>CM034461.1:45676970-45876096 GCA_019925255.1 Litchi chinensis
ACATCTATTATATATATATATATATATTTCTTGATTCTTAAGGCTGCAAATTAGCTTTAATATAATTTTTGAGTTGTAAATTTCTCATAGAAAGCTCGTGTTTTTTAGTATGCAGGTCATGCTTCTTGGTTTTGTGCTGCTAGGACGTTCTCTTGAAGAAAGAGCAAGAATTAGAGCATCCAGTGACATGAATGAACTTTTAGTAAGTTACAATGAGCCTCATATTATTATTTTGAAAGAATATATGATCCTTGTGTCCTGTTTCATGAAATCAGGCTCAGTTGTAGCTAGTGTCAATGTACCTGCTTCTGAAAACTTATATTGTTGCTAGGTCCTGCAGGGCTATTGTTGATGTCAGAGCATAATTACAGCACAATTTGCTCATGCTTGCCATATATAATGTCCAAGCTTTTAAATTGCTTGAATGGTGATCATGTTTATGTCTTTTATATGATTTTGTCTGATCACTCATCTAATCTTTCTTGCAACCCGAAGACTGCATCTTGTACTTGCTAAGACAATTTTTGTTATAAATTTAAAACCTTTTGCTAAAATAAAACATAATAACTTTTATTTATTTATTTACTTGAAGTTTCCCAGTTCATTTGTATAGAATACTCAATTTGCTCGTGCCTCTCTTGGACGACTCTTTTCTGTTGACCCCTTGTAGCCTTTGCTGCTACAATTTTTTCTACATTTGTAGTTGAAATAGAACACTAGTGTTACCAAACTTGTAGCAACTGTGTTAATGCTTTGTCAAATGCTGAAACATGAAGATGCTGGATATGTTCTTGCTATTTCATTTTGCAGTATCCCTTTTTAATTTGTTCTCGGTTGATTATATGGCTTATATACATATATATATATATATATATATATACACAACATGTGGGGCTAGTTGATGAAGCAGAGGGGATGGGCCGATATGGTACAGTATGGTTTGGATGGGTACTTTCGGGGTTAGGGTTTAATATAAATAACTGCTGTAATTCTATTGAAAGTTTAGTAGAATTTTTCAGCGTACGAGAATGGATGTAGGCACACTGCTAAACCACTATGGTTCTATATATTGTTCTTTCTTCTTCATATTTTATTATCTCTGTCTCAAGTGCACAATATTCTCTTTATAACTTTTATATATATAATTTTCCACTTTGATTTCACCGAGCTGATTGTCATTGCAGTCGCTTATATCCACTCAGTCAAGACTTGTAATTACTTCATCAGAAAGCAATCCCTCTGCTGATAGTGTACTTTGCTCTGATGCAATTTGTGTTGAGGTCCCAACTGATAATATTAGAATTGGAGATTCGGTGTTGGTTTTGCCTGGAGAAACTATTCCTGTAGATGTGAGTGTTTTAATCGTTTATGAAGTTCCCGAATTTTAATAGCAGTAAGGTAATTTAAATGTGGTAAATAATTTCACACAAAGGCAGGCTTGCATAGCAATATGTGATATTATGTTGTAGTTTTCCTAAGAATATAATGACAGTTTCTAAGATGCCATGCATTGACATTCTATGCTAAGCAGACAACTGCTACGAGTACACAAAAAGTGCCATGCCGATTCCACGATTTGTTACTAGTGTAGTGATCTACTGTACTTGCTAGACTTTTACTGGATTTTATTATCACCCCTTAGTTTAGTGGTTTGATTGTAAAAGCCACAAAACAAATGTTGATTTAATTACAATTTTTTCTTGTATATTATATAAATGCATGGTTAGATCAATTGTGAATCTCACCCTGGCTATAATTGTTTGGAGAATAACAACATCTTCAAATGATTTTGGTAAAGACTCCCTAGAGTTGATGTCAGTATTGAACTTTTATTAAGATGATGTTCTATTTTTTTTTTTTTTTTTAAAATTTTTAAGACCTTGTCGTTGGTTTGAGAATTACAATTACAGTAATAGTACCTTCTCTGTCGTAAAATTTTGTAGTTCTCATTTTATGTGATCCTTGTAAACTGAACTTAATTACTTGCACAGGGAAGAGTTCTTGCAGGAAGAAGCGTTGTCGATGAATCCATGCTCACTGGAGAATCACTGCCTGTATTTAAAGAAAAAGGTTTCTCAGTCTCAGCCGGAACAATAAACTGGGTATGATTTGGAGAATTAGGTCTCGATGTTTAAATTACTTGGAAGAGAATCAATTTTTACCATTCTATCTTTTTCGACATTTGGTGTAAGGAATCACAGATTTTTGCTTATCCTTTAGGCATAAAGCTCATACATATATATATCTTGAAAAAGATAGTCATTTTCAGATGGGAGATCAATGAAAACATTGAGTTGGGCTTTAAATTTAATTTAATTTCTTGCTAAATGATATTGGCACTTTCAGGATGGTCCTTTAAGGATTGAAGCCTCTTCCACTGGCTCCAACTCAACAATATCCAAAATCATTCGCATGGTTAGTAAATTATGATCTTTGATGACTCATTTGCTTATGTGTTAAGTTGAGACTTATTTGGTGTAAGGGTTTTGTGTTTTACTTTACTGCATCTCTCAGATGGGCCTAAACTTGGTTCACATTATATTTTGAAGATTTGAATAAGTTCATCTGTTATATTCACCTTTTCTTCTGTTTATGGGTTATGTCTGTCTAGAATCAAGATTTTTCCGTATGTTTACTTTATTGACAATGAACTATCAGCATTCTTTTTCAGTATGCTGCATTTGTAGACAAGTAAAGATTAAATCCTGTGCTGCATACCCCTTTTTCCCCTAGAAAAAACCCAACATACAGCATTCAGAATGTGTTATGAGACATAAGATCATGCATCTGCCAAAGCTTTTTACTGAAATATGTATTTTGTACTATTGGAGCCAACTTTTGATCATAATATTGTCACTTTGGCATGGATTATTTTCAGTATGGTGCACTAAGACTTTTTTCTTCACATTGACTGCTAGAGTTAGAGAATGTTGGCGTGGGCAATTGAGCCCCATTGAAACATCTTGCTTTAATTCATTCATCATTAATCAGCTTAAAAAAGAGAGAGAGAGAACCCAAGACAACTGCAGAATGTAATGATGGCACGTAAAAAACCTTCTGATGTTTCATAGAAATTGTTTGACATTGTAAATTTTTAAATTCAAGTAAGTCTATATTGATGAACAATATACATGTAAGATTCTAACCTATAATTGCGACTGGGTGTGCAATGTGTTTTGACTGCATATTAAATGTGCTGCTATAACCTTCAGGTTGAGGAGGCACAAGGGCATGAAGCACCTATACAAAGACTTGCAGACAAAATAGCTGGTCCTTTTGTATACTGTGTAATGACTCTATCAGCAGCAACATTTGCATTCTGGTAGGGCTTTCTTCTTTCCTTGTATTACTATTAGACAGCGCCTTGATAGTGAAAAATGCTTAAAGGGGATCTGGAAGGAATTGACAGAAGTCTGATTAGCTCTTAAAGTATCTTTAAACTTTTAGATGCCCTGAGAAAATGTAGCAAGCACTCTAAAATGAAATGGTTGGAATGTGGGAGAAGATGCAATCGCTGATGATGATGAAAATAACAGTGATTTATCCCATTGAATATTGACTTTGAAAAGCACATTCTTGAGCAAGCCTTCAACTTCAACTAGATCATGCCTATTTCCTGTTTCCAGCATTATTTAAGTAAACTCAACAGTTACTCCTAAATTTCAGCCTGGCTTTTTATTGTCTTGTTCAGGTACTACATTGGATCTCACATTTTTCCTGATGTTTTGCTCAATGACATTGCTGGGCCAGATGGCAACCCGTTGGTTTTGAGCTTGAAACTCTCTGTGGATGTCTTGGTAAGTTATTCTGAACTTATCTGCCATTCCAGGATTTGTACTGTGCCTTTTTTTTAACAATACTTGCTGTATATAACATGAATTTGCTTCTCCAGGTAGTTTCATGTCCATGTGCACTTGGCCTGGCCACACCCACCGCTCTCTTGGTTGGCATCTCTCTTGGTATGTCATCTAAGTTGTTAATAATCTTGAGTTAGACAACCTATGATGTGTGCCACAAACCTATATCATGCATATGACATGATACTCACAACTTCCTCTTTTATACACACACACACACACACCCCTACGTTTTCCTTGCTGACATGTCTACTTCATGTTTGGTGAACCTATCCCTTCCTTAACAGAACTATCATTGATCATAAGTTTAAGGAAAGTCAATTTGTGCTCAATATAATTAACATAAAGAAGTAAAGGAACTATCTTGACTGATGCTAAAATGAGTCAGTGCTATCCATGAGTTTTGGCAGCAAAATATACAAACATTTGACTGGCTCATATTGCCACTGATCTTTGAGCATCCAAATAAAGTTCTTCAGAAAATGATGATCTGTGAGATTTGTTTCCCTTGGATACGTAAATTATATATTGGCACTTGTGGCTTTCACTAATTTTATATATTTACATGTTATGACATCAGAAGTACTATGAGACAGTTTGGTGATTTTCACACCTCATGGAATAAGATGAGTGCACTCTGTATGCAGTTTAATATGAAAAACAAAATAGAAGCATTCAACATTGTTGTAATTTGTGATTCTTTACAAAAAATCATAAAACCTAATTTTTGTTTATGGATGCCTGACTTAACTGAAGCTCTGAGCTCCCATTTGTTGCACAGGAGCAAAACAAGGACTTCTTTTAAGGGGAGGAGATGTATTAGAACGTTTGTCCAGCATAGATTATGTTGCTTTAGACAAGGTCGCTCTAAACTTAATTATCTATTGAAAATTCTGCATTCCTTATCATTGGGAAAAAATAATAATAATAACATTAACCTCATCTGTTTTTCCTACCTTTAGACAGGAACACTCACAAAGGGGAAACCTGCAGTTACAAGTGTAGCCTCATTTGCTTATGAAGAAACAGAGATTCTTGAAATTGCTGCTGCAGTAGAGAAAACAGCAACACATCCAATTGCTAAGGCTATTGTAAATAAAGCAGAATCATTGAATATAAATATCCCAGTAACAAAAGGGCAATTAGCAGAACCTGGTTTTGGAACTTTAGCTGAAATTGATGGACGCTTGGCTGCAGTTGGTTCTCTGGATTGGGTTAATGAACGCTTTCAGCGAAGAGCAGCTGTTACTGATCTAACCAGGCTGGAACATGCTGTAAAACATCAGTTGTCAAATGGGACATTGCCAATAAATTATTCGAACACAGTAGTCTATGTTGGGAGAGAAGGAGAAGGTGTCATTGGTGCTATTGCAATATCTGACAATTTGCGGCATGATGCTGAATCTACTGTTAGCAGGTAATCTGCTACCCCAATATATGTTGTATTTCTGACAAATTCATGTGCTTATTGCCATCACAACTCTTCACTACCAATTTGATTTTTTACATCTGGATTCAAGTTGTCAAATGAAAGCAACTAATTGATTTTTTCCCATCTATGATTATCAGACTATTTTTTTTATTTGGTGCTGTCTATGATTAGCAGACTTGATCATAAGAAGGATTCCTAATTGTCCAACCATAAGAAAATTTTAGAAAGTTCTTTTCTTCCATTAGTCCCCTGTTTTCCTGATTATTGTGTGGTAAATCCTATGCTTTTAATTTTATTTGTATTTTTCATGTATTAGTCAATTTGTCTCTCTCTTATGTAATTTACCAGTCTCGAAAAAGAGAAAATTTTTTTGTGACAACATTTTTAGTCTTAATCAGCATTGAAGCCCAAAGAAAGTATCGGAGTATCCTTTAATTTCCAAGTAATAGATTGAGATTTAATAGGCTTTTGTTTTTAGATTCTTATCCCTGAAGAACGTAATTGTTAGTCGATATAATCATTTGGAATCGTCCTGAGCATTGGCCTTACATCTTTTTGTGTAGACACAAATACCTTTTTAAAATTATTGTCTGATTTCCATCTTTTCTGCAAGGTGTAGTTAGGGGAATTAAATTTCAAGTAATAACCAGAGTGAATTCAAATTCTGTTGATGACTAAATTACCTTGTCTAGTTTAATCTGATTTACTGGACCTGACTACTGCATTCCCTGTATATTATGTGCTCAGAAGATCTTCCACTTGCTAAATTGCTATTGTTGTCATTGATTTCCGTCCTAATGTTTGTATTCTGTTGCTTTGATTGCAAGGCTCCAGCAGAAGGGAATTAAAACACTCCTTTTATCAGGAGACAGGAAAGAGGCAGTTGCAGCTATAGCAAAGACAGTTGGCATAGAAAAAGAAAACATCAACTCTTCCTTGACTCCGCAGCAGAAACTGGGGGTTATATCAACCCTTCAAAGTGCTGGAAATCATGTTGCAATGGTAGCAATCTGCATTTTAGATCATATATTCCTCTAGAATAAATCAACATATAGAAACTGGTAGATGCCATGGCTGTCCTGGCTTCGTAATTTTATTTTTTTATTTTCCTTAAGATACTGCATGCAGTGGGAACTCAATCATGATAGTTTGTTTGGTTCTTCATTTGAGAATAGCATTTCGGAAATTCTTTGATTCCTGGTTTGGTGATTTGGGTGACAATGTCTATCTACATGATGGATGCTACTGAACTAGTACCTTTAGCAGATATTCGTTTTGTTTATAGGTCCAACCCATTTTGGTGAATGTGAGCTTAAGTAATATGATTTAGAGTTCAAAACAAGAAGTGCGTAGAACTATGGATTAATTTGGTTGAAAGTTCAGCTGATGTGTTTCTCTTTCCTTTTCTTTTTTCTTAAGGTGGGTGATGGCATAAATGATGCACCATCTCTGGCTCAGGCTGATGTTGGGATTGCTCTGCAGATTGAATCACAAGAAAATGCTGCATCCAGTGCAGCATCCATTATACTTCTTGGAAACAAACTTTCACAAGTATGATTTCTTTGGACTTCAATTATTTTTCATTCCTGGTTTAACTCATGTTGAATGCTAATTTTGTTTGGATAAGTTTGTTTCAACCCAGTAAATATAAAATGGACGTCTAGCTTTTACTTATGCAGTATATGACAAGCAATGATTGCAAGTTTATTTTTTGTGGTACTTTCTTTATCATGAATTTTGTGGGGTTCATGATTGTATTATGCTGACCACTCGTCACTTTAATGACGTCAGACATTATTATGTGCTTGGAGAACCATTTGCAGACAAAAACATATTGTATTTAAATATGATCAATGTTCAACAAGATTATTTTTATGCCGTACATGTGTGTATATGTGAGAGAGAGGGGGGAGAGAATGCTTGTATCATCTGCTTGCATGATATTTTTCGTTATTGGTTGGGGTTATGAAGGCGTTATGATGTATTTGATTGGTTTTATTGGACTGTTTTTCGCGTGATATGGCAGGCTGAAATTTGAATACTTGAAAAGAGATAAGCTTATCTTCCTTAAAGTAAAAGGATATAGTTATTACCTTACTTCGGTTGGTACCCTATAGTAGAGTAAATCATTTTCTGTTATTAAATTGCATTTCAAGGGCAGATGGTTTATTGAATGTTCATTAGGTCACACCTTAGATTACTTTCCCATTACAATTTCATCACGTATTATCAAAGTTGCAAATTTATGAGATTGATTTTTCATAACTAGAATTTCACATACACTATGCTCACTAACACATTTATGAGGTTTTTTCTGCTGTACCATCTATAGAACATATATTCTATTAGCCAGAAATTCCCCTTGTTATTGCAATTCTAATAGGGTTATTCATCGTTGTAGGTTGTAGACGCGCTGGATCTTGCACAGGCAACAATGGCAAAAGTGTATCAGAATTTATCATGGGCAGTAGCATACAATGTTGTCGCTATCCCCATTGCAGCTGGTGTACTGCTTCCCCATTATGATATTGCCATGACACCTTCACTTTCGGGTCAGTATAATTTCTCATCCTAATTCAATATCTCCTCATACCTCTAACGGTATTTGCAAAATTATAAGCCATGCTCAGGTCCATTGTCTCTAGGTCCTACTAAAATATTCTTGCCCTGTAAATGATAAAGACATTTGCTGGTTTAATACAGGTGGGCTTATGGCCCTGAGCTCCATCTTTGTTGTCACCAACTCATTGCTTCTACAGTTGCATGGACTTGCGAAGAGAAAGCAGACGTAGCTTTGCTCACATGACAATGATGCCTGTTAGCGTTTAACTGATCATTATTGTATAATACTATCTATTTAGTTCATGGAACTGAGTTGGTTACAGCAGAGCAAAGGCTGGATGATGCAGAATGTACAATTCTGTGCTGAGGATGAGCAAATGCCAATGACAGTGCATTAAATTATGAAGAGAGACCCTCTATTTTTTCCCTTATCTTGTAGGTGGAAATAAATGGTAGCATGATAGGCCATGCCTGATACAAGTACGAGCTAGGTTTCTTCTTCATACAGGTTTTCACATTTACAGGAAGATACTGATCAAAATTATTTCACAAGTAATTAACTGACTCAGCCAACGAGTCATGCAACATCATCCAGACATCAGCAAAGCCCACAAAAAGACGGATGGAGAGAGAATATTATGAGTTGTGACGTGTCCTTCCGCTGCTCACAGTTGAAGGAATTTGTTGCACTTCAGAATTTCCATTATTATTATTATTATTAAATTGGAAAAAGGATCTCTTTTTTTTTTTTTTAACACAATATATGGCTCCATCTAACAGTAACTTTTTCATTGACATACAAAAATCACAGACCCATGATCACTCCGCACTTGAAAACATAACATAATCCAACCATGCTAATACTAAATAGTGTCTTAGCTAGTTACATGAGTGTTGTATTTTGTGTGGTGGTGGTGGAAGGCTGGAAGTGGACAGGTACGAAGAGGGTGTTTAGCAGTTGATTGGACCCACAATACCTTAAATAGACACAATAAATGGGCACGTGATTGGGAACAATTGTCGTTCATGCAGCAACGCCTTACATGTGGTTGGTGGGCCTACGTTACCCCGCCCTCTCTACCAACTCCAGCCAAACCCCTCTCCTCTCATTTTTATAATTTCAAAAAAAAAAAAAAAAAAACCAAACGAGATCCACGTCGGCACCGCGTGGGCCCACCTTGCGTTGCTCCAAATGATCGCATGTGGTGGGCCTCACTATTACAGCTACTCTGCCTGCCATTTTCTTTTTTACCCCAAAATTGTGATGCGCTGGGATTTATTGATAAAATTTCGTGATTTTTTTATGATATACTTTTCTTGCAAATATTCGACGCTTTTTAACCGCAGTGCCGTCGAAGCAATTAGATGTACTTTATTGGATCCATTAACTGAGATGGTGTTGTGAAAATATATCTTACAAAGTATATGTGATTTGTCCTCCATTTTTTTCTTCCAACCAAATATTCCTCCTTCACTCCTGTGCCGTTTTCTTTTCTTTTGGCAAAATAACTTGTTCTGTTCATTTTAAACTATAATTTATTGGTGACATTCTTTTTTTTCTAAATAATAATAGTTCTATGTATCTCAATTTATAATGACTTATCAATACACCCAAAAAAAAAAAAAAAAAAAAACACCCCATCATAATGCGTAGGACATTCATTGAAAGAGGGTTCAAATGCAATGAATTTAAAAATAATAATCAAAATTATGAAAAAGGGCTGAAAAATTTAAAATTCATTTTTACCCAAAAGTATGTTAATCCTTTTTTTCCCTAAACAAAATTTCGAATGTTTTTATACCTGTTTTCAATCACGCAATATTTCCCATATCCGTACATAAACATTTCACGTAGACGTGAAATACTCACCTAAATGAAATAGTTTCAAATACATTTCGTATGTAATGCTGCAAGTAAAATGTTGTGCAGACTGAAATATGTCGGAAGGAAAAAATCATTTAGAACAAAAAATGAATAACTTTTTATTTTAGAGTTTGGACTAAAACTAAATCCTTCCTTTTCATTGAAACAAAAATGTCCCAAATGCGCATAGTGCATGTTGACCAGTCCAAACATTTCTGTATTCAAAATTTGCTCGTATTTGATTTTTAGTTTTCGTTTGGATGAACGGATTGGAGTGAGGTAGAGTTAATGGGGACTGGGGAGCCTCCTCGTTAATTTTTGTAATGTTTTTCATTGTAACATCTCCTAAATAATTTGAATCGGTGTATTAAGCTCTCCAAACGAACTTTTTTGCCACTGGCCACTTGGTGCAGCTGACAAAGAGACATCATTCTCGTTTAACAGCTAGATGTCCAACGATCTATATTTGTTATACAGAACTTGATCATTTTCATTGGTTGATTACATACAACATGACTTAAAATTACTTTACCTCACCGAAAATTAAAAATAGAATGATTTTTTTAACTTTTTGAGGATAAACGATAGTATAGTTTTAGCACTACGTTTAGTGCATTTTGGCGTGCGTAACTGTGACTAATCATTAATGTATTGATTATTTGTTATAACTGTGCTCTGCATTTTAATCTTCCGTTTACAGGCTGTATGCGCCCATTATGTTTGTTGAGGTATCAATTCTGTTCTCATTAAACGATCAATAATTCAATGCATGTAATCAAATTCATAGATTATTTATATCCTCTCTCAGATTTTTTGTGTTGTCCTACAGTCAGTCTTAATAGCACCAGTTAAGACTACCTAGATAAATAAAAAAAATAGTAATAATTAGCCAAAAGTAAAGCAAGACAAATACAATCATGGTGTGTGAATAAGATTTCTAATTTCCCTTAGAGTCCTCAAAAGCTGATTTGAAATTATATTTTTGCTATTGATTTCATTTCAAGAATTTTTAAATGAAAAATTTAATCAACTTAGCTACCGCTGGTTGGACTTGTGTTAATGCATCTTTATAAGATTAAACAGTAAATTAAGGATTTTTACTTTTATTTGTTCACACATCACATATATTTTAAAAGAACAAAAATAGAAATTATATGATAATAATTGTCTGGACCTGGTTCATCCTGCAACCGACATGTTGATTAGTACTAGTGTATCACACAGTTTGTGTTGGTGCATATCAACCAGTAGAATGCTTCTGATAATAATCTTGAAATGAAGAATTGTTGTTTTTTGTTTGTAAGTTTCCTTTTCAACCATCATTGTCTATTTTAACTCTGTAAATGTGTACATACTAGAATAGAAGGATTCTGATAATTATCCTCAATGAAAAGTTGTTGATTCTTGTTTCTAGTTGTCCTTTCCAACCATCATCTGGCTATTTTAACTCTGTAAATTTAATGTTTGCTTTCAACACATGTAAAATTTATATGAAGATACACCTGATCACCAGTCACCACCCGCCCAATAGCCTTTTAACGTGGAACTTTTATATGTGTGTATATATATATATACACACATATATATTTGAATAAAAATACACTCGCCAAAACTTGTGAAGTCGTCAACATATAATAATATACAATATCTTTGTCACATAAAATAGAAGTATAAAATAAAGAAGACCAAAACAAATAATACCAACACCATGAAGACATGTGAAAATGGACAATGATATTTTTCACTTGGCAGCAAAATGTAAAACTACTCCGTCTCAAACTAAACTGTGAATCAAATTGCAAAATCTTAGCACATAGAATCACCCAAATAATTGAGAATCTCTCCTCATAGTTGCGTCATGTGTTGTTTGGTTGATTTTTTATCACTATTATCATCACTAATATTCACGATGTCACATTCACGCAATTTATTACAGTTAATATGTGTTTATAATTCATTACCATGTCAAGTTATCAATCAATCACTCGTAATAAGGATGCATCTATTTCGCACTTTAATAATTCAAAATCTTATTATCGATCTAAAATGCTAATTAAAATTCAATCAATGAAACCCGTTATTACCACTATACAACTCATTTGTAATAGCTTAATGCTGAATGGATCATGTGTAAAACACTGGGACATGGAACTTTTTTTTTTTTTAATGGAACTGGGACATGAATCCTTTAACTTCAACTCTTTCTCGTGTTTTAATGACCAAATACATAAATATTACAGTAAATATAGGATCAGAATGTGATTAATTTCAACTATTAATATATCAACAACCAATCACTTCAAAAAATGAGGTAGAGTTGAGATAAAATATTATCCAAATTTAAAAATAGCAAACCCTTCTCAAATATGCCACACATAAATAAATGCACAATGTGTTAGGATTTTAGCTTGGTTTCCAACAAACTTCCATTAATGTGAAAATGGTTCAAATGAAATCCATTTAGGGTGGGTAAGATACTATTGAAAAGCTTAGCTTAAGAGGGATCTAACATTGTGTAGAAATAGGAAGCGAGAAGTGTAGACGTGCACCCCAACAATGCAGCGGGGTTAGATTTGAGTAAAAATAAGCTACTTACAAGATTTTATATTTTGATAGGTTTTTTATTGCTTTAGAAGTAAAGAAAAATATTTCCTAAAGTTTTGAATTACTTTGTGATCAAGTAAACTCTTATTGCAAATTAGTAGGATTATTATTTTTTGTATAGTTAACATATCAATTAGATGTAGCCATACGCCAAAGGAGAGAGTGGCTCTAGGCTTGAGTACTCAGAAATGAGTATAAAGTTTGGTTATAATTAGGGTTTGAGGGTTAGATTGAGAATGTCAAGTGCGTAGTTGTAGCAATTTTTATATAGTGATATTTTTTTCTTATGCTCATAACAGTCGTGGTTTTTCCCTTATTTCAATTCTTCATATAAATTATTGTGTTATGTGATTGCTTTTTTTTTTTTCTTTTTTTTTGTGTGTTATATATTATTTGCTTTGTAGTAGATATTAGGTATACACTTATGCATTATGTTTTCCCAACCAGTGGTATCAAGGCTTGGTGGGAAAATGTATAACAATTGGTATCAGAGTATCTATCATCAACTTTGTGAAAGTAGATGTTGAAAAATTTGATGGAAAAAACATGCAATCTAGTTTACATAAGGTTTATAACAATTCAAATCCTAGCATTGACTCAAATAAAAAAGAGTTATTTGCCTGTGCTTAAAAATCTAACCTAAGAAAAGAAGAGTTTAAGGGTCTACATTGGCTTAAGTCTTATCCCACAAGCAGAGAGGTTCTTTCTTCTTTTGTGTTATGCTGACTAATACTATTCTAATCTCAGTTGAAACCTGAAATTGAGAATAATATTAAAAGAAAATGAAAGAAATAAAATAAAAATAATGGACACTAGACTTACATGGTAAAACTCTTAATGTGAATGAAACATCTATGGACCATGACTAGAAGAATTTTATTAAACTAACAACTGTAATACAACATATCTCTAAAATTTTTGGAGAGAATTAGGGAGAAGGGAAATAATACTTGGGACATGTTAAAATAGCTAGTGCTTATACCTTTATATGGGCATTAACATGACAATGCAAATGTGAAAATATATTTGCTTAGTCATGAAGTTTTAATATTTTAATATTTGTAATGACGTGCAAAAATTTGCTTCACTATTGTTTAATTACTTCACTGTCTTCCAATTGCCTCACTTAAGTGAAAAATTATGGCTCCACCGCTATATAATATGGCTTCACCTAACTCAACATTTTCCCATTTGAAGCTATTTTAATGATCTAGTTTTATCATTCTAATCTTTGATCAAGCTCCTACTGTTTATGTTTTCACAAAGCCATATAAGGATTTATACCAAATGAATTTATCAGTATTGATAGATTTGGTCATTGTTTCTGCTAAGTTCTCCTTGGTGTGTATCTTTTATATGTCCATACTATCATCTTCCACTATTTCAAGAACGAAATGATATTAAACTTATATGTGTTTTGTTTGGGAATGAAAGACTAGATTTCTTGTAATATATAAGGCGCTTTAACTGTTACAAAATAAAGAGACTTTTTTATTGTTTGTGCCCAAGCTCATTCGATAACCTTTTAATTTAAATTGCTTCCTTATAAGTTTGTATAGTTGCCATGTATTCTGCTTTTGTTGTAGATAAAGTCACAACTGTTTGTAATTTTGATACCCAACTAATAGCTCCTTCTGTAATCATAAACACATAGCTTGTAGTGGATTTTCTTTTATCAAGATCCCTTATAAAATCTGAATCCACATAGCCTTTAACAATAAACTTTGATCCTCCATAACATAATGCAACATCTGAAGATTCTCTGATGTATCTCAGAATCCTTTTCACAGTATTCCAATGCTTTTTATTAGGATTCGTCATATATCGACTAACCACTCTCACTGCTTGTGCAATGTCTGGTCTTGTACATATCATAGCGAACATTAAACTTCTCACTACTGATGCATACGACACTTGAGACATTTTTATTCTCTCCGCTTCATTGCTAGACCTCATATATAAAGATAATTTGTGATTCACAGGAGGAGAGGTGAAAATTGCCTTATAATCTTACATGTTGAAGCGACACAAGATCTTTCTTAAGTAGTTTTTTTTTAGAAAACCAAATCTTTCTGTCTTTTCTGTCTCGATGAATTTGCATCCCTAAAGTCTTATTTGCTTGACCAAATCCTTTATATCAAACTCCCTAACCAACTGTGTCTTTAATTCTTGGACTCGATCTTTGTTGTGGCCTGCTACCAACATGTTATTGATATACAATAGTAAGATAATGAAATCATCATTATCTCCAAACATTTTATAGTATACACAATGGTCTGAATTAAGTATGTTATATCCAAGGCTCATAATGAAGGAATTAAATATTTTATACTAACACTTTGACGCATATTTTAAATTGTATAGAGATTTTTTTAACTTGCAAACTAAGTTCTTTTTACCTTCTTTAGCAAAACTTTTAGTTTGAGCATATAAATTTTTTCTTCAAGTTCTCCATGAAGAAATGCAGTTTTCATATCTAACTGCTCTAAGTGTAGTCAAATGTAACACACATTATCAAGACCACCCTTATTGTTGTAAGTCAAACCATTGGGGAAAATATCACATTGAAATCAATACCTTTTTTTTTAGTATATCTTTTCACCACCAATCTTGCATGATGCCACTCCATTTGGTCATCGCTATCCCGTTTGATTTTAAAGACCCACCTATTTCCAATGGTTTTCGGACTTTATGATAGAGGTACAAGTTCCCATGTCTTATTTTTGTGTAGAGTTTCAATTTCTTTCTGCATTGCTATCATCCACAAAGATGCCTTTGAATGCTTATAGCTTCAAGGAAAGTTAAAGGGTTTCCATCCTCTGTTAGAAGACAATATGCAACATTGCTCTCCCTAACATACTCCGAGGTTATACCGATGGTCTCCTTTCTCAAGTTGACAATCGAATTTTTGGAGCCTTGGTCTCAACTGGCCTTTGTACATCGTGCTCTAATCCTACTTTAGAAGAACCTAAATTTTATGTTCTGAATTATTTTTCACTCGTACAATTGTAGTTTCTAAATTTTCTTTTTAAATGCTATCATCTCCACTTCTTTGAAGTTGATCTTCTGCAAAGATAACATCCCTACTATGATAACCTTATGGGTAGTAGGATCTCACAGGCGATACTCCTTCACTCCAACAGCATATCCTAAAAATATACATTTCCTTTATTTTGGATCAAACTTTGTTCTTTTTTGGGCATTATACATTACATACACAGGACATTCAAATGAATATAAAATAGGATAATCAACAGGTTTATTGGTCCATATCTCCATTGGTGTTTTCAACTCAATTACTATAGACGGACATCAATTTACCACATAATAGACAGTCTTCACTGCTTTTAACCAAAATGACATTAGCAAACCTGCAGTCTTCAATACAACTCTTATTCTTTTTGTAAGAGTTCTATTCATCTGCTCTGCCACCCTATTTTGTTGAGGAGTGTATGTGACTATGAACTACCTTTCGATTCCTTCTTGCTTGCAAAAAGCAAGAAACTCCCCATCTCTATATTCTCTTCCATTATCTGTCCTTAAGCACTTGATTTTTTTCTCAGATTCAAGTTCTACTCACGCTTTGAATGCCTTGAACACTAGAAACACATCTGACTTCCTCTTGATAGGATAAACCCAACTTCTCCTGGAGTAATCATCAATAAATAATGAAAAGTATTTTGCACCTCTTAGAGATATATCCGGTGATTTCCAAACATCAAAATAAATCAAATCTATAATACATTTGCTTTAAAATTGCTGAACTTTAATCTATACTGCTTACTTGTCACACAATACTCACAAAAAGGTAGATTTATCTTTTTGAGCCCAAGAAGCAATTGCGTTAAGAGAGAATCTTCAAACCTCGTTCAGATATGTGGCTTAATTTGCAATGCCATATCATCGTTGACTCTTCCTTATGGTTGGTTGATGCAACACATGAATCGACCTCCAGTAGTGTTTTTCCTTGAAGCATGTATAAATTTGTAGCAATTTTTTCTCTTTCATGATAACAAGTGCACCTCTGACAATTTTTAAGACCTTATTTTTGTTATAGGTCTTACATTCAAGATCATCCAATTGTCCTAAAGATAATAGATTCTTCTTCAAGCACTTCACATGTCGTACTTCCTAAATAGTACGAACTATACCATTGTGCATCTTTATTTGGATTGTGCTTATATCGACGATCTTTAAAGCATGATCATCTCCCATAAATATAAATCCTCCTGAAATAGGTTTATATGTGTGGAACTATTCTCTACGAGAGGTCATGTGCTAGATGGTTGTTAAATCTAGAATCCAGACATCAACAAACCGTAATCTACTTTTTGCAATAGTAATTGCTTCACTGTATAAGACGTCACCATCATCTGAAGTACTTGCTACACATTTCCACAAGTTTGATGACTTAGGAGCTTTATTCTTCTTATCGTGCTAACACTCACTTTTGATATGCCTTTTTTTGCTATAGTTGTAACATCTGATATTCTTCTTACTTCTTGATTTTGATTTACCATGATTGAGACTCTCACTAGGGCCACGGTCTATTGATCTCCCTCTTGTCATTGACAAAGCCTCTACTTGTGTACTACTTACCAATATATCTTCCTTGTTCTTCAGCTTGCTTTCTTCTTTTAAGATAGTAGTTGCAATATCATCAAAAACTAGATAGTTTGTGAGGATATTGTTTGTCAAGTTGATGACAAGTTAATCATATGAATTGGGTACACTTTGAAGTAGAATTTCTGAACGTTCATTTGCCTCTATTATATGACCTAAACATTGAAAGTTAAGAAAATAGAATATTTAAAGTTTTGATATGGTTGGTTACTACTGTAGATTCCACCATTCGAAGATTATTGAGCTTTTTTTTTAAGAAAATCTTCATGTATAGTGACTTAGACTCGTATAATTTTGTCAGAGTGTCTCATACCTCTTTAGCCATCTTCTTCTCCACTACACTTGATAATACACTATCTGCTAAGTCCAAATAGAGATTGACAATTGCGTTGTGTATCCATCTCTTTCCACTTGGTGTCGTTGGTAATCTCAGCTGGCCTGTTTTTTAAATGCTTGTAAGTAATTATCTTTCCTCAAAATAACCTTCATTTTCATCTTCCACAATGAAAAATTACTTCATTGAACTTCTCAATTTCAAATTTCGTCGTATCTTTATGAAATACTCATAAGATATTTAATAAACAGTATTTTGAATAATACTCGTATTTCAAATAGTACATGTATCCATGAATAGTGCCTCAGGTCAGTTCCCAAGAAAAAGTTGGTTGGTCACAATGGACACACTTAAATATCGAGTCTTTCTTTTGTCAGAACATTTCCTAATATGCACTTTCACACCACCACACTTATGTCCAGTAACCAGAAGCAATTCTTTTTTGATGTGGAAGATCAAACAATGCCACAACCACGTAGCATGCTTAGAATTTTCTAAAGAAACTATGACTCTGATACCACTGTTATACTGATTTAATATTATTCTAATTTCAGCGTAAACCTGAAATCGAGAATAATACTGAAATAAAATGAAATAAATAAAATAAAAATAATGAATATTAGATTTATATGGTAAAACCCTCAGTATGAGAGAAACATTTAAGGACCAAAACTAAAAGAATTTTATTAATACAACATCCCTCTAAAATTTAGAAAGAGAACTAGAAAGAAGAGAGATAAGACTTGGGACGTGTTAAAATGACTAGTGTTCATGCCTTTATACATGCATTAACATAGCAGTGCAAATGTGAAAATATATTTACTTAGTCATGAAGTTTTAATATTTTAATATTTGTAATGACATGCAAAAATTTATTTCACTACCTTCCAATTGCCTCACTTAAGTGAAAAATTGTGGCTCCACTGCCATATAATATAATATGCTTCACCCAACTCAACATTTTGAGATGAATGGCACACATCGAACCGGGTGTGGTGGTCTTGCTAAATGGAATACAGGGACAATCGACATAGGGGGAATCAAAGGCTTCGGCAGGACGTTAACGAAGCGTGAGCAGGCGCTGAGAAGGAAATCCTTCAGAGACTATGAGTGTGAAAGTTTTGTTAAGGTAGTAGTTAGAGGTGCCATAACATTGGAGCAAATTGGCAAAGACTTCAAAATTACCATTGGCGATTGGTCTTTTTAAAGATGATGATGTTTGCGGTTGAGTAAACATGTGCATCCTTATAGTGTAAAGACCACCAGGTTGCCATGAAAGATGGTATGTTACCGTTAGCGGTTCCACAAATTTGCACATGGGTATTAGTTAGACGGTGCTACAAGATATGTGGTGGAAAAGATATCGAGTGCTGAGGAACTCCCGAGAAGTTTAACAAAAAGGTTGCACAATAAATTTCAACATGTTTATTTGACACGTGTCAGAAGAAATATTTGGACAAGTTATTCATAAGTGGTTATAACTTTATGGTAGGGTGTGATGATTCTCAGTGTAGTGAGTCATCACCATGGATGAAGGGACGAATGTTAGGTAAGTCTCGCACTAATGGGTGGTCTGTTAGGATCTTGGCTTGATTCCCAGCAATTCGATTGATGCAAAGATGGCTTAAAAAGAGTCTCTTTAAGGCAAGAGAGATCATATGCCGTAGACGATGCTAAAAAAATAAAAGGTCAAATGCTCCGGCACAACCCTCAAGAAGTGGTGGGATCAAAGTTGAGCAGAAAAAACAGGTTGTAAGATCCTATTCTGATGAGCTTCTAATTGATTTGAGAGCAATGAAAGGTATTTCCTAAAGAGTTTTGGATTATTTTATGGCAAAATAAACTTACGTTAAAAATAAAGAGTTTATTTTTTGTTTAATAGACACATCAAGTGCTGCCAAACTACTGACACGGAAAGAGAAAGTGATTATGAGTTTGATTTTGAGCTCTAGGCTTAAGTACTCATTAGTGAAGTTGCAACTAGGATTTGAGGTTAGGCAGAATATTTATGCAGTACTTGTAAACATTTTTTATACAGGGATATTTTTCTCTTTGTCTCGATTGTTTTGACTTTTCACTAATTTAGATTTTTTAGGTAAATTATTGTGTTATCTCGTTGGATTTGTTTTATTTTTCTATGTTGTATTTATTATTTACTTTGTGATGAATAATGGACATGTTTTAGCATTATGTTTTCACTAACAAGTGGTATCAAACCTTGTTGGAGAAATGTACAACATAATAAACATATATAATGTATTAACACTATAAACACTATCAATGCAGAAATGAAACATTTCACCATCTCTTGATTTAATTAAATGATGTACACTTTTTTCTTTCACTAATGTGTGCGGAAAAATCACCTTTTCCATGCATAAATTTGAGAGTAAATATTTAAACTCATATACATGATTCATTGGATATCTGAATTAAAAGAAATAAATAAATAAAACATAAAGACACGAACCTTAGATAAGAATAGATTCATGTTACATAGTATCATTACATAAGAAGCTTATTAAATATAAAAATAAAAATAAAAGGAAGAGAATGATAGAAATGAAGAAGAAGAGATCACGTGGTGGGCAGTGAATGGTGGGGCAAACGAGAGAGACATGTTGCTTTAAGAGGAGCATACTGTGATCCGGGAAGCATTTACATTGCACCATTTTTTCGATTTCTGCTACAGTTAGTTTATTCCAAAATTCTCTGTATTTTTTAATTTTAAAAAATTATTTATATTCAGTAAAAAATTTGAAATATTGATTTAATAAGCAGAGAGAGTCGAGAGATGGGGTTGGAAAGGACAATTGACAAGGACGTTAACGGCGTGAAATGGACGGATGGGCCCAGTGGGTGCACAAAAAAATAAAGAGTGAAGAGACGAGACAAATGACCTTCCCGAGGGTAACTTTATTGACGGACCAGCATCATTGGCTGCTGTGTACATGTGGGTCTCTGCCTGACTGCTGATCCTCTGCCGTCTCCTGTCACTTTCTTTTTTACCCTCTCTTTTTATATTTTTTTACTCTTTTTCAATATATTATTATTTTCTTTGACTTACCTTCTGGTGAAAATTTTCCCTTTCAGCTACTTGCCTATTGGCTATTTGCCATGCTCTCTCTCTCTCTCTCTCTCTCTCTCTCTCTCTCTCTGTATACATATTTTTGGTGGCCACTCTATATTTTTATGACACGAGACCTTACACATTTTTTGGAAAAAAAAATTATACGTAAAAATATAAACATAAAATTTTGCACATGATAAATTTTATATATATTGATGGCTAAAACAAGTTCAAGAATCAACTAAAATTAAATAAATTTTAACTTTCTGATGCGGCTCGGTAAGTGGCTCTCATGTAAAAAGGAGTAATTCACACATAAATTAGGATGAGAGCTCACATAAAATGGAGGAACAACCCATATATATTACATGCAGTATTTGGTCATTAACTTCGTTGGTCGGTTTATTGTCCCTCATATATATTTGCTTATTATAAATTTAAGGATTTTAAAACAAGATATTAATGTGAGAAATGATAGTACGTGAGGAAATTATTATATTAATACCTCAACTTCCTCCCTTTTTTTTTTTTTTTTTTCGTGAAATGTCTCAACTTCCTCCCTATATTTTATTAGAAACTTATCGATTATAACAAATCTATGGTTTTTGTCGACGTTCGGAATCGGTCAATGTGAATATCCAAAGGCCCAGACTGCAATCGTAGTAATAAATGACAATAAATTCAGTTTAAGATTGGTGAATAGCAATAAGGTGATTAAATATTGGTTAAGATAGATGAACAATAATAATAAAACAGTTAATAATGGAAGAAAGGAGGGGAGAAGAGTGCAACGACAAGGATTTTTACATGGTTCGGCTAGTACGCCTACGTCCACGGGTCACTCTGGATTAATTCCGGCAGAGTGACGATAATACTAGAGTTCAAGTCTGTTTTTACAATGAAAATCTCTCCTATTTATAGAGGAGGGGAGATACATTTGAGTGATTTACACGTTACAAATAATCATCATTCCTACCTAATCTGATTCTAGTCGTAATATATTTATTGCTTTTGTAATGATTATTCTTACACGCCCATGCTTGCATTAAATACTTTAGGTAAAGTCTTCTCTTCATTAAATGAACAACCGCTGCATTAAATGCTTCCTGGGAACTGTTGAGGCAATGCCGGCGTGAAATCAGGGGGTTAGGTTGATCTGGTGGCTGACTTCTCAAGGCATTTCCTTGGCGCGAGCTCATAGACCTGACTGCTTACACGAGCTGAAGAGATGTTGAGGCAGGCTCTAACATGAACATGGGTTGGAAGTATGCTAAGACAGATTTTGCATGGCGCGAGCTGAAGGCTTGGGCTTCATGGGTTTCTCGGTACTATACATATTCATTGGGCCTTTAGCGATATTTTTATCTATGTCGAGAAAACGGGTATAACAGTTTTAAAATAATCTTATATTTTCTTATTTAGTAAACGTAAAATGTTTGCATTCCCCTTTTTCATCGGTTTTTAAAAGTCAAAATCAGTTTATTTAATAGTTATCATATGAAAAAAAATTTGGTACAAATTTTAAAAACGATTCTTTATATCCGTACTTTATATCTCTACTTACATTTTAATATATGATATATTAATTAACAAATCGAAATACATGATTGATTTCTCCATATTTATCACTTATCATGTGAATAAATCATCATGAAGTTGACTCAATAGTATACCTCTTACGCTTATGCTTAAAATATTATGAGTTCAAGTTGCATTACATCATCCAAATTTTGTTTAAAAGAATATTGTATAAAAGTTAGGATTTGGATTTAGGGTATCTAACTTGTCTCTATGATTTAGTATGACTTCTTGTAATTTGTAATATCCAATTAATATTCAATTAACAAATTCTATCAACTATTATAAATTAAAGAGTTAAAAGAAAGAGATTCTGTTTAAGTCTATAATATTATAAAAGAACAATGCTATACTTTCTCAATTTTTTATCCAAATGATATAATATATAAATTATTAATATTATATTAATTATCATATCATTTCATAATTTATAAGATGTTGACAACTTACATACTACATCATTTGGATATGAATTTTGACAAAAAAATTTAAAAAATCTAACATTACTCAATATAAAATTATTAGATTTGAATAAAAAACTTTGAAAAGTCTAACATTAATCAATATAAAATTATTAATGATTACCACTTTCCAATATGACTTAGGCTAGAAAACATTCATTTAGTTTACAACATCTCGAATTCAAATTGCTTTACAGACAACATATTTTTAAACAAAAATAGTTTATGATTAGTTTTTTCATTCTTGGAATAAAAACTATATTCATACACCTACCTTGAATAGGAAAAAAAAAAGATATGATACCGATTTTGAAAATGTAAAGAAATAATAAGTTAAGAAGGGGTGCAATAAAGACAAAGAGAAAACTGTAAAACCAAATTAAGGACAAGTAAAGGTTAAGCATAAAGAAGAAGAGGGGAGGAGGAGGTTAGGACAGTTTTGAAGAGGGAAAGTAACTTTAATAACTGCCAAACTTAAAGCATAGGCCAAAAACAATAAATACAAAACAAAACCTATTTTAAATTTGATAATGAGTAATTTTAGACTTTTTAAAAATTTTATCAAAATTTATGCTCAAATGATGTGACATGTGAATTGTCAATATTTCATTAATTATTGTATTATGTCATGATTTATAAGATTTTGACAACTAACATATTATATTATTTGGATATGGATTTAAACAAAACTTTTGAGAATTTAGCATTACTCTTTGATAGTATCAACTGCTTTCCATCACCTTAAAGTGAGTATTCGACCATTTTTTAAATGAATAATGTCAAACTTTTCAAATATTTTATCTAAATTCATGTTTAAATTATGTTATATGTGAGTTGTCAAGATTATCACATCATCTTATAACTTATAAAATCTTGACAACTCATATGCCACATCATTTAAATATGAATTTGGATAAAATATTTAAAAAGTATAATATTATTATTTTTAAATACATCTAGATTTATAAATTTAAATTGTACACATTTAGACTGTATTGAATATCATTATATTCCTTATAAATTTAAATTGAATATATTGCATTACATTCTATACTAATATAAGTGGAAGGATTTTATATAAATTTGAATGGAATAAAATTAAATTTTAATAAAATTTATTTGAGTTCGGATTTGATATTTTAAAATGCTTTGATGAACTTTGGATTGAATAAAAGTTTTTAGGCATAGCTAGAAAGGGAGACTGAAACCGCGGCTCCTTTTCGACCCATATTTACATTACATTACACCACACTCTTGTTTCTTACTGGCGTCCTCTGCAATCCACAGTTGAGCACCACTGCGAATGCGATAGCGACCCGTTATTCACGATGGCATGTAGACTCACTTGCATGTACATTTTCAAGCATATCAAGTGATATATAATAATTGTGAAAGTAAATGTTTATATGAAAACAATTGCTTGTAGTCTGAGAGTGAGAGAAAAGAGACGATACAAGTGTTGTGAGAGTTGCAGGTCTTCTAGCAGACCTTTGTGCAGACAGGTTTTTAACTTTATCCGTGAAATAATTCTCTCTCTCTCTCTGTCTCTCTCATTAAGGAGTGTATAGAGACTACCACAACGATGTGATGGAACAAGCAGACCTTTTTAGCTCCTCCTCTCTTCACCTCTGATCTTCATCACACACATTCGTAGGACACAGCAAAATTTAACTAGAGACTCTCTCTCTCTCTCTCTCTCTCTCAACTGTTGTTTAATGTCGGTGACTCATGAAGGGAGCAAAAGTGGGTGCTGAAGAGTTTGTGAATTGAGGATGTGTAGTTGTGAAGGTGTTTGACACTTGCAACGTGGGGTTTGCTGTAAAATACTTGAAGGGTACTCATGGCATTTCCCGTAGAGTTCCTCCTCCTGGTTTTTCTCTTCTCTTTGGGGTTTGGTTCTGTTGATTGTGATGATGGTGAGTCTTTGCTGTTTGGTGGATGTTGGAAAAGATTGTCTACTGTTTGTTTTCATTTTCTCTCTTGGTTTTTCTACTTGTTCAAAACCAAATGACTTGCTTTCAAGTTTAAAGTTTCAGTTTTTGACTTTTTTTTTCCTCTTAAATTTGCTTTCTTTATATCCAGTTGCAAATCAGAGTTTCGACCGTGAGTTTAGTTTTGATTGTATTCAATATCTGTGAAGTTATTTTATTTTTTCCTTTGAAGCTTGTGAGCCTTATTTTGCTCATACAGTGAGGTTGTTGTTGTTGTTTATAGTTTCGTTGTATCTAGCTTGTATGTTGAGTGTTGTAGATTCATACTAAAACGTTTGAGTTGTTTATATCAAAGTAACTTGTATTAGGGGTTCTTGGACATCAACTGACTTGGTAGTTTCATTGATTCATGTGTTGTGTTCTGTGTTGTTATATATTGAGGCTGCTTCTTCATTTTGGGATTGATGATATAAGATATAATTTTGAAGGAGCGACATTATTGGAGATAAAGAAGTCGTTTAGGGATGTGGATAATGTTCTATATGACTGGACAGACACACCATCTTCAGATTATTGTGTTTGGAGAGGGGTCACTTGTGATAATGTCACCTTCAGTGTCACTGCACTGTAAGTGTTTTTCCATGTATCTTGTGGGGCTACTTTTTTATTCATTTTTTATATGTGTTTCAACTCCTTGTCATTTTCATACTGTTTTTTGATGTCAAATTTTGGTTTTTTTTTATATGTTTGGCTGTTGTTTTGTTATTGTAGGAATCTGTCAGGTCTCAATCTTGATGGAGAAATCTCACCTGCAATTGGAGATCTTAAAGACCTACTTTCTATGTACTGTACTCCTATCTCTGTGCATCATTTTTGAAATATAAGCCTTTTCAATTATTTCGCTAAGGTTCTGTTTGTTTCCCTGGAAAAAATATTTGTCTGAGGACTTGACAATGTTTTTGTTTTATGGCACTATTCTCCCTTTAAATAACTTTTGCCTAAGCTTGGTTTACAATGGAATTGGATCATATGTTTTATCTTTCTATTTATCAGTGATCTCAGAGGAAATCACCTCTCAGGGCAGATCCCAGATGAGATTGGTGACTGTTCTTCTCTACAAAGCATGTAAGTTCAATGTCCGCACGAGACTTAAATGACTTATAATATGGTATCATGATGTGGATGTTTCACAGTATAAAGTCTAAGTTTTGTCAATTTGATTCATTGTTGATGAAATGGTGTTATAGAGACTTGTCATTCAACGCATTATATGGAGACATACCTTTTTCAGTATCCAAGTTGAAACAACTGGAATATCTGTAAGTTCCCTGACAAGTATGCGCTTCTCTTAATGTAGGGTTTTTTTCATGTAGTTAGTTTTCTCTACAGTTCAATTTACTTCTAGTTAAATTTGTATCCACTTCCAGTATCCTGAAAAACAATCAGTTGATCGGACCAATTCCTTCAACTTTGTCTCAAATTCCAAACTTGAAAGTTCTGTAAGTTTTTCTTTCCTCTTCTCTGCATCTCTCCAGCACATGCATGTGCGTGCTTATTTCCTATATTTCAATACTTTGAACCATGGCCTTATATTCTTATATTGTTTCCAAATAACTGGTTCCAGGGACGTGGCCCTGAATAGACTTAGTGGGGAAATACCAAGGCTCATCTACTGGAATGAAGTTCTGCAGTACCTGTAAGTGAAGTTTTTTCTGAGTGTATTTTCACTTCTAGCGATGTTTTCTAGTGGATATTGATCCTGGCTTTTACTTCTTTTCCACATTCACCTTAGTGGTTTGAGAGGGAACAATTTGGTGGGTACACTCTCTCCTGATATGTGCCAGCTGACAGGTTTATGGTATTTGTAAGTTCTCTTAGCTTTTAGCACCGACTCTCCAAAAGTTGCCTATATTTGTTTCATGTAGTAAGTTAGGTTCTTCGCAACCTTACTGAGGTTTCCTATCATCTGCAGTGATGTAAGAAACAACAGCTTGACTGGGAGCATTCCACAGGATATTGGCAATTGCACTGCCTTCCAGGTCTTGTATGTATCCAATCAACTCATTGAGGATGTATTTATATTTTAGGCCAAGCTTGGTTCTTCCATTTATCTCTCTCTCTCTCTCTCTATATATATATATATATATATATTTTTTTTTTTTTCATTGGTAGGGACTTGTCCTACAACCAGCTGACTGGAGAGATTCCATTTAATATAGGGTTCCTGCAAATAGCCACATTGTATGTACTTCCAATCTTCTTTGTTTTATTGATAGTAGTGTAGGTCGTGATAAGTGATTACATATTTGGCTCATGAAGTAACTCTTATTTTTTATTTTCATTTCTAGATCCTTGCAAGGTAATCGGCTAACTGGCAAGATTCCTTCAGTGATTGGTCTGATGCAGGCACTTGCTGTGTTGTAAGTACTATGAACTAATTGCCATATGACCTTAATGCTTTCTCAATTTGAATTTTTATTTGTGAGTGAAGCTTTATGACCTCCATTGATGCCCACATTTCTTTTTGTCATGCAGAGATTTAAGTTGCAACATGTTAACTGGGCCCATTCCTCCTATTCTGGGAAATTTGACTTACACTGAGAAATTGTAAGTACGTTCTTGCTGCCATTCTTGCAATCTGCTATCTATATTTTCTGGTTGTAACTGTAAGTACTCAAATGTCTAGTCGTTGCGTGCCATCACAAAAATGATATGCCTTGGAACCCTGCTTGTTTGGCTTACATTTGTTATCAACTACTTATTTGTAATTTCTTATTTTTTTATCTAGGTATCTCACAATTAGTTGAGATTTATTATCTCATTCTTAACCTTTTCCATGAACATTGTATGGAGAATTTTAATCAAAATAAAAAATCTTGTAGGTATTTGCACAGTAACAAGCTGAATGGACCCATTCCACCAGAGCTAGGGAATATGACGAAGCTTCACTACTTGTATGGTTACTATGTCACCGTTTCATACTTTTCCTATACTCCTTGTAACTCAGGCTGCACAGCTATCCTCGTGGGAGTGACAACGGTTGTCAGTAGTGAACATGAAGAATCTTATTTTCTCAATTAGTTCTCTTCCTTTTGCAGGGAATTGAATGATAATCAACTCACTGGGCATATTCCACCAGAGCTTGGAAAACTCACTGATTTATTTGAATTGTATGTTCTAGAACTAAAAGGTTCAATGTGAAGAAGTTTTCCGTAAATTATAATGTAACTGAGTTGCAAACATCATTATTGCAGAAATGTTGCAAACAACCACTTTGAAGGGCCAATACCTGACAATCTGAGTTCCTGTACTAATCTCAATAGCCTGTAAGTATTTCATCTGTGTCCTGTAATTGGGTTCTTACACTGTGTAATTGTTTTAATGTTTTTATCGATCATTGATTTAATTTCAGCAATGTGCATGGAAATAAGTTGAATGGAACCATCCCACCTGCATTCCAAAGACTAGAGAGTATGACAAATTTGTAAGTTCCACCAACGGTCTTTCAATTTGGATTGAAAGGCTAGAAAGATGACTTTGTTTGTTACAGATTGTGCCATTTATTAAATTCTTCTTGATGGTCTCCATATCATTTCATAGTGAAAATTTTGAATTTTTCGTATTGCCCAAATGTTTGCTCATCAATGTTGTACTAGTACCATAATTATCTTTCTAATCTTTATCAATCTATGCTTGTATTGAGCTCATTTTTGCCCTACCATGGACATGCAGTTATTCAAGCATTTTTATTTTTGATGTTTTCTCCCTGACCTTCCTCAGGAACCTCTCATCCAACAAAATCAGGGGTCCTATTCCAATTGAGCTCTCTCGAATTGGTAATCTGGATACTTTGTAAGTATTTTGTGCCATGAACTTATCCTTCTTTTCTCATTTACTCATTTTGCTAATTCTTTTATCTTTTGCTCAGGGACATTTCCAACAACAAAATTAGTGGTTCCATTCCTTCTTCTCTTGGTGATTTGGAACATCTTCTAAAGCTGTGAGTCTTACTGCAAATTGGTTTTTATTTCTAGAATGTCTGCTTACTGACCCCAACTCTTTGTGCTATAGGAATTTAAGCAAAAATCAGTTGACAGGATTCATTCCAGCAGAGTTTGGCAATCTAAGAAGTGTTATGGAAATGTAAGAAATCTTCTCACTGTTGCTACCATGGATGCCCTTAAGGTTTTTGATCCTTCTCTAACTTATGTTTAATTCTTTTGCATTGTAGAGATCTTTCACATAACCATCTTTCAGGGTTGATTCCGCAAGAACTTAGCCAGCTTCAGTACTTGTTTTCGTTGTAAGCTTATTGGTGTTGCCCTCATCATTTTTAGCCAAAATTACTGTTGAATGGATCATTCAAATAGTTGTTGCATATGAACTGATGCATTTTATGGACATTTGGTCTTTAATAAATCTGATAGCCTTATTGTGAAAGCACTTGGGGCCTAACCTTAAGGAATTATATGAAGGCTAATAGCAAGAAATTTTATCTGCACATAGTTTTCAAGGTTCAGCTTTGAACATGAACAATTGTAATCACTGAGGCAGCTGTACTTTTGAGATGGTGCTTTGTGTACATTTGAATAGTTCTAGTTCTCTACCAAATGTTTTAATTTCTCAACTTCAAGAAGTAAACTTATTCATGTCACTGTTCTGCCTGCTGTTTCCATTATAATCTTTTTGTGCAAATTAATGCAGGAGACTGGAATACAATAATTTAACAGGAGATGTGATGTCACTGATGAACTGCCTAAGTCTTTCAGTTCTGTAAGTTTTCATTCCGAATATTTTACGTCTTTTTCTCAATGTATCATGACTATAAAATGAATATTTTGGATGTTGTGGTTTAACACCATCCTATACTGAACCCATGCAGAAATGTGTCATATAACAACTTAGCAGGTGATATCCCCACAAGCAATAACTTCTCAAGATTTTCACCTGACAGGTTGGAATGCCTTTTGTGTTTTTTTTTTTTTTTTTTTTGGTTTTTTATATTTAATTTTATATATATATCAAAATTTCATTATGCTATTATTGAATTCAAATGTGAGTTTTATTTTATCAACATTTACTTGCGTTATTCTAATTTCAATTGTTTACGACCTTTACCTTTTTGCTTAATTGACCTTTACACCTGCAGTTTCATTGGAAATCTTGGTCTTTGTGGCTACTGGCTCAATTCTCCCTGCCGCATGACTCATCCGACAGAGCGAGGTATGTGTTACCTTCATCCTTCGATATGAGTCATTTTACCTGTCTGTTATGATGAACAGTCATCTGTCTTTATATAGCTAGGAATGGACTGTCAGCATCAGTAATTACACCATATACTTGTCCATCACATGCACCCAAGCACACAATATAGGATGCAAGAAACAGAAGAAGTTTTGTCGTAATTTTATGTTGTCTGTTTGTTTTAGTTCTCATTATCAAGATGATCTCACCACAAAAATATGCTTATATATAAATAGGATCAGTGAAATATTCTGCTTTTGTTTGGTCACAAAATGCTGCTTTAATTTCTTCAGGGAGGATGAACTAAGATATTTATTTTCTCCCTTTGTTTGCAATGCAGTCACAATTTCTAAAGCAGCAATCCTTGGAATTGCTCTCGGAGCACTTGTAATTCTTCTTATGATCTTGGTGGCAGCATGCCGACCACACAATCCTACACCGTATCCAGATGGATCACTTGATAAACCAGGTGCCTTACCTTCTGTGTTCAGTCCTTTGCATGTCTTTAGTTGATGCCATGACACACAACCTAGATAGTCTGACTGAGCTTGGTATATCTATCATTGACTTTGTATCCAAGTTATTGTATAGAAAGATTAAAGAAATTTAATTTAGTTAATCTAACCTACATACTTGGGAAGTAATTATAGAAACCCACAAGGAAGGTTGGGCGATTGTAATTACTGTAGAGTAAGGTCAACGTGTGGCCTAAAAGACAATTATATATTCTTATTACTAATTCCTTTACATTTACTTAACAACAGTTAGTTACTCAACACCAAAGTTGGTGATCCTTAACATGAATATGGCACTTCACGTGTATGAGGACATCATGCGGATGACTGAGAACCTAAGTGAGAAGTACATAATTGGTTATGGCGCATCAAGCACGGTGTACAAGTGTGTTCTTAAAAACTGCAAGCCAGTGGCTATCAAGCGACTCTACTCTCACTATCCACAGTGCTTGAAGGAATTTGAGACGGAGCTTGAGACTGTTGGGAGCATCAAGCATCGGAATTTGGTCAGCCTCCAAGGGTACTCCCTCTCATCCTCTGGGAACCTTCTCTTCTACGACTACATGGAAAATGGCAGTCTCTGGGATCTTCTCCATGGTAGTGACAGCATTCCTAGAATTACATGTCTATCTGAGTTTTCAGAGCTTCATATGTTGAAAACATATGATAGTATTGTATTGTTTCATCCATTGTTACATGTTTGTACTTCAGGTCCCTCAAAGAAGAAAAAGCTTGACTGGGATACTCGTATTCGGATCGCACTTGGAGCAGCACAAGGGCTAGCATATTTACACCATGATTGTAGTCCTCGAATCATTCACCGTGATGTGAAGTCGTCTAATATTCTGTTGGACAAGGACTTTGAAGCTCATCTTACTGACTTTGGCATTGCCAAAAGCTTATGTGTCTCCAAGTCACATACCTCTACTTACATTATGGGAACTATTGGTTACATAGACCCTGAGTATGCCCGAACTTCCCGACTCACTGAGAAGTCTGATGTATACAGCTTTGGAATTGTGCTACTTGAGTTGCTAACCGGAAGGAAAGCTGTGGATAATGAATCCAATCTTCATCACCTGGTTTGTCATTCATCCATCATATACATTTTTTAAAATATTCTTTATGTCCTTAAATGCATTTTTGGGGGTATAGTTTTGACATTGGATACAGAACAATCCCAATTAATTAGGTTATCTCATTTTGCCCCTGTAATTGTCAGGTATTATCGAAGACAGCCAACAATGCTGTAATGGAAACCGTTGATCCTGAGATAACTGCAACATGCAAGGAGCTTGGAGCAGTGAAGAAGGTTTTTCAGCTTGCACTTCTGTGCACAAAGAGGCAGCCGTCAGATAGGCCAACTATGCATGAAGTTACACGTGTTCTCGGTAGCCTGGTGCCAGTCTCAGAACCACCTAAGCAACCAACTTCAACCCCAGCTTCTTTGCTCTCATCAGCTAAGGTTCCTTGCTACAAGGATGAGTATGCAAATCTCAAGACTCCACACATGCTTAATTGCCCATCAATGAGCGCCTCAGATGCCCAACTTTTCCTCAAGTTTGGAGAGGTAATATCTCAGAATAGTGAGTGAAGGTAGTGTGGACTGTGGAAGTACCAATGATGAAAATATCTCAAGAATTGTTGGCTATATATGGATGATCAACATTTGGTGGGACTTGTTTATAAAGATTTGGTCCCAGTTATTGTAGCTAATGAAAAAGCAAAAAAGAAAAGTATGAACCGCTTTTACCTATAGATATTAAAAGTTGCTAGCTAGTAACATAAAATTTATGCAAGTTGTACCATGTAAAATTATGGTAGCAATTTTGGCAATTTCTCAGTGGGACCACTTGGCTCAATGGTCTAGTTTGGTGGGGTTTAAATATTCAGAACTCTGACGAGTTGGCTGCAACTCTGCATTATATGCATGACAATCAATAATGCACTGAGAAGCCTGAGCTGGGCTGGCCAAGGCAGGGTAGGGCAGTGCAGTGTCAGGCCATCTGTTTGGGTGTTGATAGAATCCAGTTGATTGCTTGTGACTATCTGTGCCTAAATTTTTGTGGGTTATCATTGCAGCTATTATTGCAACTATTTAAGTTTCACCGGGCCACCACAAGATGATTTTAAAACCTTAGATTTTTGTGTCCTACAGCTCCAGTGAAAAAGTGAAAACTTTGAGATACCCTCTGTATCCTCTCTCTTTCTCTGGACCCTAGTTGAAGCTCATTAAATAAATCTCTACCACTTGCTACATTTCTATCAATCTCTACCACTTAGACTACATTTCTAACTACCAGATAGATATTTTTCCAGGATTTGTAAACTAGTACAATACAACAGAGAGAGATAATGGCAAGTTCAAATTATTTATACTAAAACAAATACATAGTCAAGCATTGTTACAAACCCAATATTCAGAATGTCTCAAATACCTAAAAAGAGTCTCGTTATGTGATCAAAATGAGATGAGAGCTTGTTCATTTATGTTTTACACCAACCATAAATTATAACTTATTTAGGTGAAACTTAGATAAAAAAGAGAGAGATCATGTATAGATCATGATGATATGCCAAGCAGGTTCCAGCTTGGTAAGAGTACTTCAGGAAAGCAGGTCCTCAATGTCCTGCACAAATCAAAATCATGTCAGTTTTATACTTTCATGGCAGGAGGGAGGGAAAGTTGGTTTTTTTTTTTTCCCCTTTCTTTTTGTTGACTCTCAATCAAGTCCTAATTGCAAGGTAATAATAATTTTTGGCTTTGAACATTCAAAAATTTTGTAACACTTGATACATGCATGTTCTTATAACACCTTTCAGATAACAAATAATAATTATAATAATAATTGAAATACCCTCCTTAACTATTTTGAGTGGCAACTTTTTTAATTTTTAATAAACAAAAACAGTCTTAGATATAAAGGAGAAACAATATTTTCAAACATTATTTTCAATTTTAATAATAATTTTTAACAACGCCATTTTAAAAGCAATGCCAAACACTCTCGGCAGTTTGTATAAAACAGAATTTAAGATATCATAAAAACATGTCTCAAGTATGCGAATTTGTCACTATATATATATGTATATGTAAATATTTGCATGAAAAATAAATAAATAAAATACCAGCCCAAAGAGCTTCCAAATTTTGGTCAATCTGCTCCTCCTGCTGCGGTAACAAAATAAGTTACAGGAATGGAATTCGGAAAACATGTCTCAAGTATGCGAACTTGTCGCAAAAAATAAAATACCAACCAAAAGAGCTTCCAAATTTTGGTCAATCTGCTCCTCCTCCTGCTGGTGCTGCCCCTCCTGCTGCGGTAACAAAATAAGTTACAGGAATGGAATTTAGGACCCACGTCCTAAACGTTATTAATTATTCATAAATATATAAAATAACAGATAAATGAACCTGAGAGGCTTGAACATCCTGCTCCTGCCGCCCTAACTTTTTTAAAGTAAGCTCTCTCTGGAAAAAAGTAACATGATTCAATATTCCACATGTGAAATATCTTTAACATTTCATATATCTTAATTTTTAAGTTGTAACCCAACTTGTGAATTAGATATTTAATTCATATAACAACTGATAGCTGAATTAAATCATTATTAATATGCACTGATTAATTTATTAATGGATAAATCTCGGATTGAAATTTAAGTTGGGATATAGAGATGGGACATAGTATTATCACAATATATGCATATAATAATACACTTTTCAATTTTGTCTACAAAAATTAAGCTTTCCAGCTTTTATCGGGACTACTTAAATAATAGTTCTATTATTTTAATTTGGTGGAAATTAAAATGAGGATAATGGCATGTGAAAATAATTCCTCGTTTGATTAATAATTATGATGTGGCATTATTGATATTAACTTGACACATATGTAGAACTAAATAAGTTGATTAATGTTTCAAAATCCTTAAAGAGGGTATACTCAAATCACATTAATGTTAAACTAGTCTTAGACGATAGTTCTCTATGTCAACAAATTTAATTAATAAAACTGATCACGTTTTTAGCTCGGATGCTCTCAATAGATGCTGCGAGATGGTTCTTCATGACTTGAATCTTATTAAGGTCGCTGATGTTTTCTGGATTCTTCCATTCACTGACAAGAAGTATAAAAAAAATTTGAATAACTAGTGATGATATAAATTAATTGCTAAAAAATTGGTTAGAAATGAAACTAACTTGAGAATTTTGTTCTTCTCAGCAATTTTCTCCTCTAGTTCCCTCAGATAAATTTGTTGCACCTACACAAATCATTAAATATTAAATATCTCAACATGTATAATTCATTTGAATTCGGAAAAAAAAATACTGCCATCAATCCTTTTTTGGTGGCTGAGCATGGGGCGTGCGGTTACAAAATTTGGTAAAATTTTAATAGAAATTTAAAAAAAAAATAAAAAAGGGTAAATTTAAATAAAAAATTACTTTATTTAAAAAAAAAATGTCAACGTTGTTTATATATAATATATAATTTTTATAATCGACACGTTCTAACTTTTAAATTTTTAGGATCATTAATACATAATTTTTATAATCGATGCGTTCTAACTTTTAAATTATTAGGACCGTTATTTAATTCATTATATTTAAATTAAATAAGTAAAATAAAAAATGTTACATATTCAACTAAAAACTCTAATTACCTTGAGATAGTCACTCCTGCAGCAAATATTATAAAGTTGTTAGTTTTGAATTTTACAAATAAATATGTCAGAAATGCAGAATGACAAAACAGAAAAAAGAAAAGAAACATGTACTTGTCAAGTGAGATGTTGCTAAGATCGGCCACAGTAGTATCGGTATATATTTTCTTGAGAATCTGAATTTTCAATGACAAGTAGACATGATATATGTTAGAGAATCAGTAATCAAAAAATATGAAAATCACAAAACAACAAAAAGAAATTCGGAAAAACAACGATCAAATGTTGTGAAGGACCATTTTATTTTGAAGTTTCAACGTTATTATTTAATGAAAAATAATTAATATATATCCATATTATCGACGTTATTTTGATGAACCACTCAATTACATGAAATTTACGAAAACGTATCTATGCTGTCCAAAATTACAAATACAAGGTTGTGTTTTTTTTTTTTTTTTTTGGTTCGGTTACTTTCAATTTATAAAACAAAAAAGTCCACTCATGCATGTACATCTAAGTTAGCGTAACACACACCAATCCTTAAAATCAAACAACCGTTTTTTTAATATAATATTGAAATATTTAATATATAATACAAAATAATAACTATAGATTCCACGACTTTTTTCTTTTTTTCACGTTGGTTGGAACAACTCATGTATTCTGTAACAATTAAAAGAATTGTTGTCAGACTTTTAAACATTTAAACAATAAAATAAGCAAATAGATCTTAATAACAATAAAATAAACATTTAGACCTTAATAACACAATTAGAATAAACGATCTCATATAATTGAGAGTCATACACATCGAGATGAGAAACAATGTATATATATGAGAGAAAATCTATATTTATTAAATGAAGTAGGGATGTAAGTGTCGAACCTTGACTTTTAAAAGCCAAGTTTGGCTTTGTGCGCTACATTGCGCTACAAGGCCACAAATGACACAAACGATGTTGTTTATCATAGAAATTATTGAACTTAGAAATTGTAAATGGATTGTTCACCTTGATTGTATAGGCGCCCCTCCTAGTCACAAACACAAACGCAAAATTAAATATTTCATTATTAAACACACAATAATACAACTATCAAAATTAAATAAAGTTTATTTTGCTTTGAATGGAAAATATATATAGATGCTCGAGATGTCACCTTTGTTCGCGGGTTTCAACAGATTTTTTTGATAGCCTATCCACCACATCAAGTAGTTCCCTGCAATGAATGAACAATTTGTTATAATTCAAAGTGAAATCAAGACGGATGTTGTCTTTCCTTGTATATAACTTGATTATACTAAAAGTAACGGATGACAAATTAAATGGTTGTACGTGTTCGACTTCTCTAATTTGCTTGGGAGTTAATATCACCGACAAATCAAGAATATTCTTAGATAATGAAAATTTGTCAGTATTAAGGTGTTTGGTTAAAAGAATCAACACATGAGCCATGTTTCAAACTAGACAACATTTCAGACTAGATCGGACAAAATACTACACATATTTAAGATAATTGTGGTGTGTAAAAACATGAGAGATGTAGAAATTAAAAGAAATGAATGACAAATTACTTGTTGTGAGCAACAAAGAGAGAAGGTTTGCCCGCTGGTGAAAACATGATAAGGGCGACATCGACATCACACAACACAGAAAGTTCATTGGCCTTTTTGAGGATGCCTGCTTTTCGCTTCGAGTACTTAACTTGCCTAGCACTCATGCTCTCCAGTCTCCTGATAACCAATTTTTTTCTCCCCATCCTTCAATCCCTAATTTTTATTTTTTCTAAATGTAATTTTTTCAAGTGATTTGATACAATAGAATGACATCAACTTAAATTATGAAAATTTTGAAAACTATGGTAGCTAATTTAATTGGCATGGAGTAAAAAACAAAATGTAATTACTACTAGAATATGAAAGCTTACTTTTTAATTAAAGTGTTCACATGGCACTTGTAGATTTTCTATTTATTTTATGGCTCATTATTATTTTAGAAGACTTAGAAAGTGACCAATGTTTCGTTCTCTGGTAACAAATGTAAGAAATCCCATGGGCCCACCATAAATTGGTAAATCTCCTTTTCAAGGGTGAGGAGGACATGTGTAGGTGTGCATGGCCTCTCTCAAATACTTAATGGGGTGGGGAAAATTAATATTTTCTTTTATAATTACAATTTTCAATATGATTAATTAACATATTTGCATATGCATTAATTAATTATTTATTTTGTTCAAGTAATTAATTTATTTATTAAAGCCATTAGTAATGTAACATCTAGTCTCTTGTTATTAAATGATTGGAAATAAAAAGAATATAATTACATAAACTCAAAACAAAAAGAGAAAAATATAGCCCAAGAGAGGAGATTCTTTAAACATAAAATACAATCTAGTCAAAGCTTCTTTATATCGCCCCACTAACACACACTATAGTAAGTTAGACATAAATTACAAATATATAAAATCATTATAATTTTGAAGCAGGTGAGAATATAAAAAGATGAAAGTTACTTCCATAGATTGGTTGACATTCATTCTCATATAATAGCAATATTATATTCATAATAAAGATTTTTCGGAGAAAAAAAAAATCTTAATAATCTTTAAAGTTGCCTGCCATTCACTTGTGAATTTATTTAAGCATGCCACGAGTTCTAGTTGGTTATGAGCAAAAAGCCAACAACTCACTCCTTTTATTATTATTATCATTTGTATATAAATTATATATGACACAAATTTTGAACTATTGCAATGTAATAATATAGCACATCTCCTATTAGCATTTTCTCCTTCATCTCAGGTACATTTGCCTAGTAGTCACAAAGAGTGGAGAGACTCTTTCTTTATAGTAATTGTATTCAGGTTGTGAAGTTCTAAGTCTTACTTTTGCCCATTAATAACCCCTCCCTCCTATTAAGAATTATATTTTGGGTTATGGTTATAGCAAACAATCTTATAAATTCGGACTAATATGAAATACATGGATGTATGATATTGAGGTTACAAATTTATATTTATACATTATTTGCTAACAAAATCACTAGACACAGTTACTTATCTTGACACTTTAGATAATTCACTAAAACTACATTGACATTAAGTTTAAGATGGACTATTGTGTTTTTATCATTAATTTACATTAATGAATAATGACTTGATGTATGTAACATAGAAAAATAATACTCTACTATAAATTGCAAATTACAGGCTAAAGGTTTTGGTCTAGTGATGAAACCACTAGAGTTACCCACTTTAACCTTTAACAGGTTGGGTTCTACTTATAAGTCCCACATATTGTAGGCAATTTTCTCCCACTCTATGTGGGTTGCCCCCTCACATCTTTTAAGAGTTGATTCCCTAACCACACTCCAGAGTCTTATCTTAATTAGTCACAGTAAAACCTTGAACAGGTATTGGTACTAAAAAAAAAAAATCAAATTTATTCATTTGACCAAATGTCAAAAAACACATATAGCCAAGCATATTAATAAAATCAAAACTATCCAAATATTTCAAAAGTCACAGTATTGTACGTTCAATATGCAATGAAATGATAAGTTTATTTGGACAAACTTAAATAGAAAAAAGAGACATCATGAAAATGATTCATGACAATTGGCAAGAGAGTACTTCAGATAGGCAGATCCTTATTTTCCTGTAAAAGTCGAAATCATCAATCAGTTGTTTTATCATAAAATAATTGGTTTTGTTTACTCCCAATTCAGTCTTAAATACTCTGTGAAAATTATCAATTTTGGCTTCAAGTATGTGATATTACCACAAAATATTTTTTGAAGAAAAGTAAATAAAATACCAACCAAGTGAACATGAGATGCTCGGCCAGTCTGCTCGTGCTGGTACTCGTGCTGCAGTTCTCTCTGAACAAAATAAGGAAGGGGAATTAATCGGTTCAAAGTCCCACATTTATACCTCATTAATTTCTTATAAATAAATAAAATAAAATCAATAAACCTCAGAGGCTTGGACACCCTCCTGCTGATGCTGCTCCTTTACAATAAGTTCCCTCTGGAAAAAGGAAAAAAAAAAAGAATCGAATTCAAAATCCCACATCTTAAACCTCATTAATTACCATTTTCTATGTAGATATTCGAAGTAATGATAGACAATCCAACTCAATTTTCATATTTATTTAATTCATATGATAAATCTTTAATAATATGTATTAATTGTCAATTGATTATAAATCACTGATTGAGTTTGATCATATAGATGATTTAGTATTTGCATCTTGGATTAGGATTTTCTTTCGTGGTGATCTTTGTGCTAGGCACACAAAATTAAAGATAATGTATCACACTTACAAAAAATAAAAGTGAAAAATTAAAAAACAAAAAAATCTTAGCCAAATGCTATCAGATTTGTTGTGCTCAACAGGGTAAATGATTCTAATACTGTGACAGTGTGTATATATACATACATATAAAAAAAATATGCATGCAGTACTGTAATTATTCTGCACTTTTCCACTTTTAGAACTGCTTAAATAATAATTTTTTTAATCATTGGGATTGATTTGGAGAACAATCGGGACCAAACAAGAGTAGACACTAATGGCACAATCTAGAGAATGACTCCTATTCAAGAAAAAACAACCCACACATAGGTAAAAAAACAGGTTACATGAGGGTGGAGGGACTACCTACACGTAGATGGGAAAGACAGCCACAATTTGTGACACTGTTGGGTGTCGAACCTGAGACTATGAGAGTACTCAGGCAGTGAGCTGCCACCGTACCAAAGCACGATTTAACACTTCGCACATAGTGTTGAACTAAATAAGTTCATTAATATCATCTTCAATTAGTTAAACATAGATGTTTTGGCCAAAAGACCTAGCACATAGTGTAGCATGTTAAATTAATTAATGTGTTAAAATCCTTATTAATACTGATGTAATCAAATCACATATATCAATATTAAACTAGTTTTAAACGACAAGGTTTGTGACCTCCTAACAAAATCTAATTAGTAAAAATGATCATTACATACGATTATTGAAATCTAGTAATATCCACACACGTACCTTTTTAGCTTTGATGTTTTCAAGAGACATGAAGAGATGATTCTCCATGATTCGAAGCTTCTCAAGGTCCTTGATGTTTTGTGGATTGGTCCATTCACTAACAAAAGTACAAGAAATTTGAATAACTAATGATGATACAAATTAATTATTATAAAACTTAGGTGATTGATTAGAAATGAAACCAACTCGAGAATTTTGTTTTTCATTGCGATGTTTTCCTTTAGTTCCTTTAGATGATCTTGTCGCAACTACACAAATTATTACAATATGAATCATCTCAACAATCATATACATAGAGAAAAAAAAATACTGCTTATATATATATATATATATATATATTCAAGAGAGGGACACTTACCTTGAGAAATTCACTCCTGCAACAAATAAGAACACAAATTGTTATATTGCATTGCACAAATAGATATGTTAGAAATGTACAATGACAAAAAAGAAAAGAAAAGATATGTGTACTTGTCAAGTGAGACGTTTCTGATATCCTCATCAGTGTCGGCATATATTTTCTTAAGAAGCTGAATTTCCAATAAAACGTAGATGTGTTATTTGTCAGAGAATTGGTAATCAAAATACATAAAAAAACAGAGTGTAACAAAGAAAAAAAAAAGGTACAAAGATCAAATGTAGCCAGGGGTCATTTTGTTTTGAAGTTTTCACGGTGCTGTCTAACGAGAAATAACCAATACATATGCAAAATACCAACATTATTTTAGGGGACGACCAAACCACATGAAACTTAGAGGAACTATGTATGTTGACTGCAATTCAGCTTATATATATATATATATATATATATGTATTTATCTATATATATGTTGTACAATATATTTATGATATCAATACACAAGATAATGAGTGATTGCTTTGTAAAATTGTTAATTATATTTTATTATATATTATTATAACTAAACATGTCTGATTACAGTTAGTAAATATGATTTTATTTGTCGATTATTATAAATGTAATTTGACTCATTTAGTTATAATCGAATATAATTAATTAAGATATAAAAATTACAATCAGTAATTTTAAAATACAATCATTTAGTTGTATTGATATTACATGTATCGAAAGAGACCCCATCTATATATGTATATGTATGTATGTATATATGTTCCACTTATGTACGTACATAGAAAATAGCCAGCATAGCAAGTATTGATCCATATCTTCTAACAAACGTTACAAATGTTATTTTCAATATAATATTAGAATATTTAAAGTGTAATAAATAATAATAAACATAGATTTCAAAATTTGTGTTGGTTGGAATAACTCATTTATTGTATAACAACAAAAAGAATTTAATTGGTGTAAGATTTTAAAAAATAAAAATAATAAAATAAACAAAGAGAGGCTAACAAATTAGGCTAACTAGACTTCCAACGGAAAACAAAACCCAAGCTAATTAGTATATTCATACTAACAGGGTTGTTTATAAAACAAATTATGTATCTTTGAAATTGGATATAGATTGTTTACCTCAATTGTATAGCCCCTCCTGGTCACAAACACAGACACAAACGCAATTTAATAATTAATAAATTCATCAATCAACATGCCAATTTACAAATATCAAAATCAATTAAAGTAGTTTTTTTAATAGAAAATATACAATGATGTTCAAGATGTCACCTTTGTTCGCGCTCTTCAATAGAAATTCTTGATAGTTTATCCACCACACTTAGTAATTCCCTGTAAAAAAAAAAAAAAAAAAAAAAAAAAAAATCTCTGAAAATTTTAACATACTCTTATATATATATAATCTTCTTTTGTGCTAGACACCTAATAATTACCACCGATGGGAATTGGACATTCCACACGAAAAATCTTACGGGATTATATATTTGATTAGCGCTCTATATATAATGTATATATGTTGCTGATAGTAAAAGCAACTGATGATAAATTACATATTTGCAAATTTTCTAATTTATTTGCAAATGTCATTGAAAAATCAAGAATATTTTTAGATGATAAAAAGCTATACCATTTTGAAGTGTTGAGGTTAAAGAAGAAACATGTGGGATGTGATTCATATCAAACAACATTACAACAAAAATAAATCGTATGTATTCAAATGTGTCAACCTTGAAGATACATAGATCGAACACTATACTACATAGATTTAAGATAATCGCATGATAAATAATGACAAAAGAAATGTAGAAATTAGAGAAAATGAGTGATGAATTACTTGTTCTGACCAACATAGAGAGAAGATTTGCCGGTAGGGGAAAACATGATAAGGGCTAAATCAACATCACATAACACGGAAAGTTCCTTGGCCTTTTTGAGAATGCCTGTTTTCCTCTTTGAATACTTAATTTGCCTGGCATTCGCACTCTCTAGTCTCTTGATTGTCATTTTTTTCCTCCCCATCTTTCAATTCCTTTCCTTTTCCTTGAATGTGATTTTTTTTTTTTTCAAGTGATTTGATACAATAAGAAGGTATCAATTCAATAAAAGAAAAGTCTTTTAAGGATGACGACTAATTTAATTCTCATGTGGTAAATGACAAACTATATATAATTACTTGTGAAATCTAGAGATTTATTTTGTAATAAATGTTCACATGGTCCCTAGATTTTTTTTTCTATTTACTTTATGGTTTTTGAATTAAGACTTTGAATATGATTGCCATTTGAATGTTTAGTGAGAAATAATGTATGAGTAATGCCAGATATTTTTCTTTTTAAAAAAATGCCAAACATTTCAACGCATATCCCAGCCCATAATGCGATAATTGATAAATGAATATATTCTTTAAGTGAATAAATTAATGCTACCATGTATCCATTCATCAACTATTAATGGTTGGGATGCAAGAGGGATACTAAAGGCGAGATATGCCAAAAATTACTAATAATGTATATCTATGCTTAAAAAAAAAAAAATAAAATAAAACCTACAAAACAGTCCCAAATTGGTTGATATAGGAGTGGGCTTTTTTAAGGGTGGGGGTTTGGATTCCGAAGTCTGAATTAGTATCGTGGCATTAAGAATATGTCATACAAAGATTGATCTGTTTAGAACCAAAAACTTCCTATCTAAGCCCAAGAGTTCTATTATTTGTACTAAGGTCTACCAAGTGTAAGACAAAAAATTAAGGTTATGTTTATTTCGCTAGATTGGACTAGATTTGGATAAAACTCAGTCCAATCTATTGTTTGGTTGTGACATGGGATTAGAAAAACCAATCCTATGTCACTCATTTTAAGTCGCTATAGTGGGTTTATTTAAACTCATCACTACACATGGGTTTATTTAATCCCATGTCACTTGCTTAAGTTTTTATTTGTTATTTTTATTTTTTTTTGCCTTTCTTCTTCAGGCCATCAAGCTTCAATCTCACCATAAAAATAGTCATCGTCGCTGTTGTTGCGTAGCCTTGGCAGCTACGCCCTAGATGGTCCTAATCGTACACATCAACAGTTGTGGCGATCCTCAACCTTGTCAGGCCTTCTTGACATCTTCAACATCAACTTGGTCATCAACCTCCTCTGGTGGCCATCTCCAACATTAGGAATGACCACAACCAAGTGAGCGATTTCTTACACGGCACTTGGATTTTTTAGGCCCATTTGCCCCACCATTGCTTTTAGACTCCACGATAGATGGGATGGAGCATGCCGTTGCATTGTGAAGTGGATCTACGAGGGAGTGCAATGTCATTGGCGGTTGTTGTGGTGGTCAAGTAGTCTATTTATTTATATTTTTTAGTACAATCTCATCTTCAACCAAACAAAAGATAATTTTATTTTTATCCAATCTCATATTGCTTCAAACACATCACAGTATTAATTTATCTAATTCATTCCTATCAAAATAATATAATCCAATCTTATGTATTAAACGAGACCCAAAGAGAGTCAAATTGAGAGTCTTGGATCACTGATAAAAAATATACGATGGTAAATGGAAATGGAGTGAAAGTAGAGTGTGTGTTGTTGTTTTATAGGATGGAAATGGAGAGAGATGAAGTGAAGTGGCTTGAGAAAGATAGGTGTAGGCTAGTAGAGTGACTAGGCTTTTGAGTGTGAAAAGCTTTGGTTGTTGTGAGCTACTATGGAGCTCAAAAGTGAGATGGAAATATATTATATAATATTAGAAAAAGTTGACAAAAGATGGGAGGAGTGTCTTAGTTGTGGAAACTTTTTGTTTTGTATTGTTTCTTGGTACAAATTACAGAGGAAGTGAAGGCTTTATATGGCCTCCTTAAGTCAACTAGCATGCAAACCGACTTCAATTATGAAGCTTCTAGTAACTTCATAATTTACAATTTTTTTATCTTGGATGTTCTACATCAATAAGTAATAACTTGCATAAAAAAATCAGATTAATTTTACACCACACAATTATGCTTGTTTCCCAAGTAATTCTGGAAGTAACAAAAAATGTGTAGCAACTTCATTGGAGAGATTATAAACATTTGTTTGATAGTGAATTGAGTGGTGGTGCGTTCAATAGATGTAGGTATCACAATAATCACCAAATCACGTAAAAATCGTTTGTTGCTTGTGGTTCTGGTTGATATTGTGTTTGAGTTTGATTATGTGTATGTAATTGTCTATTTCTCAACAATTGGAATCAAAGGTTGATCCGCATTTTATTTGATATATGCAATCTGAATGGGAGCAATGAAATTGGAAAAGTACCTATATAAGCCAGTTGAATTTTAGGTTTTAAAAGATGCAAATGGAGGATTACCTATACCAGAAACAACTTGACTCTAAAAGAGAAGTTGATCGAAGACATGGATGATGAGGAATGAAAGGTTATAGATTGCAAAACCTTGGGTGCAATTCAACATAGTATGCTGAAATCAGTTGCCTTTAACATGAAAAATCATGACACAATAACAAGGCTTATGAAGCCTCTATCAACTTTGTACATATAGTCCTTTGTGAAAAATAAGGTACATTTAATTAAAAAGTTGTTTACTTTGATGATGCCAGAAAATGAAAATTTTAAGAAACACCTGAACACATTTAGTGAAACCCCGAATCGTTCAATATTGTTGACATTTAATTTGAAGATAAGGCTCAAGCTTTACTAATTCTTAGTGATCAGATGCTAGAGACTTGGAAAGTTATTTTCCAATCGATTAATGGTTCGATGTTATATTTGGAAGCGTCAGTTTCATGCTACCTCAAATAAAAAACTGTTTTGATAAAATTTATCTCAACGATGAACGAGCATGTGACATTATTGGCAAAGAAAGGTGCATGCCAAGCTAAATGGGTTTGTATGAACTATGAAAGCTAGATAATGTTAGGCACTTACCCGGTTTGAGGAAGAATTTGATTTATATTGGCAATTAGTGAAAGACAAGAAAGCTAAAAGATTGCGAAGGGAAGAATGACTATTGCCCAAGGTAAGAAAAATGAAACTCTTTACGTGGTTACCAGTGGGTGTGGTTCCATTGTAGTGGCAAAAATTAAAGATGATTCAAATCTATAGTATTAGAGGGTTGACATGTGTGGAGGCTGAATGTCATGCATTTGAATGTGAAGTTGTCGAGTTTGAACTTTGAAATCAATTGACATTGATTCATGTAAAAACTACATATAACTACAACAAATTATATCGGGATATTCATACTAGGCATTAAAGGCCCGGTATGGATACCGTTTTTATTAAAAAATAAGTTTTAGTATCCATACCGAACCCATATTCAATCCGATCTAGATAGATTTTCTATACTGGGCACATAAAGTTCCGGTATAGAAAAATGAACTTAAATGGCTCAACCTGGCTACACGTATCATTTTTCCCATTTTCTTTCTCTCACTACACTTTTTCTCTCACATCCTCTCTCTCTCAAACCTTAGCAGTCGATGAGTTGTTCTCTCCCTTTCTTCTTCTTCTTCTTCTCCTTTTTTGTTTCTTCTTCTCTTCTTTTTTGTTTTCTTTTCTTCCCATTTTTACTTTTCTACTCTTCTCTTTGGTGAAAAGCCAATCACTATTTTTTTGTTTTTTATGGTTCAAAAAACACACCAGTCATCGCTGCCACCGCTAGTGTGTTTTTTAATTAATTTGCTTTTTTTTTTTTTGGTTTTATCATATTTTATGTAATTGTTTGTTATATAACGTTTGTTTCTTTTTAATGATTTGAATGAACTTGGAGTCGAGTTTGTTGTTGAATCTACTGGAATTTTCATTGACAAAGACAAGGTTGTTGCTCACTTGAAAGTTTTTTTTTTTTTTTTAATAAAAAAATTAAATCTTGTTGGTTGACATGAAATTGGTATTTTGTATATTGTTATATGTTAGTTAATGGTGTATTGTTATATGGTATTTTGTTTATTGTCTAGGTGAATTTGTTTTTAATTAAAATTTTGTTTGATCAATTTGTTCGTGATGTGGTGATTGGTGTGTTGTTGACTTAGGGGTTTTGCAAATTAGTATCAGTTTCTTTGTATTTAGGTTTCTTTTGAACTTAGCAAATTAGGCATATACAAATCTTTTGGTGAAAGTTAGGCTCATATGTGTGTACCATAAAATTATTGATTAATTTTGTTGAAGCAAAAGAGTGTTAGAGAATATATATATTTACTATTCTATATGTAATTTTTATCAGGTAATGGTGTTGTTAAATGATAATACCATTTGAATCTGGTTTGATTTTTTAATGTGGATGACTACTAGTTTGATTGTTCATACTTGCTCTGTTTTGTGTGTTTTTGTTATTAATTACTATTATCTTACATACTATTCTATATGTGATTTTTATCATGTAATCGCGTTGCTAAATGATAATACCATTTGAATTTGGTTTGATTTTTTAATGTGGATGACTATGGATCCTTTGATTGTTCATACTTGCTCTTTCAATGATATCAATTTGATGAATAGAAGTTTACATTCTCTCAAAATTTTAATTAATTGTGTAGAGATAATATTTCAAAACTAATTTTTACGGTATTGTTTGATTTTTTTATTTGATATTCAAAGTTTAATAATGTTAATGTACTTTAACACTATGTTGTTACATATCTCTCTCTTCTTCTTCTTTTTTTTTTTTTTTTTTTTTGTAGTGTTATATGCATTTAAATGGATAAAGAGTGGTTAAGATTTTTAAGGCTAATATCCTAAACTCATTCTATACAAACGTAAGATTTAAACTTTCAATGTTCTTAACAACTTTTTCTGTCATTTTTAAACTTTTAGAATGTCAAAAGAATATAGAGAGCGAGCTAAAAATATTGTTGAGATCGTGAACGAACATTCAATAAATCCTAACTTTATCTTTTGCCGTCGTAAAAAATGTCTCAATAGGAGGTATCATCTCACTAAGATAGTGTATGAATACTTAGTCATTAATAGGATAGATCTTCATTATACGACTTGGGTCATGGATGGGGAACCTCTTAAAACTTTTCACATCCATTGAAAATATTTCCAATACATTTAAAATTTATAGAGATGCAAACCTTGAAAATTATTGTAATGTTGAACCTAATGTTGAAATAAGAGACGAAAACATCACTGATAATTTGGAAGATGTTAAAACTTTTTTGTATAAAGGTTGCTTAAAGTACACTAAATTATCAGCTATTGTAGCTTTATGTAGACATAAAGCTATGTATGGTCTCTCTGATAAGAGATTTGATGAACTTCTTAACATCCTTCAAGACATGTTGCTATCAGATAATGGTCTCTCAGAATCATTATACTCAGCAAAAAGGTTGCTTCAAGTGTTTGATTTAGGGTATGAAAAAATTCATGTATCTGTGGTTGGTAGACAAAACTTTACACAATACCAGCAACATGTCGTAGTGAGATGACAATCATGATGCAAACAATTACTAATTTACAAAACTTGCTCATGACTTACTTGTTGAACGTAGATCAAACTCAAGTACTAGCATGTATTCCTCCCATCCAATCGATAAACAACTCAAAACTTTTAAAATTTGTTTACTTTCATTTTTTGGTACATAGTTTTTTTTTTTGTCTATGTTGTCTCACAATGTGCTAATTTATTTTTTTTGTAAACACGATATTCAAGTGGGTGTAATCATATTTTCATATTTTTTGCTATATGCGTGCTTGTATATATATATTTTTTACGTATATATTTATGGAGAGACAGAGTCTTTGTTTTGGTTGGATCAATTGTAAAATTATTGTAGTGTTTGAATTGTAGGGGAATTAAATTTTTGGCAAGTTTGAAAAACAGGGAAAAATTTGTCAAAATTTTTATAAAATTGATCGAGTTTATATATATTATTTTACATATTGAGTTTGTTACCTATGTGTTGGAAAACAGTGTACTTGGTATTTTTTTTTCCCTATATCCATGTTTCCTCACAACGTGCTATTTATTTTTTTCGTAGACACAATATTTAAGTGGCTTAAATTCGATGAGAGGTAGTAAAAATGTCAAATTTGTTGAACCTTCTGTGAAGGTAAATATTCAAGAAATTTATATTATTTACTATTTGAACTTAATTTCATATATAGATGTAATTATTTAAATTTTTTTATAAGAGTAATTATTTAAATTTTTGTGCATATGTAGTCATTATCTTAGGGTTCTATAAGCCATACTGGTGGATCGAGTGAAAATCATTACAAGTTATTAGACCAGATGGATAGAAAAACAATGGTGGTGAAAGTGGAAATTGACTCCAAAGACCCCAATGCTAAAATTCATCACCTTGAGCTTAGTCCAAATTATTGGCGAGTTTGTGTGAATAAAGTAATAGTAAGTGTTCCGCTATCACGACCTAGTAGCGAGCTGCTAACTTTACAAAATGTATTACACTCATTTATTGCTTAGCCAGTAAAATATATTGTATTTTAGGATTATGTACTGAAATGTTATAACGTATCACAATGTAAGGTGACTTTAAGTGATATACGTTTACTTTAGGTAGTATATATATTTATATATATGCATTTTAGATGTATACTGAAATTTGATTAATGGTTCTTTGATGTATGTTGTTATTTTTCTTTTAATATTAAATTAAGTTTAAAATATTTTCCATATTGGACAGTAGCTTGGTATGGATAAAAGTATCCATTCCGGGCTGCTACTCGATATGGATAAAGGTATCCATACTGGACTGTACCTAGGTATGAATAAAAGTATCTATATCGATCACATACGTGGTATGGATATAACTATCCATATCGGACAATGACTAGTATGAATATTTTTATCCATACCGGGCTTGTGACTGATATGGATAAGCATATTCATGAGTCGACCCACTTTCGATATATGTATTCATACTAGGTATCACTTAATATGGTTACTCGTATCCATACTGGATGGGTGCCCAATATAAATACTGTCATCAACGATAGCAGCAGTATCCACACTGAGCGTTTCATCCAGTATGGATAGTCAACTATACCCGGGCGTTGTCTATACCTTTTTTTCTGTTTTAGTGATATAGTGAGGAACCTCATATGATCAACAACCACATTAGGCATAAAATAGTAAAATGATAATAGAAAAAAGATACTATGAGGTTCAAATTATTCATTTAACCAAATCAAACATCTAAGTACTGAAAATCGTAAAAAACCCAGGATAGGAAAAGTTCCAAGTACTTTTAAGAAGTCACATCATATGATATTATTTGGGCCTACTTAAATAGTAAGTGAGATATGATGAAATGTTTCATGATGATAATGCCAAGCAAGATCCAATCTATTAAATGTACTTCAAGGTAAGTCCTCATTTTCCTGCATAAATAAAAATCATCCGTCAGTTAATTCATGAGGTAAAGGGTTGTTTACTGTCAATTAAGTCCTTAGATGCATGCTGATTATCGTTTTTCACTTCAAAAACAAAAATTTTGTAATTTTTTTATTTAAAATATATATATATATATGATATCAAATAGGTCAAAGATTTGTGGGGATATGCCAAGGCCATTCACTAATTGCTCTATCCTAATTGAAAAATAATTATTCTTATGTCTCCCACAATAGCATGAGAAAATTACCAATTCAAAGCTTATAAAGTGCATTTAGTAAGATTTAAACCTCATCACATGAGTACATAGGTAAAGGCACAATCACATGTACTAGCTAGGAAAGGTTGCGGACTACAATTTTATACCACTTGATATAGTATTTTCTTAAAAACACTTTTAGATAACAAATAATAATTATAATAATAATTGAAATACCATTAACAATTGACTTTTTTTTTTCAATGGTGGGAGAGAGAAGATTAAATTCAAAGAAAACTACCTATACTTTGTGTTTTTAAAACAAAGGTTGGACTTGAACTTTACAATTGACATGTAACTATTTTAATTTACAAAATAGTCTCATATGGAGAGGAGAGAGTTCAGTTGAGAAAGCAAAAAAGAAAATGTAAATTACTTTTGGCTTGGATTTATTTTAAAAATTGCTTTTCTTCACAAAAGTGTTTGGGGGAAAAAAAAAGAGCAAATGCTATTCTATCCAAATTATTTATCCAAAATTATACTCATGCAATTAAGTTATATACATCATCTCATAATTTGTGTCTGTTTTCAAAATGTTATCTTTAGAATGAAAAACAATATTTTTTTTAATTTAAACTTATAACTAAAGGTTAAAGACAACTTACAATTTATTGGTTTGCATTGTTATTAAAACAATCGGTAACTTTTTTCTCCAATATCATCTTTATTTTTTAATAATAATTTCTAAAAACATCATTTTAAAAGTAATACGTAACATACTCACCAATTTGCATCAAATAAAAATTAAGATTATCCCAAAAAAAAAAAAAAACAAATAACATGCAAATATGTGTTCGTATAACATAAATATATATATATATATATATATATTTTCATGGAAAGTAAATAAAATACCAACCAGATGAACTTGAGATGCATGCCCAATTTGCTCCTCTGGGTTCCCCTGATTCAGTTCTCTCTGAACAAAATAAACAACAAAAATTGAATTCAAATTCCCACATCTTAAAGAATTAAACCTCATTTGATTTTAACAAATAAATAAAATGCCGACCAGATGAACCTGAGGTGTATGCCCACTCAGCCCCTCTGGGTTGATCTCTTCTTGTTGCTGTATATCCACATTCAGTTCTTTCTGAACGAAATAAATAACATGAATTGCATTCGAAGTCCTATATCTTACAGAATTAAACATCATTTAAGCTTCATAAATAAATAAAATACCAACCAAATGAACCTGAGAAGCATGCCCAATCAACTCCTCTGGGTGCTCCTCTTGTTGTGGTTGTATATTCAGTTCTCCCTAAACAAAATAAATAACATGAATTGAATTCAGAGTCCTATATGTTAAAGAATCAAACCTCGTTAAATAAAATATAAGCCAAATGAACCTGAGATGGATGCCCAATCTGCTCCTCTGTGTTCTCCTCTGGCTGCTGCTGTATGTTCAATTCTCTCTAAATAAAATAAATAATATGAACCAAAATTCGGAATCCTACATCTTAAATAATTGAACCTCATTTAATTTTCATAATAAATAAATAATTAAAATACCAACGAACCTGAGATTCATGCCCAATCAACTCCCCTGGCTGCTTCTCTTGCTGTAGTTCTCTCTAAACAAAATAAATAACATAAATTGAATTCAAAGTCCCACTTCTTAAAGAAATAAACTTTATTTAATTTTCATAAATAAATAAAATAGCAACCAAGTGAACCTGAGATATATGCCAAATACACTGAATTTTCTCCTGCTCTTGTATATTCAAGTCTCTCTTAAAAAACAAATAGCAGGAATTGAATTCAGAATCCCGCAGCTTGAAGAATTAAACCTCATTTAATTTTCATAAATAGATAAAATATATACCAACCAGATGAACTTGAGATGCATCCCCAATTAACTCCTCCAAGTTCTCCTCCTCCCGTTGCTGTATGATCAATTCTATCTTTAACAAAATAAATAACAGGAATTGAATTCAGAATCCCATATCTTAAATAATTAAACCTCATTTAATTTTTATAAATAAATAAAACACAAACCAAATGAACTTGAGATGCATGCCCAGTCTGATCCTCCGGGTTCCCCTGCTGTTGTAGATTCGGTTCTCTCTTAACAAAATAAATAATAAGAAGTGAATTCAGATTCCCATGTCTTAAGGAATTAAAACAAATTTAATTTTCATAAATAAATAAAAGGCCAACCAGTTGAACTTGAGATGACTGCCCAATCTGCCCTTCCAAGTTCTCCTGTTGCTGCTGTATATAGTGGAATTGAATTTAGAATCCCACATCATTAAACCTCATTATATTTTTATAAATAAATAAAATATAAAATAACAACCAAATGAACCTGAAAAGCTTGGACATGTTGCTCCTGCTCCTGTGCCCGTATTATAAGTTCTCTCTAGGAAAAAAGAAAAAAAATTACAAATACATGAATAGAATTCAAAATCTCATACCTTAAACTTTATGAACATTTCATATACATACACACACATGTATACGTATAATCAAATCACATCAAAGTTAAAATAGTTTTAAGCGAGTAGGTTTAAGTCTCCATAACAATATCTAATTAATTAATGAAGATAATTATTACATACAATTAATGAAATTTAGAAACATGGGCACATACCTTTTTCGCTTTAACGTCCTCGAGAGATAGAGCAAGATGGTTCAACATGATTTCAATCTTACGAAGGTCCATGATGTTTTGTGGATTATTCCATTCACTAACAAAAGTACAAAATAATTACTGATGATATAAATTATTATGAAACTTTAATGATTAATTAGAAAAGAAACGAACCTGAGAATTTTGGTTTTCTCAGCAATTTTTTCATTCAGTTCGCACAAACGACTTTGTTGAAACTACACATATCATCGCAAGGTGAATCGTCTCAAAACATTTAATTCATTTGAAGTTATAGAGGAAAAAAAAAAGAGTGGGGCTTGCTCAGATGCCTCTTATAAATTTTCAGAAATAGACTTTTACCTCAAAAAAATCACTCCTGTAGCAAATAAAAACACAAATTATTATTTTGAATTGAATAAATTATATATATCAGAAATGCAAAATGACTAAAAAGAAAGAAAAGAAACATTTACTTGTCAGGTGTGAAGTTTCTGGGATCCACTTCAGTATGGTTGACATATATTTTCTTGAGTAGCTAAATTTTCAATGAAAAATAGATGTGAGAATTGTTATAGAATCGTTAATCAGAATACATGGAAAACACAAAAACATTGGTAAAAAATTATTGATCCTTATCTATAACAACAGTTACATTTTTTTTTTTCTTTTTTCATTCCGCACTTGTGCAGTCCAATATTTGCACTCATAGAGGGAGAAAATTATCCACATAAACCTCCACCACAAAATTAGGTAGAAAGTTGCATAATTACTTATGTTAGAAGATGATGTGTTTCAAATGTAATTTTTAATATAATGATAATGCATATAAAATACATATCATCACCCCTTAGTAGGAGTGTTGAGCATCTCTCTTTAAACTAGGTTTTGAGTCCCACTCTTATTTAATTAAAACATAAAGTGTTGGTGTGTGACTCTCATTTTTTAAGAGTAGTCATATTTCATTTGTGTAAGTAGTTATATAGACCGTACCATCAGTAATCAATTTCAATGGATCCCGACAATCGTTGGTTATTTCAAAAAAAAAAAAAAAAGGAATGCATATAAAATATATTTATATAATAATTAACTTAATTCCACAAACTTTTTCCTTTTTCACATTGATTGAAAAAATCATACTCTATGACAATAAAATCAACTGAACAATTGATGTCAATTTTCAAACTAAAAAAATAAATAAATAAACAAAGAGAGTACTTGAACAACTAAGCTAACCAGAGTTCCAAGAGAAAAGAAATAACAATCAAGCTACCCGGTATCTAGTACGTTCACAAATTATGTAACTCTAAAATTGGGTATGGATAATTTACCTCCATGGTATAGCCCCTCCTGGTCACAAACACATACACAAAAGCAAAGTTAAATAATTCATTAGTCAATATACTATAATACAAATATCAAAATTAAATAAAGTTGATTTTGATTCAAATGGAAAATTATATCGAAATTTCACCTTTGTTCACGGTCAGCAATAGACATTATTGCCAGTCTATCTACCAGACTGAGTAGTTCCCTGCAAGAATTAGACAAATTGTAAGGATTATAAGTGAAAGTGCCAACAATGAATCCATGATTTTATTTATATACAACCTGTTAATAGTAAAAGCACCAACAAGGAATCCCTGATTTAAGCATTTCAGATCCAATCTATTATTTTTACATCTATTACTGACAAATCATTAGTATTCCTATAATCTAAAATTGTTTTGATTCGAAGTGTATGGCAAAAGAATAACCATGTCAGACACATTTTATACTAGACAATTACGATCTAAAATTTTCATTTATTCAAAAGCCTAAAGGTTGATCGGACAAAATATTGGATAGAGTTAATATAATTGTGGCAAGCGCAGACAAAAGAGACATAGAAATTAGAAGAAATGAATGATGAATTACTTGTTTTGACCGACATAAAGAGAAGGTTTGCCGGCCGGCGAAAACATTATAAGGGCCAAATCAACATCGCATAGTATGGAAAGTTCCTTCGCCTTTTTGAGAATGCTTTTTTTTCTCTTTGAGTACTTAGTCTGCCTAGCTTTCATACACTCCAGTCTCTTGATTATAACCTTTTTCAACCCCATTTTTCAATGATCACTCGCTTTTCTCAGAATGTGATTTTCAAGTGATTTGATACAATATGATGATATCAATTTAAATTGTGAAAAGCCTGAGAAATATGGTAGCTAGTTTAATTATCATGAAGTAAACGACAAAAAGTAATTACGATTGGAATTTGGAGATACATTTGTAATAAAAGTTCATATGCTTGTTGGATTTTTTTCATTTACTTTATGTTTAATAGTCAATAAGATTTTGAATACAGCCAGCATTTGATTCTTTAACAAAAAAATATATATATATCAAAAAAAAAAAAAAAACATGGGCCCAATTCAAGTACTTTTTTTAATCTCATTTTTTAATGGTCGCTCGTTTTTCTCATAATGCGATTTTCAAGTGATTTGAAACAATGAGATGCTATCAATTTAATTTGTGAAAAGTCTGAGAAGTATGGTAGCTAATTTAATTATGATGAAGTAAACTACAAAAAATAATTACGAGTAGAATATGGAGGTTTATTTGTAATAAAAGTTCATATGATCTCTGGATTGTTTTCATTTGACTTTATGGTTAATAGTCAGTAAGATTTTGAATATGTCCAGCATTTGATTCTCCAACGAGAAATGTACTGTATGTTAAAAAGAAAAATGGGCAACCTTGAATTGGCAAATAAGAGCATCTCTTTTGCTAGTTTAACGGTGCATGGAAATCTTTCCTTTTCAAGTTAGCCGCCATTGCCTCCCTCCGATCTCATTTGCACCACCTGTCGTTTTTCCTTTCTCTTCTTTCTCATAAGCACCACTTGTCAGTCATCGACACCGGTTAAATGGGGATTCAAGTCTGGTGCCTCCTCTTGATAAAATTTCTCCTAGTTTTATGTACACTAACAAAAGTTAGGAAAACTGAAGAGGACGATTATGGTCACTTGGGACAAGGTTGAAAGAGTAATCCTCAACACCTACATGACGTATTAACATATTTGTGTGGACTGTATGTGTACATTATTTTATTCATAAAAGTCTCTCTCTCTCTCTCTCTCTCTCTTTTTTCCTAAAACCTAGTCTCTAAAGATTTTAAAAAAAAAAAAAAAATTACATCAGGTCTTTAAAGTTGCTTGCCCTTCACTTCACCTAGTGAATTTATTTAAGCATGCCACACTAGTCAGTTGGTTATGAGCAAAAGCTAACAACTAATTCCTTTTAATTTTTGAATAATATTAGATTGCGAAAATTTTTATATAAATTATGCCACAATTTTTGAACTATTAGAAGTTTGAGCGTATACGGTTGATATTTGTCTCTTATGTACAAATTTTTTTAGTTGCATTATATATAATTTCTAAACATAGACCATTGTTGGGCTTGAAAGGGCAAGGTCGGATCCAATGAGGATTGGTTTGTGGAGAATGATAAGAATGCCAAGTAAAAATATTTTACAAGAGCATTAATATTTATATAGGTATTTTGAAATTATTTAATTATATCTTTTAACTATTTCAATGTATGGATATATTAATAATTAAACAATTTTATTAAAACAACGGTGTATGGAAAACTTTTTTGGGCACGATAGAATCATCCTATTTGTAATTTTCATAAAGTAAAATCTCAAAACAATACATATAAAAATAAATATGTACGGCCCTTTATATGAACACCCCTTTAAAGATTGGCTTAAAAAATACAAATTATAATTATGACTCATTTAATAGGATAAACTTATTAAATGGATGTAGAAACAGTTTTAACACTCAATATAAAATTACGACTAGAAAATCAATATAGAGGTGTAAATAATGTATCAATATACAGGAGTTAAAATTTAGTAAAAATGGATCTTCTAAATTTAGTAAAAAACATATATCTAATAAATATATAATTAAATTATTGAAATCAAAATCTATATAAGATATTTTTAAATTGATAAAAACATATATAATTAATATATATAATTAAATTATTAAAAAAAAAAAAACCCTCCGTTGGTTGAAAGGGGCTATGGCCCCTATGGGCCCCTTTCGCTCTCCACCACTGCATTTGATAATGAGTTAGAGATAAAGGTGGGCAAATCCATGTTTGGTTTGGTTCCTATTGGAAGCAAACCGAATTGATTTTTTTTTTTCCTTTTTTGGTTCTCAAGATTGAGAATTGAACATGAAAAGTTTAAGAATTAAAACTGATCTGAACCGAACACAGTTGGTTCGGTCCTCATTGGTTTGGGAAATCAGTCAAATGATGAGCTTATTCAACATCATAGCAAACAAGAAGATGCAACACCACTAGAAGATGAAATGAACAAAAAATGTGAATAAACAAGAAGATGAGGAAACTCAAACTAACAAGCAAACTATTATATCACAACAATAGCAAATCAACCAAAAAATCAATGCACACCACCCAAACAATGATGCAAGGACTCCACCACTAGCAACAACAACTCGCCTTTCCTCTTTGTCGCTCTTTCCAAGGACGACTCCACTCCCTCCAGCGATGAGATCGATGAACAGTGAACACAAACGAACTTAAGTCAGGGGTGTTGACGACTAAGAAGAAGAAGAAGAACATAGCCAAATGGGGTTTTGCTTTGGACAAGTAAAGGTATTTTAGGGTTATAAGGAGATGCAATTTTACGTATGTGTCCTTTAGACAAATACAAAAATTGGATTTCATGAAGGGCATATGTGTAAATGTGTAAGATACAAAATTAAAAAATATATATAGTATCAGGGTTGGTTTTTCAGTTCGGTTCGATTCTGTATACCAAAACCAAACCAAATCGACAATCAAAACCGAACACCCACCCTATATGTCATAAGACCCAAACCGAACACCCAAAACTCTTGTCAGTTCAGGTCAGATAGTTCAGTTTCCTATTATTTTGTCCACCCTTAGTTGATATTGTTTTTCTTGATTAGCAATTGACATTAATGAATAACTACATGATATGCAAAATAGTTAAATAACAGTAGGTAAAGACATTAAAGTTCAATTTATTCGTTCAGCCAAACCAAACACGTAGACAAGTGAAAACTTGTTCATTTATATTTCATAGAAACCATAAATGATAAGCTTATTTATGCCACAAGATAGAAATCATGAACAGATTCATGATGATAATGCTAAGCAGGTTCCTGCCTATCAATAGTACTTCAAATAAACATGTCCTCATTTTCCTGCACAAATCAAAATCAATTTGTCAATTGTTTTATCACGAGATAAAGGATTTTATCTACTCTCAATTAATTCCATAATTGGTGGTTATCATTTTCAGTGGTTTTTTTTTAAAACAAAAAAATATATACCATATAAGTAACATTTGATACATTTATTTTCTTAAAACACGTTTTAGATAACAAATAAGGATAATAATAATTGAAATAGCCTTCTTAAGGACCAGAGAAGCTTGGGAATCTCTGATACTCTTGCTGCTATATAATTGGTTCTCCCTGAAAATTAAATAATAATAATAATAGAAAGCATCGACTTCAAAATCCTGAATCTCTCATCCTAAACCTCATTATTGTTTCATAAATTAATAAAACAACCAAATGATGAACCTCATAAGGTTGGACACCCTGCGCTTGCTCTTGCTTTTTTATCACAAATTCTGTCTGAAAATAAAAAATGTAACAGAAATTGAATTCAAAGTCCCACATCTTAAACCTCGCTAGATATATAGAGTAACGCCGAATATTTCAATTGCAATCCGATTTATGGTTGAGATGGCAATACGACGAATTGAGAACGGATACCTCAATCTCCATTCCTGTATTCGTTTGATATATAAAACCCCTCCTGTATTGTTATTTTGATTTGGTGCAAATGATGAAATGGATGATTTCTAATTTGATGGGGTGATTTCTTTTTATTTTACATATACGTAGAATCAAATAAGTTGATTAATATCATCTTGAATCAGATAAAGAGATGACGTGTCTACAAAAATCAAAAAGTGTAGCATGTTCAAGTTAATTAATTGATCACGTGTTAAAATCCTTAATAGGGATTTAATTAAATCACATCAATATATGAATATATATTAAACTTTTTTTAAATAAGTATGTTTATCTGCGCATAATAAAATCATCACAAACTATTGGTTAAATCTAGAACTATTGATATGCATACCTTTTTAGCTCTGATGTTCTCCAAACAGAGAGCAAGATGGTTCTCTATTGTTTGAATCTGACGAAGGTCCATGATGTTTCGTGGATGCTCCCATTCACTGATAAAATTTACATATGATGATTTTAATTATTGTAAAAATTGGGTGATTAAATGGAAATGAAACGAACCTCAGAATTTTGGTATTTTCAGCAATTTTTCCATTCAGTTCCCTAAGATGATTTTGTTGCAACTGCACAAATCATTGCAACGGGAATCATCTTAACATATATAATTCATTTGAAGGTAAAAAAAAAAAAAACTGCATACATGCCTTTATAAATTTCCAAAAGAGAGACACTTACCTTGAGAAAATCACGCCCATGCCAAAGAAAAACACACATGGTGAATTTTGGGTTGTTTCAAGAAAAAACTTCATTTTAATCCCTATATTTTTAGAAAACTTTTCATTTTTAAATATAAATTTGTTTATAGCGTTCATAATCCTTTATATTTCAAAAATTTATCAAATTAATCCATCTAATGTGATTGATAGTTAATGTTAGCAGAAATGATAAAAGACCGTTTTGCCCTTAACTCTGTATACACTGTTAATTGTTGTTTTTATTTATTTTTCAATTTGACACGTGTCCTTGTGTCATCAATTGATGCTAAAAGATTAAACTAGCCATATATGTGTAGCGTTTGACTATCTGTTGATTGACGATAGAGACTAATTTGATGAGTTTTTGAAACGTAATGGACCATAAAAGCTATATATAAATGAATTCACATTTAAAAATGAAAAGTTTCTCAATAACATAGGAATCAAAATGAAATTCTTCCTTATTTTAAAGAAAAACGTTGGAAATGTAAAATGTCAAAAAGGAAAGAAAGAAACATGTACCTGTCAAGCGAAAAGTTATTGAGATCCATATCAATGTTGGTATATATTTTCTGGAGAAGCTAAATTTTCAATGCAAAATAATTGTGAGAAACGTTAAAAGATTAGTAATCGAAACACATGCAAAACACATAACACGGAAAAGACATCAGCGTTGGCGTATAATTTATGGAGGAGCTGAATTTTCAATAAAAATTAGATATGAGAATTGTTAAAAGATTAGTAATCAAAACACATGCAAAACATATAAACCAAAAAAGACTATCGATCCTTATTATCCCTAACAAATTTTATTTATTATTATTTTTTTTTTTTTTACTTGGGAGAGAGAGATTTGAACTTAAAACTTCAACTTTGTTGAGAGATATGGTTACCACCGTGTTATGTCCGCAACCACCTAAACAAACATTATTTCAATATAATATTAATACATCTGATATAATATACAATAATAAACATTGATGCCACAACCTTTTTTTACATTTGTGGTAACAACTCATGTACTCAAGCTACTTAGAATTTACACATTAACAAGGTTGTTCAAAATACAAATTATATACATAACATTCAAATTGGATATGTGGATTGTTTACCTTCATGGTAAAGCCCCTCTTGCGAAATTAAATAATTCATTGATCAACATACTGTAATACAAGTATCAAAATTGAATAAAGTTGGTTTTGATTCGAATAAAAATATATATAAGGGATAATCCTATGTCCCTCCTTATAGTTTGATACAATTATAGATTACCCTCTATAGTTTCGAAAAATCTCATTTTACCTCTTGTCATTACTATTGAAATGACCGAAATAATTAAAAGTGTCTTTGAAATTTTGCCTTTTTATATTAACGGTAAAACTTTGATTTTCAAAGTCAACTTTAACGATAAGAGATTTTTTGAATATTTTCATAAACTATAAGAGATATTTGATTTATTTTATAAATTAATAGATAAAATATTAGCGATTTCTAAAAATGTTAGGAGATTTTAATATTATATCAAACTATAAGAGAAAAACAAGATTATCCCAATAGATAGTGATGTTCAAAATGTAACCTTTGTTCACAGTTTTCAACAGACACTTTTGCTAGCCTATCTACCACATTGAGTAGTTCCTTGCAAGAAAAGGACAAACGATAACATGGTAAATTGATGAGTTATGCATGTTCAATACAATCTATTTTGTTTAGAATTACCTATGACAAATCGACTCTATTCCTAGTTGATCAATTTTTTTATTTTATTCGAAGTGTTTGGGTCAAAAAATAAACACGTGAGACATGTTTCATATTAGACAACATTATGATATAAAAATTTGTATTTATTTGAAAGTGTCAATCTAAAAGGTAGGTCAAAACAAAATACTACATAGATTTAAGTAACCATGGTAAGTGAAAACTAAAGAGACAAAGAAATTAGAAGAAATGAATGATGAATTACTTATCCTAGCCAACATAGAGAGAAGGTTCGCCTCATGGAGAAAACAAAACAAGAGTCAAATCAACGTGGCATGGTATAGAAATTTCCCTTGCCTTTTTGAGAATGCCCATTTTCCTCTTTGAGTACTTAGCTTGTCCATCTCCCACGTACTCTAGTCTCTTGATTGTCCCTTTTTTCCTCCCCATTTTCCAATCCTCTCTTTTTTCTCTGAATGTGATTCTGAAGTGATTTGATGCAATGAGATGGTATCAATTTATAGCGTGAACAGTTTGAGAAATATGGTAGCCAGTTTTACTTGTCATCCAGTAAATGACAACTAGTAATTACTAGTAGAGTCTGGAGGTTGATTTTGTAATAAAAGTTCAAATGGCACCTAGATTTTCCAATTTACTCTATGGTTAATTGTTTACGAGACTTTAACGGACATTTAATTCTTAAATGAAAAGGATAGATCTATTTAAGAAAAAAAATCTCACTAGCCCATCCTGAATTGACCAATAGGAGCATCCCTTCTCGTGTGCGAGTATAAGAGTTACATGATCACCATCGGTGGATCGATCGATGGGAGTATCCCTTTGTGTGTGAGTATAAGGGGTACATGATCACCATCGGTGGATCTAGCATAGGCCTAGGTAAGGTACATACCTTGAAACTTTTTGAAAAAACTTTATTCTTTCGGATATTATATATTTAATTTCATAATATCATATATTTCTCTTCATTCTTTTTCTTAACTTTTGAAATGATTATATATATATATATATCTCTTGTACTCACTTGTTCTTAGTATTTTCTTTATTAATTACCATTATTTTTCAATATTTTTGTTATTTATATTATATTTAGCTTGACCAAGTGTGATTAATGAATCATAAAATATAAATTGGATTTGTTGTATTAAGTTTGTACACTCATAATATAAGTTTGTTGCTTTAATACTCAAGAAATATATTGTACTTGTATCAGTTGAGTTATTTTATATTATTAGGAATATGCAACTTCAAGAATTAAATCATCATTCCTTGATTTTCTGTAGTATGTCTCAGTTTAATAATAATTTTTTTGCGTTATGTAAATATAAGTAATTTTGACTAGATCAAATACAAAATTAGTGAATGAATATAAAGAGTCCATTTACACACATATGGAAAGCTATTTTTAATAAAATTGATAGAGGTGCTCATTAAATATATATATATTTTTTTCAATACAGACGTATTTTCAACCAGCGTTAATTGTTATTGTATAACATACAACTTTATAGGTAATAATCACAATAAAAAATGTAGTTGAGAAAGAGAAAAAAATCCACACAAAATTTTTACATGAGACACCCAAATAGATAAAAACAGGGACACCTTTCGTCACTTTGTCACAAGATTCACTAAATGATTAGCAAGCATACCCTTAAGTTTGATAAATAAGAATTCATTTATCTAAAACTATCATACTTAATCCATCCACAAGCTTTTTACTAATGATCTCGTGAGTTCCTATCGGCGACCAAGTATATACACTTAAGTTATTATTGAGCTTACACTCCTCTTGATACGGTCTATTATCTATTTACCCGCAAATTTTAGCAATCCATAATTATTTTAGATCGTCCTCCCATCTCTAATGACCTAAAAATCTTTAACTTGTCTTCTCGAACTTCCTTTAGAAAACACAATAAAATTCTGAACTTACAAAATAAAAATAAAAATACAATAAAAAATGGATGAAACCATTAATGTCCTTTACATCCATGGATTACGAGGATTTATTTTTGTAAAAAATAGAATTTAAGAAAGGAAAATAGAAAAAGGGAAAAAAAATTCACCATATTCATAGGTTCTTTATCCAAAAATAATCTAGATCTCCAATATCAGATGATGAATTTGATTAAAAAATTTAGTAATTATAAGAATTTAAAAAATAAGAAAAAAAATTATTTTTGTAATAGGAAAAACTCCATTTAGGTCCTTAAGGTTCAAAAAATTCATTTTATAAGACTATTTTGAAAACAGTTTTTTTCATCCCTAATTTTTTTCAAAATTTTTTAAAGGAGTTTAAATCGTTGGTAAACTAACGGTCAATATTAACATATATATAAAAAAAAAAAACATTTTGACCTTTAGTGGTTGTTAGTGGTATATTAATTATCGGATTATCCTTATAAAATAATAAATTTATAAGTAATTTTTCTAAAATACCCTTAAATTTAAATTGCCTAAAGTTACCATTAACCGTCAATTGATTAATGATTTGGACTTTTTAAAAGATTTTGAAAAAGTGAGGGGTGATAAAACTATTTTTAAAAGAGTTTTAAAATTTGATATTTTTTAAAATTTTGGGATTAAAATAAAATTTTTCCTTTGTAAAATAAATGTTTCAATGGAAATTGCATCCCCACTAGTTAGATGGGATCCAACGGCGGACTTCTATCGCCATAACATAAAGAACGAAAATGAAAATTTTCTAAAATTAAAATATCCAAATTACTTGAAATGTTAAAATTACTTTTGGACAAATTTGATACCTGCCCTTAACTTTAATTATAATTACAACAGGGCAAGCTGAAATCACAAATTCACATGCAGGGGATTGTACCACAGCTATCTTAACTTGAAGTTGTAGAATCCCACGTCACAACTGCCCCGGCGGCGTCACAACAACCACAGCGCCCGCCAAGTGTAGAACCGACAACCTCGGCCAGCGTGTTACGCAAATGGCAAATTCCTTTTTTTTTTTTTAATTAACAGACCAAACTACATTTCCTTTTCCCGCACGAAGGTGTCTCGAAATTTCGCATTTAATTTAATTTTTACGTTACTTCTTTTGTTGGCTCTGATTTGGTTGCGGTGAATGCTAGGAAAAGGAAAGCACAAACTTCAAATAACGAACATTTTAAAAATTGTTCCTTTAAATTCGTCACTTTCAAAAAATGTAATTTTTTTGAGAAATCGAAAAATATAAATTAAACAAAATTAAATTAATTATATGATACTGACACAAACGGCTTTATTCTATTTCACATAAATATCTTCATTATCCCAAAAAGTGATTTTTTTTGAAATATTAAAAAAAAATGATTTCTATATAATGATAAAATCAAAAGTCTATTAATTTATCTTATTAAAAGATCGTGGGTTCAACTCATAAGTCCTATTTAACGTCGACGATTTTTCCCATTTATATGAGTTTAGTTTATCTTCAAATCACATCGTGTCTCAAGAGACAATCTTTTATGAGATATTTAATAGGTGCAACATGCTGATGTTAATATAAATTTTTAATAATAACATGACACATGATATAATATTTTTAATGAAAATTTTCTCATAAATAAGGATGACATCGACATTAATTTTTTATAAAAGAAATATTTTGTAATATCATACCAATATTATTTTTTTATAAAAGAAAAATACAATGTATCACGTTATTATTAGAATATCATACTAATATTAATATGATATACGAATTAAGCATCTCATAGAAGATTTTTTTCGTATATTAGAGTTATAGTCTAGCCAATCTCAGCATTTCATAGAGTTGGTCCAAATAATAAAAAAAATTCATTATTCAGTTTAAAAACATTTATAACCAAAAAAATCATTATATTTCTTGTAAGAAAAAAATTGAATTCAAAATGAGTACAGATTCAAAATTTGAATCAGACATAAATTTCCCACAAAATTCCAGCAACCAACCAGTCAGCAGGAAAAGTAGCTATCGTGTACAAAAACCGTACAGCAGCAAGCGAGAGAGAGCGTTTAAATTAAATAATTAAAAAAACAAATAAAAACAAAAAGAAACAGAAGCGAATGCAAAGGAATGGTAGAGGGTGACGTGTCGAAACCGATATAGTAAAAAAGTCCTTACGTTTCGCTAATTTTGACTCTCACTCTATACCACCTGTTAGGGCGGGAACACCAAATATTTCACCTAAATTTCTCTTGTTTTATTTTATTTTATTTTTTTTCACGTCCTAGGGTTTCTGAGATACTTGTGATTCACACTGAATTTCTAGGGTTTCAATTCTACACTGAGAATATTCACTGCAGAGAATGAAGATGAATCCTCGCAAAGGCTCGAAAGTATGGGTGGAGGACAGGAATTTGGCTTGGGTTGCAGGTGAAATTAGTGATTTTGTTGGAAAGCAAGTGCAGGTTTTAACCATTTCTGGTAAAAAGGTACTGGAATGAACATGTACTTGTGTTGGCTCGTTGAAATTCGTCAATTACTTATTGTTTTGACAGTTTTGGGGTATGGTTTTTTTGAAATTTTTGTTGTAGGTTTTGACTGGTCCGGAGAAGCTGTGCCCGAGAGATGCGGACGAGGAGGAGGAACTCGGTGGAGTGGATGATATGACGAAGTTGACGTATTTGAATGAGCCTGGAGTGCTTTATAATCTTGAGAGAAGATATGCTCTTAATGATATATATGTGAGTCAATTGACTGTGTCAGTTAGTGTGGTTTATAGCTTTATTGAAGTCTTTTGTTCGAAATATAGAATTAGTTTTTGTTTTTTTATGTGAATTTAGATATGTGATGGTGTTCACTGTTTGAAAGGATCCTGAATATTGCTCAATCTAGTCAGTAGATCATCACTATGTGTTATATGGAAGTTTGTTTGGACGTATTAGATATGTTAGCAAACTGAGAGTCTAAGCTGTGTTTGGCACATGGAATGTTACGTTAAGATATAGAATAATAAATGATTATGATAGAGAATAATAAATGAGCTCTGATATTATCTGAGTCAAAGATTTTATTCTATTTGTGGTTATAATGTATCCGATAAATGTTTGATCGATCTGTCCAATTTGATATTTGACTCTCTTACTTTGATATTGAGGGGCTGAACCTGTGTTAAACTAACAAGCTGGACCTTTTTAGTATTATTGGCTGGCTGGATTTACTTGTACTGGAAATGGACAATGAAAGGCTGAAAATTCCGACAAGGGTATTTCTAGCCCTGTGTTGTCTTGTCTCCCTGAGTGTGCTGTGAATTGTACATACAGTTGGGAGTCTTTAGCCTGTTTAGTCTTCCATAGCGCCTTCTGATACTTTCTTTATGTTTCAATCTCTGATCAATGTATCAAACATGATGTGGTTTTCTTAATTGCACAACATATATGTGGCTGAAACTTAAGGAAGATTTAAGTGGTAAAGAGGTGGATGGGATTCGGAGTAGCATTCTATTCAAACCCTGCCACCTTAAATGGACTTCTTTCAAATTGGATTATTTGACTACATCACATTCTTGTTAGTAATTTTCAATGTCTAATTCTATTTTGACAATGTTATTCATGTGCATGAACTACTCAGAAAGTGGTTATAATATAATGCAACCTATAATTATTAATCAAGTTACTTCATCTAGTGTTTGGGATGAAGCTTACGTAATTTTTTAATTTATTTCATATTATGTGGGATTTTTCAATTTTTCTAAGTGCCTTGTTAGAAGTTGATGTTTATAAACATTGCTTCTCTTTTTGGTTTCTGTTGTAGACATACACTGGTAGCATTTTGATAGCTGTTAATCCTTTCACAAAACTTCCTCACCTCTACAATGTACATATGATGGAGCAGTATAAGGGAGCTCCTTTTGGTGAGCTAAGTCCTCATGTGTTTGCTGTAGCTGATGCATCATACAGGTACATCAAGCTTATTTGTTTCTAAGGATGCTTAGCGTGATCTGTGATTTATATTTGTACATTGCTTACCTGTTCAATGATCTTTCAGTATCTAATGGCTATTATATATTCAGAGCAATGATGAGTGAGGGTCGAAGCCAATCAATTTTGGTTAGTGGAGAAAGTGGGGCTGGGAAAACTGAGACAACAAAACTGATTATGCAGTATCTCACTTACGTTGGTGGGCGAGCTGCTGGTGATGACCGAACCGTTGAGCAGCAAGTTCTTGAAGTAAGTGCATCTGTATCAATTCAACTGCTGAATGTCTTTTTATATTGACATTTTCAACCCAGATATATTTTTTGTTGACTCTTGTTCAAATCAGTGAAAAGTTAATTAGGCTTTTGTTTTAGTCAATAATGGATAGAAATTCACAGTTAAAGAGTATATGGATTTGGCTGATGTTATTGTGTTTAAAATGGATCAGTTAATCTTTAATGAGTTGAAGCTCAATTGAGAATGATCATTTTACTAGGCCAAGCTTATGCACTTTTCTAATTTTCAATCTTTGCTATTGATGTGTTGATGATTTGCCTTTTCTACATGTTGCAGTCAAATCCACTCCTCGAGGCATTTGGCAATGCAAGGACAGTTAGGAATGACAACTCAAGGTGGGCTTCAGTATTGAAAAACCATTCTTCTGCATGCTACTGTTAAGATCATGAGTCTCTTTACCCTGAACACCTTTATTATACATCTGCATGCATCTATTGGGTTGTGATTGTGATCCTAAATGTGTTATAATTTTCATTTTTTGTGGGTTAACTTGTATAATTCATGCATTATTAGATGTTTATCATTAAAAAAGTAATGGGCAGATAATTGATTCAAATGGTTGGTCTTTATATATTTATTTAAAATTGACATGGCTAATGTTAATTAGCTTAGTATTGATAGATATAGAAATCTGAAGAATATTATTTGAGAATGTATGTGCCTTGCAGGTGTGCACAACATATATACATGTACAATGTTGGTGTAGATAAACTGAGCTTTTTGTCACCTTTTCATGCTACAGGAGATAGACTAGCCGTTTTTTACAATATGGGTTATAGACTAGACCTTATTCTATGTATTGTACAGTAGCAAAGTGCTGTAGTACAATTGTGAAAATATTGTATTTAGTGATACCTATCTAATCACAGTTAGACGTGTATCAAACTGGTGTTCAATCAGGTTTTCTCTGATCTAGGAACAAACTCTTTATTTATGTGGTAAAAAGTTTTAGTTTGTGCTTGTATTTCTAGCCCCAGTAAGTGATCTAAGGAAATACAATAAGAGCAGGAAGAATATCAATTTAGAAATGTGTTGAGAACTCTACAGTTAGAAAAAGCATTATAATAGCTGTGGTCTGCAGAGACATAATAACATAGGAAATTAGGTAGTGGAATTAACTGTAGATAATAAGTTAAGGAGTCCTGCACTCATTGCAATAATGCATTATCATGAAGATTGAATATAGATTAATAGATCAATAATTTTATACATGTGTGAAAGTTTGTTCGGTATGGCCAATTTTATTTTGTTTTTGTACAATGGCGATATCAGAAATCTAATTATAATTTAGTATGATCCTGCCATCTTAATCCTAATGTTATTTTTTTGAGCAGCCGTTTTGGCAAATTTGTTGAAATTCAGTTCGATGCAAATGGTAGAATATCTGGTGCTGCAATAAGAACTTACCTTTTGGAAAGATCCCGTGTAGTTCAGATAACAGATCCTGAAAGGAATTATCACTGCTTTTATCAGCTATGTGCATCTGGGAGGGTAATCTTTCATTCTGTGTCTGTCTGTCTCTCTCTCTCTCTCTCTCTCACACACACACACAGACTAACAAAATAGCCCCCACAACCCACACACACACACACACACACACACACACATTTTTGTCAGTGTGCGAATGTAAGCGATGGATAGAGTTTTGTGTGGTGATTTCACCAAGTAGCCCCGCTGCAAAATACGCATTCTGACTTTACTAATTATCATTACTAATTATCATCTCATCTATCTTTATTGGAGCTTTCAAGCATATGTAGGTTATATTTGGAATTGTTTTGTATGCCTAGGATGCAGAAAGGTACAAACTTGGCCACCCAAGTGACTTTCACTACTTGAATCAAAGTAAAATTTTTGAACTAGATGGAGTCAGCAATGCAGAGGAATACTCAAAGACAAGAAGGGCAATGGATATTGTTGGTATAAGTCATGAGGATCAGGTTTAAAACTTATACAGTTGCATATTGCTATTCAGCTTTTATTATTATTATTGTTACTGTTACTATTGTTATTGTTATTAATTATTTCTAAAATTTTCCTTGTGCTCATTTTCCCTAAATAATCTGTTTTCAGGAAGCTATCTTTCGAACCTTAGCTGCAATTCTGCACTTGGGAAATATTGAATTTTCTCCAGGCAAAGAGCATGACTCTTCCGTTGTAAAAGATCAGAAATCCAACTTTCATATGCAGACAGCTGCTGAACTTTTTATGTAGGTGATTCTATAAGATACCTTGAAATTTTATTCTGTTTGAATAGCTTTATTAAATCAGACTCAAGTATCAAATTTCAGTTGACAAAGTTGCTTTCTTGTTTTGAAATTTGAAAGCAGACTATGAAAATGGCTGTGGTAGTTTTGTTGTTGTGATTTCTTGAGGATGTTTGGAATGTAATGTTAGCAGAAGTCAGAGGTGGAATACTGAAATTGCTCTCTGCTTGTATATTAAGAGAAAGAAATTCATTGATAAGCTTATTGAAATCATTGAATTGTATGTATTTTTCCTGCAGCTGAATGATGGATTGACTATATAGACTTAGATGTGTAAGAATCCATACAATTTAATCAAGAGGTCAAGGGTTCAATATCCCTTGGGGCCACCTACCTAGGATATTAGTATCCTATGAACTTCATGGACAACCAAGGTTGTAAGGGTCTAGTAGTAGTTCTTTGTTTAGGAGCCAAAGAACAAAGGGAAGGTGCGGGAGTTATGGGTCGGTATCCAAGAAAAGGGATTTTGGTGTAAGAATTGCATCAGTAAGTGTAATGTGATTGAAAATCTAAAATTTTTCATGGATGTTTGAGAGCAAGTTTTCTCAAGCTGAGGTGTTCAGCCAAATGCATATAACCTCTATCCATGGGTGACAGGCACAATGCAATGCTAGAATTTCTTGTTTTAGATGCTTGAAGTGTCTAATTGCTTCTTTAATCAGGTGTGATGTAAAGCTTTTGTTGGCTACGCTCTGTACTCGTACGATTCAAACCCGTGAAGGAAGTATTATTAAAGCTCTGGACTGTAATGCTGCTATTGCTAGTCGAGATGCATTGGCTAAGACTGTTTACTCTCGCCTATTTGACTGGTACACTTATTATCTTTATAGCATCAATAACTGTTCCTCTTAATCTATGTTTTTTCTAAGAAAGCTGAATGGTTCAGATGTTTCTTCTAGGCTTGTTGAAAAGATTAATAGGTCTGTTGGGCAAGATCTGAACTCCCAGATTCAGATTGGAGTTCTGGACATTTATGGCTTTGAATGCTTTAAATATAACAGGTAAATGCTATGTTTTTAGTTTCTGCATGTTTGTTTAAAAAAATTTTGTTTGAGCACAATGAAAATTTAAACAATTAAGTAATTAGATACCATTCTCATAATAATGCTTTGATTGTATTGTATTGATGCCCAGAAGTTGGCGTTCAAGAAGTCTCATACCACTACAAGGATCAATAGTTCTAATAAGATTTGTCACTTGAGCTTGCTAATACTCTCTGATTTACTGTTAAATTTGTGCATGTTAAGCTTTATTATGACCCTAAATGTGATTTGTTTGTTAATTCTTTATATACTAGTGCTCTAGTTTTATGTTCCATTTCTGGACCTTCTTTGGGTACTAGTGTGGAAATGTACTTATTCAAAGAAAGTTGTCAGAACCAAAAAAGAAATAACTTATAGTTAATTTTGTTGTGAGTTTTGTAGTTTGTAAATTCAGTTTTAATATGATTAACAATGTTTTCTTTCATTTATTAATTAACAAGATCTTTTCTACAGTTTTGAGCAATTTTGCATTAATTTTGCAAATGAAAAGCTTCAGCAACATTTCAATGAGGTGAGCAATGTGTTATTATAGGATGGGATTGTACCTATAACAAGATAATGTCGCATGTCTAATTTTGTCCTCTCAATTGTTTTAGCATGTATTCAAGATGGAACAGGAAGAGTACAGGAAAGAAGAGATTAATTGGAGCTACATCGAGTTTATAGACAATCAAGATGTTTTAGATTTAATTGAAAAGGTAATCATTTGGTCTTTCTTCTAAAAATTTATTATCCTATGGCTTATTTATTTGCTTATAGAACAACGAATATTTTCAATAATTCAACTATTTCTTTTCTTTCCTTATGTTAAGGATTTTATTTGATAATGATGGTGCATATCTTTAAGCATAATTTTAAAAGGCGCAAGGCGCACTAAGACGCAAAGGGGTTGTGGAGCCCGAGGCACAAGACATGTCTTTTCAAAGCGAGGCGCACTTAAAAAAAAAATCTCAAATTATTATAAATTCATAAACAACCAACAATAATAAGATAAAATTCAACAAAATAAACATCCAATCATTAATTATAATCAAAATCATCATCATCATCAAAGTTTAACAACTAAGTATCCTAGGCAAACAATAAAAAACATCATCAAAGTTCAACTAAAAACTAAGTCAATAACTAAGTGTCCTACCCTAGACAAACAACAAAAGTCATTAGTCATTATCAAAATCCAATTATGCAAACAAAAACTAGTGACTAGCACTAGTCACAAAAAAAGTTCATTCATAGTATTCAATCAATCGAATCCTCCAAGTCATCATCAAAATCATCATCCTCCTCTCCCATCTCTTCATCTCTCTTTCCTCTCCCATCTCTTCATCTCTCTTCTCATTCTTCCTCTGGAAATCCTTCTCCCTCTCTCTCTTCTTCTTCTGCATCTAACCCTTGATATTCCTCTTCTTCTTCCTTAACAATTGGTTGCCTTGTTTTTGTTGACTGTTTTGATGAAGAACCTGATTTTGATTTAAATCTATAGCTAGGCTCTCCAACTCCTGCAACCATAGCAACATTGTCCCATGTCAACCTATCATCATCCGAAAAAACATTCTTGTCATCTTTATCATACTTCTGATTGAGCTTCCCCATTAACCATTCATTGCTTTCATCAATGTCGATCAACGTGATAGGATCGATCGTATCACGTATTTCATACCGACATCTTAAAGCTCTATTGTATTTACAAATACCAAGTCGTTTAAACAACTTTGAGCAAGTTTGTTTCTTCGTTTAGTATGAAGCTACAAGAATTTTTGTTTTAAAAAAAAAAACAAGTAAGAATATAAGATACATTAAACGAACGAATTGCTTAAAAAAATCATAAGAACATATACTTATATTTTCAAACATACTCCAATTACGTTCACAACTAGAAGAACTGCAAGTGAGGCTAAGAACTTTTATTGCAAATTTCTTCAATACAGGTGCTGAATCTCCATATGCATTCCACCATTCAGCTGTCGATTAAAATTCATGGATTAATGATTAATCTCTAATCTTATATTTATTTGATTTAATTTAATAAGACGTGATATATATACCTGGTGATTTTTCAGCTCTCTTTCTGATGGCCATGTAGTTTTCGAATAATCCCCTCGCGTTCCAATACTTAGGAAGCTCATTATCAATCTGGTCTTGCATTTTAGGATCCGAAACCAACCTTCTTAAGCATTCATAAAAGTCTGTCTTCATCTCTTCGTGAATTTCATTTTAGACTTGTAGAAGTATTTCGGGTTCAAGTACCATCTGGTAGCGTGCAAGGGGCGAGCATCCCATTTATTATCAATGATTCGAAAGATAGGCGCATACCTAGTCTCATCCCCATTAAAAAAGGCGGAAATGGCTTCTTTGGCTCTATCCATGGCCTCATAAATATATCCCATAGTAGGCTTTCTTTCACCATTCACTAAGTGAAGTACACGCACTAGTGGGCTAGCCACCTTGAGAGCAAACACCATATTGCTCTAAAAAGTAGGCATCAAAATCACTTCTAGTGCCCTTTTACCCTCCCTTCTTTTGCCCACTTGCTCGTATGCCATTCATCGGAGGTAAACATTTTTCTTAGGTTACTTTGCAACTTGTGCATCCTCTCCAAAGTGATAAAGGTAGTTGCAAACTTCGTTTTTGCTAGCCCGAGCAACTCTTTGTTGTTGGTAAACTTTCTTACTATGTTTACCAAACCAGGACGGGTGTAGATATAGCTAGTCACCATTACTGCTCTCTCAAATGTTTTCTTCAAATTGAGCATCTTGAAAATATCTTCCAGTATTAAATCGATACAATGAGCTACACATGGTGTCCAAAAGAGTGTGAGATATTTTGCCTCTAATAATTTTCTTATTATCATTTAAAAAAAAAAGAACATTAGTTAGTAATAATACTAGTACACATCTAATTTAAAGTCAAATTGTTTTATTTATTATCATAATTAATAATACAAAAATAGACTTCATACCTGCTAAAACATTATTTGAAGCACTATTCGTCACCACTTGAATGATATTACCTACTCCTATCTTTTCTACAATACCACTTAATAATTCAAACATCTTGTTACCAGTCTTTGCATAGGCAGGGGCATCAACAGACTTGTAAAACATACTTCCTTTAGGAGAATTGATTAAGAAGTTAATCAATGTTCTTTCTCTCCTATCCTTCTAACCGTCTGATAACACTGAGCATCCATATTGGGCCCACACTTGTTGATGATCTTTCATCATCTTACGAGTGTTTTTCACCTTTTGCTTCAAAAGGAGAATCCTAACTTCATGAGGAGTAGGTGGCTTCATACCTGGACCATATTGGCCCATTGCTTCGACAAAAGCCTTAAAGCTATCATATAATGCAACATTAAATAGGATGCCTGCATCATACATCCATCTAGCAAACATTGTACAAGCTCGACTCAACTCTCTTAGCTGCATTGTCCATCTCATTCAACATCAATTGCTTTCCTTACAGTGACTTTTGGGTCAGGGGCAAAGAAGATATCCAGTGGATCCTTTTGTGTTGGCCCTTGAAAACTAACTCCATTATCAAATCGACTATGGCCTTTTCTTTTACTTATAGATGGTTCTACTAGTGACTCATCATTATACCCTTCACCTATTTCATACTAAACTAATGACTTCATATTATGCTCATCCTTATCATTCTTCTTTTTTTGCAAATACTCTTTCATCTCTTGTTTTATAGGTTCAGGACAACATTCACAACGTTTAGCATTTCTAAACCCCGTTGCCAAATGTTGTTTTGCTCGACGGATCCCTCCTTTCGTCACTTTACCACAAAATTTACATTTTACAGTATTTTTATCTTTATGATCCGATAACTTAATATAGTTCCATGCAGGATCTGAGGATTTAGTATTAGCTGACATTGTATTTGAGATAGAGTAGTCAGTTGCAAACAAAATACATTTATACATTAACATTATACATAAACATTAACAGCCTATAAATTATAAACATACATTATACATACATCAACAATAAAAAGTCTTTGTTTTTTTTAGCATCAACAATAACAAGTTAAAAACATGCATTATACATAGAACAATAAAAACATACATGAAACTAAAACTTGTACAAATAAATGAAGAAATTGATTAAAAGATTGAAGAAAAAATGAGAGGAGAGAAAAAAGACTTGAGGTCATTTGGAGTTGAAGAAATTGAAACTGATGTGAGGAGAAAAGAGGATAGCCATCGGCGGTGGGATGAGGTTGATCGGCAGCTAGAAGATAGAATCGGTAGCTTGGCGGGTCGGGGTAGAGAGAGAGAGAGAGTGTGTGTTAAGAAGCTGAAATTGATGAGAGGAGAAGAGAGGATAGTCATTGGTGGCGGGATGGGGCTGATCGGTGGAAGGAAGGTGGTCGGAAGACAGAATCGGTAGCTTGGTAGGTCGGGGTAGAGAGAGAGTGTGTTGAAGAAGCTGAAACTGATGAGAGGAGAAGAAAGGACAGTCATCGGTGGTGGGATGACGCTGATCGGTGACCGGACAGCAGTGGAAAGGCGACTGGAAAGACGGAATCAGCACCTTGGGGGTCGGGGTAGAGAGGGAGAGGCTAATCGGTCGGGTAGGGCACAAAATGGGTGGAAAAAAAAGGGGTCTTGATATAAATATGAAGCTGTTTTGCCCAGGCGCGCTTGGGGCTTCTGCTAGCGTGCCTCTTCGAGGTTGTTGCGCCTAGCCGGCGTCCGGGCATCGGAATGGCTCTTCGCCGCGTTCGATCCCTAGGCGCACCTTTTAAAACTATGTCTTTAAGATCTAATTTTCTGCCCTACAATATGATGCATTTATTTATTCTAGTAATAAAGACGTGCTATGATAATGCTTGTGGAGCTGCTAAGTGAAAGGCCTATTAGAACTATGGATGAGTGATTATGTACTATTGTTGGGACATATGATTCTTGATAATTTATCCCTTATGTTTATGTGTAGCCCTTAGCAACCAACTTAGCCTTATATCTCTCCAACGACCCATCAGCCTTATAGTTTATAGTATAGACCATTTACATCCCATTGCCTTTTTTTCTTCAGGTAGTGCAACCAACTCCCAAGTTTGATTTTTTTCCAATGCCTCCATTTCTATCTCCATAGCAAGTCTCTAATTATCATTACCTAATGCTTCAGATAGTGTAGTGGGAATATGAATTGTGTTTAAGTTTGTTAGAAAGGTTTTATGAGATTGAGAAAATTTATGAGAGTGGTATGGGTATTTTGGCTGTTTAACACATGGCCTCTTACCTTTTTGAAGTGCAATTGGCAACTCGCTAGAGTCCAAGTCAAATTGTACTTGCTCCTTTGTTTGATTTTTCCTCGAATATACCTTGGAAAACCGTTTGTGATCTGATTTCATTATGGATTCTGGTATAGCAATAGGATATATGGTGATAGGTCTTTTGTCATGAACTGATTGAGTTAAAATAGGGTTGTTTGTTTCGGTTAGAACAGCAGGGTTGTTATCACTAAGAAGTTGGATCAAAATAGGATTATTTTATTGATGGGTGGCAACATTTTATGGGTTGCAATTGTTTATGTTTTCTGGATTAGAATTGATTGGATTAGGATCACTCATACTAGGGTTTGGTTCCATCAAAATAGGATTTGAATCAACCTTAGACTCCTTATTTGAACAAGAAAAATCAGTTTCTAGCTTCTTATTTTGTGATGACCGGCTAGACAAATCAAAATTTAAAAAATCAATATCAACATCATCAACAACCTTATCTTCACTTGAAATCTCCCTTTGAAGTGTTTTTAAAAAATGAATTTGACTCATCGAAAGTAACACAGTAGAAATAAAGAAACGCTTAGAAGTAGGATGGTAACATTTGTATCCTTTTTGAGTGGATGAGTATCCCAAAAGAGACACCTGAGTGCCCTTGGACCTAGCTTACTCCTAGTAGAACTATGATTATGAACAAAGCAATGCACCTAAATATTCTAGGAGTGAGATTGTTGGAAACATTAAAATTAGGGAAAAATTGATTAAGAACTGATATTGGAGTTTTGAAATCTAAAGTTTGTGTAGGAAGCCTATTAAAATATGTGTAGCTCTTAACAAAGCTTTCCCCCAATATCAATTTGAAACATTATTTTTAAAAAGTAAAACCCAAGTTGTTTCCAATAAATGTCTATTTTTTCTTTCAACTAATCCATTTTGTTATGGAGTATAAACACATGATGATTCATGTATTATACTATTTTTTTGAAAGAAGTTCGTCAACATTTGATTAAAATAATCTCTAGCATTATCAATTCTAAATTTTTTAATTTTTACTCCAAATTGGGTTTGAATAATAGCATGAAAATTAAAGAGCACTCTATTTAAGTCACTCTTATTTTTAAGTAGATGCAAGTGACTTTAGTACAATCATCAATAAAGGATACAAACTATTTTGCTCCTGTAATATTTGAGATCCTAGATGGACCCCAAATATTACTATGAACAGTTGAAAAAGGAACACTACTTCTTTTATTACTGATTGGAAAAGATACATGTTTATGCTTGGCAATTTCACATGTATCACAATGGAAAAAATTAACATCAAGACTTTCAAATAAATTTGAAAACATAATATTTAAAATTGAAAAAGCTGTATGACCAAATCTACAATGATATAACCAAATTTGAGTTTTATTGATTGGTTTTTCTGGCAAAAAAGATGAGAGGCTTCATCTTAACTGGCTTAAGCATTTGAGGTGTTTCAAGGTAATATACACCATTTTGTTTCTATAGCAAGCCAATTTTCCTCCTCGAACTCTATTCCTGAAACTCATAGAATGTAGGAAAAAATATTATTGAACAATGCATGTCTTTTGTAAGTTTCTAGATTGAGATAAGGTTTTAGACAACCTAGGAACATGTGAAACATTTTTTAACCTAAATAATGAATTAATTTGGATGTCTCCTATACCAACTATAGCAATAAGGGAGTCATCAGCTATAGAGAATAGGTCATGTGATTTGTAGCACTCGAATCTATACTACGCTTGTCTGAAACATTAAAACCACAATATTTAGAGACATTACTTGAATGAACTAAAGAGCATGTACCTGACTGACTTATAGATCCAGCATTAGATTTTTCTAGTGTCCCCAATAGACTTTTCAATTTTTCCAATGTCTCTGAATTGAAGTCTCCTTCTTCAGCTTTCCTTCATTTTTCTACAGTCATATGGGCTTGATTCTTTTGCTGTCCCCCTTTATAATTTGATGTAGGACAAGTTTTACAAGTTTTCAGATTCCTCATTAGTTTGAGAATCTTTATCCTTATTAGTTTAGGATTATTAATTCTTTTAGTCTAGATTTAATCTTTAAGTTAGAATTCCTATTTCTATAAGGATTAGGATTAGAACTATTATAAATAGACTTATGTTGTTTATATTTTGTAAGTTATTCAGTTTTAATTTCAGCAATAAAACTTAAAAGTTTTCTATCGTTATTTGAGTTTATTCATTTCGTTTCGAAACAAAACTTCCACTGCACCAAAATTGGTATCAGAGCATGGTCTGCCCTCAATTGATGGCTGAAATCGATTCAAGTAGACAGCGAACTCCCGACGACGAACGATAGTTTGCAATTGTCGAGTAATGACTCGATAGAATTGAAGAAACACTTCGAAGTCTTCAGTAGGCCCTTCCTGCGTTGACTCTTGAAGTTAGATGATTTGTCAGGCGAGCGTCAACCTGACTTGCCCGGTGATTGGATGGCAACTACTGGCGAGGACGCCGGAGATGACAGCAGGTGACAAGGAGGTTGGAGTTTGGACGGCCGTGACCTACGCAACTTAGGTCTGTGTAGAGAACCTGTGAGCCACTTGGATCTGAGCAACCAACCCGTGTAACTTGTTTTCTAAGTTGACTCGCGACCAAGCCTTACCGACCCATACATAGGTCCAACGACCCCTTTAGTCTCGCGTGCAAGTTCGATTCACTGCTAGGCCCTTGAGATCCGATCGATCAGTCTTGAAGTCCATGGAACCCAAGAAACCCAAACCTTTGTGACCTGTTTCGCAACCCTTGTCACATAGATCAATGTTACCCGATCTAGATCGGAGCCCGCATAGCCTGGAATGGCGACAATAAAGGCCGATGACCCTAGATCGGTGGCGACAGAGGTCATCCCGGCGACGGCAAGTACAGATTCGAAGAGACTCGACCATACCCACATCGACCTGACCCAGTTCATGTGTACCAAAGGGGTAACCAATGTGTTTTCGGATGACACGATTAGTGGAATCCATTGGTACGAAAATTTTCGAGTATTTTCCTTAGGATGAATTATCTTTGCAATCACAAAACTCGAGGACGAGTTTTTTCAAGAGGAAGGGATTTAACGTAGGACAAGTTTTACAAGTTTTCAGATTCTTCATTAGTTTGGGAATCTTTATCCTCATTAGTTTGGGATTATTAATTTTTTTAGTCTAAATTTAATGTTTAAGTTAGAATTCTTATTTCTATAAGGATTAAGATTAGAACTATTATAAATAGACTTATATTGTTTATGTTTTGTAAGTTATTCAGTTTTAATTTCGACACTAAAACTTACGAGTTTTCTATCGTTATTTGAGTTTATTTGTTTCATTTCGAAACAAAACTTCCGTTGCACCATAACCCCACTCTATGCTCGAAGTTGAAGGCTTCCTATTGACTTTCCAACACCTCTCTTTGGTGTGCCTTGGCTTCTTACAGTATGCACACCAAAGATTGTTTGGATTATTGTAGCTACTGGTATTGTTAGTGTCACCATTCTGGTTTCGCTTGCTGCCACCATTCTGATTTTGCTTTAAGTTGCTATTTCCACCACTATTTGAAGCCAAAGCCGACCCCTCTTCTGGAGATGATTGTAGCATAACAGTCCTTCTACTTTCCTTAGCTTGAACCATTGATATCATAGTATTAAGTGGTGGCAACTCTTCTCTTCTGAGAATCTGCACCCTTACTTGATCAAACTCCATATTTAGCCCTGCTAGAAAGTCATACACTCATTCTTGTTCCAGTATTTTCTTCAAAACTGCTTCATCATCACTACATGTCATCTTTATGCAGCGATAGTGATTCAGTTGCTGCTATAGGCTTTGCAAGTTGTTGGCGTATTCCGTAACAGATCCGCTCCTCTGCCTTGTAGCCATAGCACTGGTTTTAAATTCATTGATTTGAGCAGCATCTTGCACTTTCGAGTAAGTTTGTCTGATAAATTCCCAAATCTCCTTTGCTGTAGGAAGAAACATGCAAGTGTCACTCACTTCCGGAGTCATCGAATTCCATAACCATGACGTAATCATGGAATCCTCCTCATCCCAAGCATTAAAATTAGGCTCTCCCTTCTTTGGTCCAGTAGTTAAGAAGTGACTTATTTTACCTTTCCCTTTGAGAAAGGTCTGAACAATTTGGGACCACTTCAAATAATTTTTCCCATTCAATCGATAACCAGCCTGAATATGCTGCATGTCCCCTTTACCAGAACCAAAAATCTGGTCCTCATTGTGTGACTTACTGCTCTCATTAGATGTGGAGGTTGCTGATAAATCTTTGTCACTCATGGTAAAGCCTAAAAGACAGCCAAATTATGGTTGGATAAAACAGCAATGAAGGCCAAAGGAAAAACGCTATGAAGGCTAAAAAGAATGGGAATAGACACCTAAAGCTTTGATACCATGAAGAAAAAATAGAATAAGATGGGTGAATTTTATGTTTTTCACACCCTTTTTTCAATATACAGAATGTAGCCTATTTATAGGCCAAGAAAAGAAAGCAAAAATGGACTATAAGTCAACTATGGCAGCTATGAAAAACGCTATGAAGACTGAAAAGAATGGGAATAGACACATAGAGTTCTGATACCATGAAGAAAAAAGAGAATAGGATGGGTGAATTTTATGTTTTTCACACCCTTTTTTCAATCTATCGAATGTAGCCTATTTATAGGCCAAGAAAAGAAAGCAAAAACGGACTATAAGCCAACTATGGCAGCTATAATTTAAGACTGAAAACATATCTTCCAACAACTATTTCTACTAGTTTTTATCTGAAGATACCAAACTGTTCTCAGATCCTTTCGGTGACAGATATGGCTTTTTGTTCTATTTCAGATGTACTGTGATAAATATTGTATGCCTTTGGTTGTATTGTACAAAGAAATCATACTTAATGGATATAAAAGCAAGTAAAAGCTAAAGTCCATTTTTTCTTAACTCTTTGTAAGTTGTTAAGGGATGTATACATGTGTATGCTGTTATTTACTTTCTTGTTCTGTTTCTTAGTATGCCAATAATTTTCAAAGCTGGGTCTCACGACATTACATAATTATTTGCAGAAACCGATTGGAATTATAGCTTTGTTGGATGAAGCTTGGTATAGTTCATATTCTCACATGTAAATTGGTGCGTGTTAGTCAGTATGATTCTTTATATGTTGTTTATCCTTATCCTGATTTTCTTATTTGTGCAGCATGTTTCCCAAATCAACACATGAAACATTTGCAACAAAGCTGTTTCAGCATTTTCGAGCTCACACAAGGTTGGAAAAGGCAAAATTTTCGGAAACGGATTTTACCATGTCCCATTATGCTGGCAAGGCATGTAGTATGTCAAGCATTCTTGCATATAAAGTCATGTATTGATATGGATAATAATTATTATGACGCATTCACTATGTTTTCTGTAGGTCACCTATCAAACTGAGACCTTTCTGGATAAAAATCGTGATTATGTTGTGGTTGAACATTGCAATCTTTTGTCTTCTTCCAAATGCCCCTTTGTTTCTGGTCTTTTCCCTTTGCTGCCAGAGGAATCTTCAAGATCATCATACAAATTCTCTTCTGTGGCCTCTAGATTTAAGGTATGGAGCTTTCTACATTGAATTATCATCTTCCTTCTCAATGTTTGCTGCTTAACGTAGGTCAAAGTGCTTGACTTTTCTTTCCATGTCTTTTTAAAGTTAAGGATGTTGATTATTTGTTTTTTCTTTCTTGTTATCCTAGCAACAACTGCAAGCGCTTATGGAAACCCTTAACTCAACGGAGCCTCATTATATACGCTGTGTGAAGCCAAACTCACTAAACCGACCTCAAAAATTTGAGAATCTGAGCATCATACATCAATTACGCTGTGGGGTTGGTTACATGAAACTTTTGCAACTTGTTTGTTGTAATGTCTTAAAACAGAGAGATGATATGCATATGCTTGTTGAATTATTCTAGTACTGTATGGTATTTGGCATTGCATTTTTTCCTTTTGCTTCACTGTTGGTTTTGCGAAGAATGACTGGTATATTGTGGTATAATGCCTGACCTTGTGTGTTCAAATGTGTTAGTTTTATGATTTACTTGTGGCTATTTTGGGTTTCAGTGTATATGTAAATCTACTGAGTGGAATTATAAATTTCTTAGTTGGTAAACGATGGTTATCATTTTGATGGTGCAAATTTTTGAGGGTGATGCAGAAAATTAGGTTTTGGGTAGATTTGGTGAAGGTTCACTTATAAAGTTCTTTAAAGCTTAAAGAAAGCAGAAAAATATGTTCTCGTGTAATATCCAGAAGGGAGAACTCAAAAATTTAATCTTTAGGCATCTACTAGTGAAGATTTTAATGACAATTCTTTATTTCTCATTATACTTGATTTGAAGGCTGTTGTTTATTGATTGAATTTTTTCTATTTTGTCTTTTGTTTTTTGTTTTGCTGCTTGCTTTGATAGACTGCTGGTTCATTTTTGTACTCCTCTTTATATTCTAATAAAGTTTTTGTTTCCTAGTAAAAAAAATGTCATCTTTGGGGGCTTGGTCAAACCTGGAATTGTCTCTTTTATTTTTGATCGTAGAGGGCATTGCTATTGTTACATCTATCTCACATGATTAGCCTAATATTATGGACGTGTAACAAATGACCGTAGAGGGCTTAATGCTAGTATGCCCTGCTGTTGCACTTTAATGGACCATTTAAATGTTTAATTATATAAGTCTTGTTGTTCATGTATGTAGGAGTTTATTTCTGATTTTTGTGTTTGCTAGGGTATGTTTGTATTATAATCTGTAGAGTCTTACTCTCGTTCTTACTAGTGTTATTAGTCTTGTTTCTCTCATTTTTTAATTTTACAGCAGTATTGATGCATTCTGCTCGCTCAATATCTAAAAATATATAAAGTTATTCTCAAGTGAGGTCACACTTGAAAGAGAATATATATATATATTCTTGGTAATCCATTGTTGCTTAACATATTTAAATTCTCATCATGATATTAAGTAGTTCGATATGATGGTCATATGATCCGATGCAGGGTGTTCTAGAGGCAGTTCGGATAAGTCTGGCTGGTTATCCTACTCGAAGGACTTATTCTGAGTTCGTGGATCGCTTTGGACTGTTAGCTCTTGAGTTTATGGATGGAAGGTTTGTTTCTAATTCTTGAGCAAAGCTTTAGTCAGGGTTAAAATTTATTAAATGATTTTCAAGGATTCACTGCAAATTATTATCTTTGATATGTTGCTAATTCAGATAATGTTTGTTGTTAGTGTGGTTACAACTTCGCTGTTATTTATATTATCTTTGCATCTTGCACATCTCATCATCTTCTAATCTTTCAAGCGACTTTGCATGAAGAGTTGCAGATTAAATATTTATGATGAAAGAGAAACATCCTTGTTTATGTCAGTCTTTCATTTCTTCAGTTTGTTCTTTCTGGGTGCTCGTTTACTGCATTATGTGCTCACTAACAATTTCTTTTGTATTATTTGATCACTTATGTTTGCAGTTATGATGAAAAAGCTTTGACACAGAAAATTTTGCAAAAGTTAAAGCTTGGCAATTTTCAGGTTTATTTTCACAAAATGAAGTTATTAACCAGTAGCTATTTTTGTCTCTCAGTTGTCAGTATGTTTCTGCAGTTCTATGTTAACTCTGTTGCTTTTTGTTTTCCTCTTTTTCTTATTCATTTTCGGTTGTAGATGGGAAGAACAAAAGTGTTCCTTAGGGCTGGTCAGATAGGGATTTTAGACTCTAGACGGGCCGAGGTTCTGGACACTGCTGCAAAGTGTATTCAACGTCGACTACAAACATTTATTGCACATAGGAATTTTGTCTCAATTCGTTCCGCTGCATTTGCTTTCCAAGCATACTGCCGAGGTTTTTAATTTTCCGAGTTGCTGATCTGTTTAGTTCAGTTTTTTGCTATTATATTCAGTATATCCCGTGTTTGGTTGAAAGTCTTTTTATCTTTTAAAAAATTGCTCTTGGTTGGTTCAAGCTTGAAAAACAAGTTGGTAGAACCAACAGTGTGTATAGTGACCTGAATTTTGAATAGCTGAAATTACTGTCACCATCATCACATGAAAAGGATTTTGACATCAGCTTGGTTTAAATTTATCTCTGTACTTTTATGTCTAGAGCCCTATTGTTTGTAAGTGACGACAATTATATTTGTCTAGTTAAACACTTATTACCTGTGTGAATTTCTTTGCCGTCTTCACCTAAAACTCAGCCCTCATTTGATAAATGATTAATACTCATTACTTGACTGTTTCTTGGATGAACTGAATCTTACTGATTCTTTGACTTTGTTTCGTGAGCTTTGTCTCTGTCCTCAATTGTGATTCTATTGGTTTAGCACTTAACATTTTTCTTGCAGGATGCCTTGCTCGAAAGATGTATGCTGCAAAACGAGAGACAGCAGCTGCTGTTTTAATACAGAAATATATCCGCACATGGCTTCTGAGACGTGCTTACATGAAACTATCTTTGGCTGCTGTTGTTATACAGTCCAATATCCGCGGCTTTTCAACTCGCCAAAAATTCTTGCATGGAAAGAAGCATAAAGCTGCCACTTTAATTCAGGTAAACCCTTTAGAAATTAGTTTTAGTGATTTTGTTACCATTTGCTTTAATTTATAGGTTCCTTCCCCATTGTTACTTTCTCTCATTAGGAATGGAATAGAAATGTGCTGTTTCTGTGCCTGTTAATTGAAAAATTCTGTTTGGCAGTTGCATAAAATATGTTTGGGTCGCAGAAACTGGAGTAAGAGATGAATCCCATTTTGTCTTATGTTGTTTTTATTTGGAAGGACAAAATAACCTTAGCTTGTCTGTAGCTCATCATATGACAGCCTTAAGTGGTCCTCAGATGATTGTTAAATTTTAGATAGTGAGTAAGAAAACCTGGCTCGAGTAAACCTGATCCTCCCTCTTTTTTTTTCTCACTGTCTATTATATTTGTCTTTAATGTTGAAGAAAGATAAAGTTTGAGGTTTTTATGTGTATTTCCAAAGAACATTAAAATAAATGTACAACCTTATACTAAAATATACAACATAGTTGTTGACCTATAGGTAGCCAATGATAAGAGTGTTTTCCTCCGTAATCAAGGATAATCACAAGGAGTGATTTCCTCCCTAATCAAGGATAATTACAAGGAGTGATTTCCTCCCTAACCTAGGATAATCACAATCACGAAAAAATAGGAACTAAATATTATCTACAACAAAATAGGAAACCGATGGTAGTTGACCAAATCGTCCACAAATAGAAAACTTATCAATTATAGCTTTACTAATAGAAAGCTGCACTCCCCCTCGAGTTAGGCGGTAAATGTTGATCATGCTCAGTTTGGAACACAACTCTTTGAATAATGCTCTATGTAGAGCTTTTGTGAAGACATCTGCTACTTGTGAGTTTGTAGATGTGTAAATCAACTTGACTATCCCTAAATCTATCTTTTATTTTATAAAGTGTTGATCAATCTCCACATGCTTAGTTTTGTCATGATGCATTGAGTTTTTAACTATACTAATAGTTGCTTGATTGTCACACAATAACTTAATAGGTGTGGACAGAGGTACTTTTAATTCCTTTAGCAGTCTTTGCAGCAAAATTCCCTCACAAATCTCTTGAGCCATAGCTCTGAACTTTGCTTTAGCACTACTCTGAGATACAATAGCTTGTTTTTTGCTACGCCAAGTAACTAAATTGCCCCACATGTAGGAGCAATACCCTGAAGTAAACCTCTTATCTACTACTGAGCCTACCCAGTCTACATTAGTAAACATATTGACCTCCCTATTCTCATTCTTCCTGAAACAAATCCCTTGTCCCCTTGTTCTCATTCTTCTTGAAACAAATCCCTTGTCCGGGTGTCAACTTTAAATACCTAAGAATTCGATAAACAGCTCACATATGCTCTTCATTTGGGTTATTCATAAATTGCTAACAATGCTTACAGAGAAGGTAATGTCTAGTTTAGTATGTGACAAATAAATTAGTTTTCTACCAATCGTTGATATCTTCCCTTATCTACCGAAGGACTACCTTCAACTAAACTCAATTTAGTTTTATTGTCCATAAGAGTATCTGTAGGCTTGCACTCTGTCATCCTAGTTTCTTTGAGGAGGTCTAGTATATACTTTCTTTGGTTGATAAAAATTCCTGCTTTTGACCTTGCAACTTCCATTCCCAAGAAGTACTTTAGACTTCTATGATCTTTAATTCAAAATTCTGAGCAAGGAAACACTTCAATTTCTAAATTTTCACTTCACTGTTCCTGCTTAGTATCATGTTGTCCATACATATTATAAGCATAGTAACTATGTCACCTGTAGAATGCCTGACAAACAAAGTATGGTTAGTTTGACATTGAGTCTAACCAATCTAGTAATTGTCTTGGTGAACCTCTCAAACTATGCCCTAGGTGACTATTTTAAATTATGCAATGATTTCTTTAATTTACACACCTTGTTCCCAAAAAGTATTTCAAAACCTAATGGCCCCACCATGTAAACTTCTTCAGTCAACTCTACATTCAAGAAAGCATTTTTAACATCCATTTGATGGAGCTTCCACTTCATATTCATTGCAATAGAAAAAAGAACTCGAATGGTGTTCAATTTAGCCATTGGATCCAATGTCTCCTCATAATCAATGTCATATGTTTGTGAAAAACCTTTAGCAACCAGTCTAGTTTTATAGCATACTACACTACCAGCAGCCGGTACGTTATTGTAAACATCCATTTGCATCCTATAGTTTTTTTTCCACTTGGTAAATCTATGATATCTCAAGTTTTGTTTTTTTAAGTGTCTCTAACTCTTTTAGGATGGACTTCCTCCATACTGGAACTATCATAGCTTCCTTAATGTTGGTTGGTGCAAATACATTAGTGATATGGAGAGCAAATTTCTTATAATTTGGTGATAGGCCTTCATATGACAAGTAATTGCACAATGGATATAAGGTTTTGGCTCTACATTCTCTCACTGGTTTCCTCAACGCAATCGATTTCTCTCCATTAGTGTAGGGCTTCTCACGATTTTCACTAAAACTAGAATCAATTGGGTTGTTTGTTGCTTCACTCAAAGGTTTGATATTGGGAGCAAGGATCTGGATAGATGACCTTAGGTCTGATTATGGCTTTGTTGAGGCACCACTAAGTCCAGCTCATCTTACTTTGCTCTCGGCCTCCTAGAGTATACAATAGGTATAGCTAAATATTTAAAAGAAGTTTCATGGTCGTTTGACTCAAGACAATGGCAAGTTTTGAGATTGTTGTTGGGAATGTTCTTGAAAAATGTCGGTGACCTTAGATTTTTCTTTCATTAGGAATACTCAAGTTAACCTAGTATCATTATCTATAAAGGTGACAACTGACAAACCATTTGGCCCTAGTGAAAAGGCCCCCCAAACATCGCTATGAATCAATGAAAAAATTTAATGTCTTTTAGGCACTAAGAGGAAACACATTGCGTGTGTGCTTAAATAATTCACAAATTTCACAATGAAAATCTTTAGAACTTTTATTGGTGAATAAGTTAGGAAACAACTTGTCAAGGTATATGAAATTTAGATGCCTTAATCTATAGTGCCATAACATGATTGCATTACTTTTATCAGACCTACAACTAGACTTAATAGGAGATAACCCAGAGTCAACAAAATTGCATTGTATACTCTTTAAAGCTTTGGCATTGAGGAGATAGAGACCAAATTTCACCTCAACAATTCCAATCATCTTTTTTGAGATCATGTCCTCAAAAACACAATAGGAAGGGTAGAATTTTGTTGCACTATTTTCATCAAAGATGAGTTCCAACATTGATAATAGATTACAGTCCACAATAGGAACGAACATAACTGAATGTAAGGTGGAAAGTATCTGAAATCACAACTAAACCACACCCAGTAACTTTAGATAGAGAACCATCAGCGATTTTAACACTGTAATTACCTTTACATGACTCAAAAGTACTAAAGACTCTAGCATCATCCGTCATATGGTCAGTTGCACCTAAGTCCACAATCCAAGACCCTGGAGCCTCTTGTTTTACATTCAAGGCAAACTAATATGTACCTTTTTTTGCTACAAAACCTGTCCCAACAACATAGGTATTAATGCCTGTAAACACCCTTTGCAGCTACTCCAATTGCTCTGGACTAAACAAGACGTGATCTATCCCTAAACTTTCAAGATCGAATAATTGAGAGATATTGTCTTTATTTGAATAAGTTTCTTAGACAGCATCCCACATCTCTTTTGCTATCTCATACAACAGGAAATTCTCTCCAACTTTTGATGTTATTGAATTAACAAGTCAAGTTATAACTTTGTTGTATTCAATCTCACAAATTTTGTAGGCTTTGTCCTCCTTTTCAAGGATTACAACTTCTCTTATAATGAATTTTGTCTTTCCCTTCCCTTTGATTAACATCAATGGATTGAGACCAAGGTAAATAATTATGTCCGTTGAGTTTATGGCTAGTGATGGACATATGGGGATTGGGTTGTAGGCCGTTGAGGCCTCCATTGGAAGAGGAAGTCTCAACAGTTGAATTCTAACCTAATTTGGACATGATTGGTAGTCAGAGTTGCTGTGATACTATGAAGAAAAATAAGGTTTGAGGAAGTTTTTGTGTATTTCCAAAATACATTAAATAAATGTACAACCTTCTATAAATATATACACATCATAGTTTTAAAAGGCGAAAGGCAAGATGATTGAGGAGATCGTCTCGACTTCAAATGAAAAAAAAAAAGGAAAAAAAAAAAAGATACAAAATCATCCATAACATTTTAAAATATAATGAAAACCAATGTTTTTTTTGGTAGGAAACAAAACTTTATTAATAAAAAACAAAGCAGTTACAATTGTAAACCAGAGGTCCACACACAAAAGTAACCAAAAACTAAAACAAAAAAACTCAATGAACAACCGTCTTTCAATCAAGAAAAATGAGAAATAAGGAATAGTCTTTGAAATCTTCACAAGAAGATGCCCAAAGAGAAGCTAATTTATCCCTTAAAAAATTCATCTCCTCTTCAACATCCTCAAAGATTCTTTTGTTTCTCTCTTTCTAAATAACTCATAAAATTGCAAAAACTCCACAATACCACAAAATACTACCTTTCTTTTCTCCTTTGAGAATTAAAAAAATCTTCCAAAAGAAAAGAACGAAAAGAATTAGAAGCAGCCCACATCAGGCCTACTGAAGAAAACAATCTACTCCATAATTTACCAACGGACAGTGAAGAAAGAGATAATCCAATTTTTCCTTAGAACTCTTGCACAAGATACACCAAGGGGGAGAAAGATAAGACTTAGGAAAACGCTTTTGAATAATGTCACAAGAGTTTAATTTCCCATGAGCGATAGGCCATGCTGAAAACTTGACTTTGATTGGAACCTTTGATTTCCAAATTAGATTGGCCGAACCAAATCTTAGGTGAGAATCATCCTGGATTAACCAATCAAAATAAGACTTGCAAGAGAACAAACCATTGGAGCTCAACTTCCACACTCTTTGATCCTCCATTCCCAAATTGAGAGAAACTCCTTCAAAAGAAGAGATAAGAGAAGAAAATTTCTCAATCTCTCTATCGTTCAAATTTCTTCTAACATCAAACAACCAACCTCTAGAAGAAAAAGAACCATCCTATCTATTTGAAATTAACGCACCTTGAGAGGAAGCAAGCTTATATAATCTTGGAAACTTTAAGCACAAAGGTAGTGACTCTAACCAATAGTCCTCCCAAAAACGAATCTTAGCACCATTTCCAACCACAAACCTTAAATTACTAGCAAAATCATTGAAGTCTTACATGATAGCTTTCTAGGGACACCAACTAGAGCTTGTACAAGTCGCATTGGAATCTCATCCATTTTCTTTAAGACCATACTTGCTTTTAATCACCGTATACCACAGGGAATTAGTTTCTAAAAGAAACCTTCATAACCATTTGCCAAGTAAAGCTAAATTTTTCTTCACTAGATTCCCAATACCTAAATCACCTTTATCATGAGATTGAGAAACGATTTTCCAACTTAAAATATGGGTCTTCTTTTCTTCACCATGACTATTCCACAAGAAATCCCTCAGGATTTTTTCAATTCTTTTTGCCACCCTAATAGGAATTCTATACAAGGATAGATAATAAGTACGAATGCTATGCAATACGCTTTGAATCAACACTGATCGTCCTCCCTAGAAAGAAAAGCATTTTTCCACCCCTCTAATCTCTTCTCTACCTTTTCTACCATCGGAGCCCAGAACTCAGAAGATCTCGGTTTACCTCCCAAAGGCAAACCTAAATAATTCAAAGGCCAAAAACACACTTTACACCCAAAAACGCTGGACAAGTCCGCTAGCTTCTTTTCATCACAATGAATACCTGCCAACATACTCTTGACTAAGTTACCTATAAGCCTTGATCAAGAACAAAACAAATGAATTAACTCAACTTAGGAACCGAATTTCTCTTTATTCCCCGAGGAAAAGAAAATAGTATCATCTGCGAATTGTAAATGGGTAACCAACACATTTTCCTTTCCAACAAAAAAACCCTCCACCACTTGACACTCCTTAGCTTTATCAAGTAATCTTCCCAAACAGTCTGCCACTAGAATGTTAGAAACATAAATATCTCAAAAATTGTAGCAGATGTACTTGTATGGCTTTTGTCCACCCAATTCAACCTCGAACCCATACTTCTAAGTCGGACCTTTTTGGTGCAATATCTCACACAAAATCTACAACAAAATCATGTACAAAACAAACTCTAGTAAACAACAAACAATAATATACTCTTTTGTTTTTTAATTTAAAATATATATATATATATATACACAAAACAACAAACGACAAACAACAATATGCAAAACCACATGCTACCCCTCCTTCGCCTCGCATGGCTTTTTAAAACAATGCCTATAGGTATCCAATAATAAAGGAGTGATTTCCTCCCTAATCAAGGATAATCACAAGGAGTGATTTCCTTCCTAATCAAGGATAATCACTATCATCAAAAAAATAGGAACTAAATATTATCTACAACAAAAGAGGAAACTGACAGTAGTTGACCATATCTCTCACAAATAGAAAACCAATCAATTATAGCCTTACTGATAGAAATCTACAAATGTAAACTAATATATTCTATGCTTCAGCTGAGATGACACAATTGCTATTATTTTGGTGATTAAGGGTACTAGATTGGTTTTTGTTTTCTTCCTTCATAAAGGAATCCTTTGATTTAGTACAAAATCTTTCAAAAGCTTCAGCTTACATGCTTGATAAGGTGGCTTTCTTTGACATTAAAATGTCAGTTTATTGTGATTTTGAAAGAGGAGTGTATGAAGGTTTTGAAGTAGAAGGAACTATGCCCCCAGCTTCTTGTTTGCTTTTGACTTTGATCATTTTTCTGGCCACAACAATCTGCCTTGACCAAATCTGTTCCCTTTTGGGTGTATATTTTAATGTTCTAGGCTCGTTGGAGGATGTGCAAGTTCCGCTCTGCTTTCCGGCGGCATCAAACTTCTATCATAGCCATACAATGTCGTTGGAGACAAAAGCAGGCAAAAAGAGAGCTTCGGAGGCTCAAAAAGGTAAGACAGATTGTACTTTTATTCGAAATATCTACAATTATGATATTTCCTTTTAAAATCTGTGCAAAATGATATTTAAAGAGGCTCCTCTACTTTTATGAAGGAATTTGTTCTCATTTTTCCACAAAAACTCATGCAATATAAAATCACATAAGTAAGGTTATTTTATGTAGATTAAAATACGTTTGAACATATTTGTAAAAGGAAGATATACTATAAGACCAATTTTCTAGTTAATTTTTTTTTTTTAAATCATTACTTTTACTCTGACTTGTAAATTCGATAGTTACAACTAACTGCCATTCATCTTTAAGTTTGTGTTCTCTATCTGTTTTGAGTTAAATAATATGTCCATATGTTTCAATTTTCTACTCTCTCTTCATTGGGAGCTGTAGAGAATGTTAATTGGTGGTATGGGTTCTTTTATATACTAAATATTGCAATTAATTGTCTAACAAATTTTATATTCTTTATTCTTTATTTTTTCTGGGTCTGACAATCAAACTTTTTCACTTTTGTTTAATTATTTTTTCTTTAGTCTAGGTAAATATATTGAAATGCAATTATAAACCTTTGGCATGTGAATAAGTGAATACTTAATTGATTATAAATTCATATGAGGATAGGAATACACATGCATTGCATGTGACGCAATGCTAGCCATATAGAATTTCAAGTCATTCAACTCTTTTCATTATGGGTTTTACATTTTGATCTTTGTATTCATGTACCGTTTGCAGGAGGCTAATGAAGCAGGTGCCTTGCGTATGGCAAAGAACAAACTTGAGAAGCAGTTAGAAGATCTCACCTGGAGGTTACAGTTAGAAAAGAGATTACGGGTATTGCTTTTAATTTTTGTAATACTTGTTTTGGCTGACTTATATATTAATTTCTTATTGAAGGATCTGGATATACTACTTTCTGTCGAAATATTAAACCCTGTATTTTTGCAGTTTTATCCCTATCTATTAATAATATTTCTTCTTCTCTTTTTGTTGAATTTTTTTATTGTGGCGTTCTGAACTGCAGGTTTCTAATGACGAAGCTAAGTTGGTTGAAATTTCCAAACTTCAAAAACTGTTGGAATCTTTGAACCTTGAGTTGGATGCAGCTAAGTTGGCTACAATTAATGAGTGTAACAAAAATGCAATGCTGCAAAATCAATTAGAATTATCAATGAAGGAGAAATCTGCTTTAGAAAGAGAAGTTGTAGCAATGGCAGAAATGAGAAAGGAGAATGCATTATTAAAGGTGCGTTCTATAATCTTAGCAATCTGGGACTAGATTAGCAAAACTTGCTAATATTTTTTTCCTTTCGGTTTCTTGCACATTTACATCTTGCGGAACAATAAACAAGATGCATCTGAATATAATGATACGAACACTTCTTTGGTATGCTTTCAGAAATGTTATATCTATTTAATTTGGGGCCTTTTGGACCAAATTTTAGAATTAATTGATCACTAAAAAATCTGCAAAATAAAAAAAAATAAATAAATAAATAAAAGAGAGAAAAACCCAGGAAAGTTAGAAAATCAGGTCTGAAGTGCATGTCATTACTTGCTCACTTAAGCGTCTATATTTTATTCCGCAACATGTGTTTTGATCTTGTGTTTTTATTTTGCCATTTTCCTTTTTTCCTATGTATATAGTCTTTTCTTAATGGTGTGCACATCTATGGCAATTAACAATTCTCCATCCTAGTTGTATTACTTTTACATGTAATTTAAATTTAGAATTTTAATAATATTATCTAATTCTACTGTTATGCTTGAGACTGTTGCAATTTTTCTTAATGTTTTACTTGTTTTGCTTTGGGGAATTTTTACCTTTTTAGAACCATCCCACTGACTTTTTCACCTCTTTATTTTCCAGTTCAAGTTATGTGTTTTTTATATGCAGAAGGCTTTTCCTTGACAATGTGTAGTTTTCCATTGCAGAATTCTTTGGATACCTTGGAAAAAAAGAACTCGACTCTTGAGCTTGAGCTAAACAGGGCTCAAAAAGATCGTAATGATACCATCCAAAAGTTGCAAGATGTTGAACAAAAATGTTCTAAGCTCCAGCAGAACATTCAAAGGTGTGGTTTTATCTGTTGTTTGTTTGTTACTGGTTACAATTCCCCTTTCTTTCTTTTTTTTGAAAAGTACATTTCCCCTTTCTTAATCGTTCACTTAGATGATAACTCTGCGCACAATTATTCTGCTAGTATTGTCGGTCCATTATAAATTTGTTTTCCTTGAACTTTGGAAGCTGATTGTGGGGTTTCATCATTATTTTTCTATACATGCTTCCTGATTTTATATTCACAATTATTTGTGCTTTCAAAATATCTGTATATATTGTTTCTGCTGCATTATTTTTTATTAAGGTGCTTCATCTTTTTTTGAAATCATAGTCTTGAGGAGAAGTTGTCGCATCTAGAGGATGAGAATCTTGTATTGCGGCAGAAGGCATTGAGTGCATCTCCTAAGGCCAACCGTTCTGGTTTTACAAAGACAGTTTCAGAAGTAAGTTTTCATGCAATTCACAATTGTGTTATGTGCAAGTGCTTTTCTCCGGTTTACCTTGGTTCATGATTGGATGGAGTTTGGTTTGTTGGGCGCAAATTAATTTCTTCTAGTGCTTTGCTTTGAATACTAAGAGCTGTTGACATTTATTTATTTATTTATTTTTAAATCTTGTTTTCTTTATGGCTCAGAAATTCTCTGGGGCACTGGATCTTCCCAGCAGTGACAGGAAGTCTGTATATGTAAGATTTTTTTTCCCGTGAGTTTTTCTTTTGAATGTGATGTCACAACATATTATGTTATTTTGATGTAGGTTCTTTTTTGGTGCAGGAATCACCCACACCATCAAAACTTATTGTGCCTTTTTCACGTAGCATGTCGGAATCACGTCGATCAAAATTAACTGCAGAGAGAAATCAGGTTCTTCTTTAGTTGTTGAATTTTAAATCCAATGTAATGTTATGATGGTTATAATATTGTAATAGTCACTTGCGATCGATGATTACCAATTTAAATTGACCAGGGAATGTTAAGTGTGTTGAATTTTCCAACTTTTTTGATTTGTGTGCTGCATACTTTTTGCATCAATGGGGCTTTTAAATGTACAGGAGAACTATGAATTCCTCTCACGGTGTATCAAAGAAAATTTGGGTTTTAACAATGGTAAACCACTGGCAGCCTGTATCATATACAAATGTCTTATTCACTGGCGTGCTTTTGAGTCTGAGCGGACAGCTATCTTTGACTATATAATTGAGGGAATTAATGATGTTCTAAAGGTAATATACTTGCTCTGGTCTTTTTTATTAGATTAAAAATCATCCCCCTTTTCCATTTAGTTGATGTAATCATTTTTGTAGCTTGTGGAAGGTGTAATGATTTTAGAATGATAGTGATATACATTCAGTTTGTGCAATCACAATTGTTTCAGGTTGGGGATGAGACCATCATCATGCCCTATTGGTTGTCCAATGCCTCAGCACTTCTATGCCTCTTGCAGAGGAATTTGCGATCGAATGGTTTTCTTTCTGCAACTGCTCAACGTACTGCAGGGTCTACTGGACTCCCTGGAAGGGTTGCATATGTGAGTTCTATCAATTATATTTTGATATTAAAATTGTTGGGTAGCTTTGTTTTTCTAAATCATTTTTTAATGTTCAGACATCCTTTTCCAATTTCTCCATTTTTATTTCTTTTACATACTTTTGTCTACTTGATTAATATGTGGATGATGCTAAAATTCATTTATCAAATTTTTCTCCTGTCCTTTTGATAAATACACACCTTTGTTGAAATCTTAAACTTTATTTAAAGGAAATTCTAATAATTTTGCTGTGAGTTTGTTTACTTTTGTCAATGATGTTTTTAGTGCTGATTATGGGACAGCGAGACCAATGGATTTGTTGCACTGTGTTTATCTTCTGTAATTTCATTTCCTTATAGACATTTACGTTTTACCAATTATAGTCTGGATCTAGCACATTATGTACAATTCTTCCAATATTGTAGTGACAAAAATAAATAAGAAGAAGCCCCATGGCTATGGTTGAAAGTATGCATTGGGACTTCTGAGCTGATAAGAAATGGGCATAAATTACCTGGGTTGTTTTAAATTAATCGCTGATTTTCAAATTTCAGGTACTCAATGATTTATCTGTTTGACTTTAATTGTTTCCAGTAACCTTCCAGGTGCTCTTTGTTTATATGGAATATATTTTCATCCCTGGAACTAGAAGGAATTGATAATGCATTAGGGAGAAAAGTTGACTTGGCATGCTTTTACTCTTCACATATCTACCTATTCCTCATGAGATTATATGTTTTTTTTTTAAAAAGGATTTATGGTTTACATTTATGATAGTATAGTTTTACTGCAGTCCAAGTGGAAGAATTTTGTGCTTTCTCTTCAATTTTTAATAAGCCTTTTTAGAGGAGGTAAGGAGTGGAAGATGTAGTAAGGTGTCAGTTTTGTTGTAAAGAACTGATTACATGTTATGTTCTGTGATCAATGTGTTACAAAGCTTTCCCTTCTATTATTGAATTAGTTTTCTGGTACATGACTAATGTACTTTTTTGCTAAACTCCCAATATTCTAGCATAAACTGTGAATCATTTTAAGTTCTGTTTACATGTTCTATTATTTTTGGATCTTCTTTGTAATTTAATGAATTATCACGTACCTTTTTGTTGTTTAATATTTTCATCTGTTGTAGCTGATTGCCTTAATCTATAATTTGAATGATCTTTTCCTGAGACTCGGCTGATGTAATGATTTTTTTCCTTTCCAGGGTTTAAAATCACCTCTAAAATTTATTGGATTTGAGGGTATGTCGCATGTTGAAGCCAGATATCCAGCTATACTATTCAAACAACAACTAACTGCTTGTGTAGAGAAGATATTTGGCTTGATTCGTGATAACTTGAAGAAAGAGTTGTCCCCACTTTTGGGTTCTTGCATTCAGGTAACGGTTGTTTAGATCAAATGCAGATTTAGAATATGAAAGCTAACTTAATCATGTTCGGGCCAGCCATAATCAGTTTATTTGTTGTTTTTATTTTTAACTTGTTTGGGTTCTTATTTGCAATGCTTGTGAATTGGGATGCATACAACAAACACTTGTAAACTGGAATACATTGCAACAAACTGCTTAGAATTATGATTTACTCGGTTTTATTTTATCCATTGTTTTTTTCTTTGTTTTGTCGAATGGATTGGTTGGCTTCTCTATGTATTGGATATTTTGTTACAAATGATAGATTTACAAAAGTTAAATTTAAAATGTAGTCTGAGTTGATAAACTTGAGTTGTTAAACTTATGTTTTATAGTCATTCTGTTGTTTGATAAAGAAGGAAAGAAAAAATCTAGTGAAAGGTGTCAGGATTTAAGTACGATTCAAAGTTATCTTCCTACTGTAAATGATAAACTGGTTGTCTTTGTATACAAATGCATGTAACGAAGTAGACAACTGCCTGAGGCGTAGTTTGTTTCCATTGATATGATATACATCTAGTATATTTTTGTTATCACTATTAATGGCCTTATTTGATTCTTTATTTATTTTGGTGACCAGAAATAAATTACTATATTGTTTGAAGTTCTTTCCTTGCTGTTTCTGATCATAGGTCATATTGTATTAGTTCTCTTTTGATAAAGAGAACATTTTCATTATGTATAGATAAAACTGAAAGGAATTTTTTATTGAAGAAAAAATCTTAAAGCAGGATGTATACCTATAGGAAAAGATGATATGGTCTTGTTGATTTATATAGTTTGATTTCTGCAAGGTTTGGTTTCAAAAATCCTGTCATTGTAACATTGAATTTATGATTCACTTGTTCCAAAAAGTTTCAGTCTAATCACTTGACATTCTTATATGTCTTGAAATTGTGTGTTCTCTTGTGCGACTTTCGAAGGTGCCCAAAACTTCACGAGTACATGCTGGAAAGCCGTCTAGATCACCAGGCAGTGTTCCACAGCAGTCACATAGTAGTCAGTGGGACAGCATCATCAAATTTTTGGATTCTCTGATGAGTCGTCTACGGGAAAATCATGTATGTGCTAGATTGACACTTATTAGTTTTTCATTTATATTCCTCCACAATACTTAGAGCTTCTGCACAATGTGAGGGGTTATCTTAGTTGATGATTTATTATTTTTGTCTTTTAGACTTCTTACATTTACATATTTACATGCATTTTTTACACGCACATATGGGTGTCAAGTCATTATTCATGTTTCTGAAACTAGAAATTGATGCAAAAAGCCTATGTGATGATAAGTGCTAGATATCAGTCACATATCATGTATACATAAAACAAAAGGCAAATAAAATTGAACTATACATAATACAATGACGACTGCTGTCCTAATTTCCAGTTTGAGATAACTATTATAGATTTTAGGATAGAGTGAATGTGCTCTTTTTGTCATTCACTTTTTTTTTCATCATCTTTTCTTTTTCCACTGGTTGTGATTCATTTTTCTATTACGAATCTTTTAAGTATTCCATTATGAGAAAATATGCCTGTATTTATGTTTAGTTAGGGTTAACCCCATAGTTTTGAGTTCTATCTGGCATTGCAATTTGTCTTTTTTGTTTATTGATCTTTGTCCATTGATTTTCGTTTGTTTTAATGTGGATTTGTGTTACTATCACCTCACTTTTATTTCTGTCAGACCGGTAGTTGTGGATGTTGCACAGCCTCTTTTCAAGTTCCTTTTTCGGTTTACAAAGTGTTGACTGGTTTATTTGAGCTATTTGTCTACTACATATGGGGTTGTTGCCTAGATGGCTGGCATATGCACTTGTGGTGGCAGCATGCATTCTCCCTTATTGCTGTCAAGAAAATTGCATTTCAGCACTAGTTGCTAACCTTTCTATAGAAGAAATTGGAATACAGGATAATGTAATAATGAAGTACATTACATTTTAGTGCAAAAGGAGAAAAAATGTTGCGTAGACTATCTTGTTACCTAATGAGTAAATACTTCTTTTCTTTCCTTATGCAAGGAACTGAGGGGGTGGTGAGTTTGGCTGTTGAATGCCCTATTGTTTCGGTCATCCAATGGCTTTGCTTCTTCGAAGGGAAAAAAACTGTCTGATCAATCAATCATTTACAAAACTAGTGTTTAGCTATATAATTATCTGGTGTATATTGATGGGCTGAAACCAGGAATTATGTTTGACTTATCAAATAAAGTGACTGTGTTATCATATTGTACTTGTGAGTTGATGATTGCTTCGTTTCTTTTGTCTTCTCTTCTGACCTGAATAAACTGTGTATTAGGTACCTTCTTTTTTCATCCGTAAGCTCATTACCCAGGTTTTCTCTTTCATCAACATATCCCTTTTCAACAGGTTAGTTATTAAAATAAAGTAGTTCTCCTCTTGCCATTCAAGTAGCCAGTTTATGATTGAATATATTTTTGAAATTTTCTGTGTAGTCTTCTGCTGCGACGTGAATGTTGCACATTTTCAAATGGGGAATATGTGAAATCTGGTCTGGCAGAACTGGAGAAATGGATAGTCATTGCAACGGAGGAGGTAATTGCTGTCTTTTCTGAGCAATAATTGCCACATACAATGAGTTTTGAATCTCAATTATTGCGTGATACAGTTTGCAGGAACCTCTTGGCACGAGCTAAACTATATTAGACAAGCGGTTGGGTTCCTGGTATGGGATATAGCTTTTGTTATTTGTTCTTTTTAAGTCCATAAGTAGAGAGATTTTTTAATGGTCATAATATTTTTCAGGTTATACACCAGAAGAGAAAGAAGTCTTTGGAAGAGATTAGACAGGATCTATGTCCGGTATGCTTGTCTCTCACATTGCTATTCTGGATCTTTTCTCTTTTCTGTGTTTCAAAGAAAACCATTTTGAAGATTATTTATGAATTCCCACCTTTGAAAATCTCCAACAGGCATTGACGGTTAGGCAAATTTATCGAATCAGTACCATGTACTGGGATGACAAATATGGCACACAGAGTGTGTCAAATGAGGCAAGTTGCATTTTGGTACTTGTTTTCTTTATGGTCAAGGTAGTAGTAGTGTCCTTTAGGTTTCTTAACGTTATATGGTTTGCAGGTTGTAGCTCAAATGAGAGAGATTTTGAACAAGGACAATCAGAATCTTACTTCAAATTCATTCTTGCTTGATGATGATCTAAGGTGTTTGCTTATCCTATCTAACTACTATGATTGTTATTAAAATTGAATATTGTCTTTTTGGATAGAGCTGGTAAACTTATGGATCATATGCAAAGTTGGTATTTGATCCCTTGTGTCCCGTATCTGTTTTTTTATCCTTGTTCAACCTATAGCTAAGTAATCTCCTTGGCTGCTAATTGAGCAACACGACCTAAATTGGCTTTTAGCTGCATGAACTTTACCATCTATGTCAGTCTTGAATTTTATGATTTGACAGGCCATCTGTGCAGAATAATTTGCATATGCTTTTGCTGTCATTTATATTGATTTATATTATCATTGTATTCATTGCAGTATTCCATTCTCGGCTGAAGATATAGATAAGGCGATTCCCACAATTGATCCTTCGGATATTGAACTTCCTACATTTCTGTCTGAATATCCATGTGCTCTTTTCCTAGTGCAGCATTAGAATTAATAGATGTGGTATATTGTTCAAAAGCATCCCTGCTTAAATTCAGGGTCAAGGTTTTTTTGAGTGTGGTGATTTCTACGCTACGTCGAAGGTAAAACATTATGATCTTTTGTTGTGGAAGAAACAGGCATTGAACCAAATTCAGCAGGTCAGAAAATTGTCTGATGGCTACATACTGCTTGTATGAAGAAATACCTACACAGTGGACGACTCTAGTGATCATGCTGTATTATTAAGGACAGTTCTCCAAAATTAGTTGTAGGTTGAGTCAGTAGCTTGTGATTGATATAGAAAGAAGGATGCTTCAAATTTTATGAAGCTCATCCTTGATCAGTCTGTACATATAGTACTTTTAACCACATTCTTGTATTCTTAAGCTTTTTCTGTGTCTTCTACTCCGTACATAGTAGAAACATTAATCTCGTTCGTTGACCCAGAAGTTAGCTCTTGTAGTCACTGATTCAAAAGTGTATCCACTTTTTTGGCAATTTTTAGGTCATGGGAATGATATCGCTGTATGCTCACATAAGTTTAAATTCATTATTGTATTACCTTTGCCCTTTGTTGCACACACCGTATGCGTTTCTTCTTTGGCAAAGATTTGGGATAGAAGAGTTTTAGAGGAAGCTAATAAAAGAGAATAGAACTTATCATCTAGCATGTCTACGTGCTGCGATACCTACGTAGAATTTTGAAAAAATTCTCTATTTTTTGTGATGTTGGATTGAAGCCAGTTTTCGAGACGATTATTTTATTATTATTATTAATTTTTATAGTTTGTCGTCACTTACTTTTCTCATTTTTTTTTTTTTTTTTTTTTTAGCATTCCTTTTCTCATCTTTGAATTAAGTTTTTTGTTTCCTACAAAAGAAAATACAATAGGTCAGATCATTTACTAGCTTTGGCCATCAATTTATTAAAATTGGACAGATCACAAATTACTAGTTTTGGCCATCGATATATTAAAATATAGTTCCATATCTGTATCAACATTGCGTTATTAACTGCCCTAAAAATTTGATTATAAAAATAAAACTGCCTTAAAATAAACTGATTCTCTTTGCTTACTCCTTTTTTTTAGTCCGAGGATTCATCATCCTCACCATTAAAATTAAACTTGAAACTTCAGAGTGCAGATAAATGTCATAGTTATCGTCAATGCTATACAGCAACGTATTACAAGTATAATGTAATATAATGCGTGTTGTCATACGCTGACATTAAGTATAATAGCAAATGTAACGACTAAGTTACCCAACTCCATTAGTATCTTTATCTAACTAATCAATTATGCTGTGATGCAATGCTAGTGCCTGATCAATTTTGGTTAATTTTGGTTCCAAGTAAACGTCCCAGGCTTTTTAAAAAGGGCAGGCAATTCCAGTTCAAAATAAGCAAAAGTTAAATATGCTAGAATAAGATAATACCTGGTCTTCTAGAGAAGAAAACCTGTTAGCTCACTCGGAGAAGAAAATGATTAAGCACGAGAGGTTATCATCGCGTTTCACATTCTCTTTGAACTCAGGAATGCCAAAGGGTGTGATTTGATTTCTTAAAAAAACAACATCCTATTCATCCACAACCCTTCAAAATCGATGGCAAGGGCGAAATCCACTTGCTCAAAATGCAAATGAGGTAGATTACAGATTTCATATAGGCTTCTTCTTATAGTCAGTTTTGTCAGTAATGAAAGAAAGATGGGAGTTTGTGGTTGCGTCAGCTGTACAATGTCGTAAGTCAGCAACTGAATAAGACCGCCAAGCAGACGCTCTAGACTGTGGATGCAATGGTGGTAATCTTGGAGGGGACCTTGAATTGGAACTTGAATCCTCACTCGTACTACTAATGCTCTCGGAGCTGCTCATGGCGACTGCAAGAGCCAACGAGCTTCGGCTAGAACTGATAGGCCTCTTTGAAATATTTCTAAGAGGGGAACATCTGTTTTTGTCCCAGATATGACTAACAGCAAGAAGATTTCTACGTCTTCGGGTGTATACATTTTCTTGTTTTGCAATATCTTTTACTGATGCCGCATCTGAAGCCTCCACTAGACTTGTATAGGACTTGGATTTTCCATTGTAGAACTTCGAAATGCCCCTCCTGCAACCATTTAATTCACACATTAAGCCCATCAAAACAAAGAAGAGAAAAAAGAACCAAAAAAAAAAAAAACCCTCTCAACAGTTCACAGCTCGCACATGTCCACATGATACCATCACGATAATTTAAATCTAGTCGCAAAATACCCATCTCAAATTTCTTGATGCCCATTTTTTTTGTCATTAAGTGATGATAACAGATTAAGAATGTCTAACAAGTATAATTATTTCCAAAAAAAAAAAAAACATAAAATGTCACACATGTAACCGTATGCATACCCATAAATTCAATAGATACCTACCGTCAACAAAATCAATTTCTAGTACTAATTAATCTTCTCTTGTAAAACAATAAAAAATGAGCCAAAAAAAAAAAAGAAAAAAAGAAACCTGATAGGCAAAGCCTCCTCCAAGGAATCCATAACGAGCAAAGAAGGACCTTTATAAGAGCTCTGCACTTCATTTTCCTCCGAATCCGATGATCTCCCCGACAGATCACTATTCCTCCCGATCGACGACGTCGACGACGAACTACACCAATCCTCATCCTCCTCCTTCCCATCCAACACCACCGCCGCCGCCTTGTACACACCGCCACACGCCACCGCTCCTCCTCCCCTATACACCCCGAAGGCTCGATCCTATCCATTGCTATTGACATCTACGAATCCAAAAACTAATCAAACTAGAAAGAGAAACGAGAAGATAAAGATGAAGCAGTTTGGACATTTTGAGTTTTGTTGGTTTCTTCTTATTATATAAAGCAAGTGGCTTTATTTTTTATTTTTTATTCTTTTATATATAAATAAATAAAAATATGATAGGATGAATAGGCAAGGCCTTATCCTGATCCACTGGATGTAAGACTTTTATCGCATAATTATTAATTTTTTTTCATTTTTATAACCTACCTGGATTTATGTTTAATTATGAGCTGTTTTCCCTTACTTATCATCCACCATCATTGCTTAACCCCCACATATTCTTATCTAATCACCCATCACCACTTGTCCTTTTCTTCTTTTAAACCGTTTCTTAATTACTATGCTTAATTCAGTGTAATTACATTGTAACTGTTAATAGAATGTGCATTCATATGGATATTTTATACATTTCTAACTTAAAAGCAAAAATAAATAAATAAATGGCCGTGGAAGAGAGAGAGAGAGAGAGAGAGAGGGAGAGGTGGTGGGGCAGTGTAGGACACGTTGAAGTATGTGGTCGGAGGATAGAGTTGAATCTTTAAATCTGATCTTGTTTCGAGATATGAGTACGTGTCACTGACAAACGTCTTCTGGGCTTCTGTCGGGTGAGCCTTATCCAAAAACCACCCACTATTGCCGTGGGCCCCCCCCCACCATAACATAACCAAACCTAAAGCCCCTTGTTTTTCCGGTTCTACGCTTTGTAGCGTTGTTGTTGGTTTCTTCGAAGGAGTCTGTTTTATCGGCTGTAGCTTATCTGTCCAACTTTATCCCTATCACATGTCTTGACACGTGGATGGTTTTGATCACCGTTCGAAGGAAACTAGAGGGCTAGCCGGCTCAAGTTCTGGGTCGGCTCATTCAATCATAGTTTTGAGGTATTTTGGGGGCCGTATCCAGTAGGATTCGTGAGTGACAGGGGTCCACATTGAATGATATAATCTGGGCCCTACGTGTTTCACCGGAATGGAAAATCATACGACCACGTGTCCAAGTAAAGTGGTTGAAAACTCATCGCTGTTTGAACACCTCATCTTCACAATCACGTGGTTATGTTCTGAGTCATGACTCATGACTCACACTCACACGCTCCCCAAGCACTCTCTCTCTCTCTCTCTCTCTCTCTCCGGTCACATTTTCCATACTTGCAACGCTGTCTACTCGCTTCTTTTATTTTATTTTTCCTCATAATAGGTGACAAAAAGAATAAAATAGCGACACCAAAATGCCTCCAAAAGACCAACATTGAAGATTGAAGAATACCAACATCCACTGCTACAATTTTTTCTTTTTTAATGGAATATACATAATCTTCTCTCTTTATTTGATTTCATATTTGGATTTGATTAGTTTATTTTTATTAGATTGAACTAGATAGGATTATATAATTATAATTAGATTGGATGATTATCTAATTTCTGTGTTTATACCAAATACTATATTGGATTATTCATTTAAACTAGTCTAATATAATCCAATAATAACATAAAATAGGGGGTTGATCTTATTTTCTTTATTTTTTTTAATTTTAAATCTTAGCAAACAATTTTCAAAGTTGTTGCCTTTAGTTATAATTTAGGTTAATAATTGATATTATAAGTCCCAACTAACACATGAGTATGACCCCCAATCAAGATCCATAAACAGAATTCTTCAAATTTCTGGGCTAAAACAGATTGAGGTGGGCTTGCCAAATGCCAACTCTTTGTTGCATAGTGTACGTTTACGACTCCAGCTCTATGGAATTCATTAAGCGAAAATTACAATAAACTGAATTTAATTTGTACCCCAATGACAATTGAAAATTTTAGTCGAACTCATGAAACTTTCAAATTAACTGAATTTTCCCATGTCTTATTATTGCATGTAAAACAATTCATTACGTACTAAAACAAAATCAAAGTTGACTCTCCAAACACCTATTTCTCTCAAGGTAATTAAGATTCGATTTCCATTGCTATATCAAATTCTTGAGCTCCTCTACTCAAATAAAGAGAGCCCCAGTGTTACAAACTCTGAAACCAAATCCCTAATAATCTATCTAAATTACATTTAATTGTCTGACTATAATTACTCAGTCAGCAATTTCATCGTATTCATCCAACAATAGATAGATATTAGAGATCACATCGAATTGCATATAAGCAATCGATTAAACTACTAATTTGTTTAGTAGTACAATGATGGTAGTAGGTTGACTAGCGCATGTTCTTGGCACCTGGTGCGGCAAGTTTTGCAAGGACCGCAACAGCTTGGGAGTTAACGTAGGTGCATGGCTCAGTCATGGGAGAGTCCCAACGTTGGTCGTTGAAGTTATCATATCGGTCAGGTCCACCAACAAAGGCTCCAGTTAACTCATTTGGGTTGGGCTGGTTTTTGTTGTAGTAGTGGACAAAGCTCATGGGACAGCTAATGTCCGCATTAGGTGCCAAAAATGGAACGGAAGCACCTCTGTGGTGGGCCTGCGTTGGTGAGTTGGCGCCAAAGCCAACCATGTATGATCTTCCTTTTGGGTTCTTCCCAAGTAAGTAATCCATCTGCCAGTGCATTTATCGTTTCATGTATTGAGATTGATTTGGTTTAGAGAGGAGAAAATAGTATATATATTATAATATTATATGATATGATGAAGTAGGTATGTGTGATTTATATGTGCATACCTGCTTCTTAGCAAAATCCATGAGGTGGTTGGCGTCGAATTGTTGGTCTCCACAGCACACTTTTTGGTTATATTTGGCAAGCAAATCACTGTAGGCTGTGAACAGCAAAGCTGTGCCTGTGACATATTGAGTGTTGGCTCCGTCCCTCATGTGAACCATGCCACCTACATGTATATCAAGAACATTATGTGTTGGTTAATATTAGCTTCTTAATGAGAAGCAGAAGTGGGTACCGAAGAAAATGTACCTGGACTAATGTAAACTTGATGGTAAGGAGATTGAGGAAGTACAGAGCAAATATAACTATCAGCTTGGTTCTTGTAGGTAGCTAAAGCGGAGTCTCCTTGAAAGAAGAGCTGCATTTTCAAGGCAAACAAATAAATTAGTCCGAACATATATTAATGGATCAATTGACAAATTAAGTGATACCTCAGAGAGAAGGATCTGGGCTCCTGCATATTTGAGATCCCAGCTAAACTCAGCTACATTAGCACTGATTGCATCATCTTTTATGTAATCTAGATAAACAGACCTCTTGGTGGCAATGTACAGCCATGTTGCAGCCCACAACAACTCATCCTACAATATTTTAACGTTTCAAACAATCACCAACTATTTCAAAATTATCAGAATCCAAAGAGATTTTTAGTTTTGTTTGGGTGACGAGAGATTACATTATAGCCAGAGAAAGAGCAATAGAAAGGGCATTCTCCATCGTATGTTCCTTTATATTTATTAGCGAAATTAAACAGCTGAAAAAGGATCAAAACAAAACTAATTAAATATATCTTGTTAATCACATGAAATTTTAAATGAGTTTATATCAAAAGCTGGGAATCAATGCATTCATATTTATACCAATTTGGCCTTGTTGAGGAGACGGCGGGCATAGGGACGGTCTATTCTCCTAAAAACAATGGAAGAAGCAGCCATAGCTGCTGCGGTTTCAGCTGCAATTTCAGTTCCAGGGGTGTTGCAATCAATCTGCAAGACAGTCCTTGGTGTCTTCATGTTCTCTGGTCGCATCCAACATTGGTGATCTTGAACCGGATCTCCCACCTTTATTATTATTATTATTATTATTAGAAACCAACACACAACCATAACTTAAAATCAAAACAACCCCACACACACACACACACATAGATAACATTGTTTCAAGGCCTGACCTGGACATATAATCTGTTTTTTCTAGAACTGGCTTTGAGGAAGTAATCTGTGCCCCAACGAATAGCGCAACGGACATTTTCCAATTCTCCAGCGGCCTGTAACTCAGAATGATAATATACAGCAGCCCATGAGAGAGTAGTGACTGTGAAAGCCATTGGAAGTCCGTACTTGACATTGTCTCCTGCATCATAGTACCCTCCAACAAGGTCCACCTATACATTCATTTCACCATCATTTAATTAACACCATTTAAATAGTTCATAAAAGACAGATTGATTTTGAGAGAGAGAGAGAGAGACAAGTGTATATATATACACACACACACATACATTTGCAAGTTTTCCGTCATCAAGAGCAGAATCTCCTCTCCATGCAGGCCTGTGGTTTGGAGGGAGCTTCCCTGATCTCTGAGCTTCTAGAAAGATAAGGGACTTAGTCAGAGCATCCTTGTAATCAAAATCATGACCGTTAACGCTACACAAAAGTAGTCCTTGAAACACAACCAGCCATGCCATGACAATGGCCATGGCTGATCTTAAAAAAAATGTACCCATAAAACAATATTGAATGATGATCACAACCCAAATCTACTCTATCTGACCAAAAATTGAAAAAATATATATAAAGAGAGAATTGAAGTAGATGGAGAGAACTTCGATGATTGTGATTCAAATTGTGACAAGCCAGTCAAATTACAAACATACATATATATATAAAGCAAGTGGTGGTTGATAAAAGTTCGTTCCGGGGTCGAGCCTGTTTTTAGTTCTAAATTTCAATGGCGGGAAATGTAAGTGGAGGGGCGTTAGTTATTAACGGTTAATGGGTGAGAGAATGCCCATAATAGAATCCTTTTGTGATGGGTACGTACTTGTTTTAGGTGCTTTTTTGGGGACAACATAAGGTGAGTGGCTCTAAATTTGCTGCACGTATATAGGTTTCTATATATATTTCTATACTTTTTTAACTATTGGTGTTCAAGTCTTTAAGAGATTTTTATGTGTTTAATTAGTTACATGGTCTAATATTCTTTGTTAACAACTTCCCTTTTTTAAGCTCGAAATCAAGATTTATTAGCCTGATATAAAAATAGGATCTTGTTTTAGGGAGAGAACATCTAATTAATGGTTCTTCTTCAAGTACCTAAACATGCATGTAATCTTAAAAAAAACATAATGTATGTAGGGTCCGATTTTTAAGGGGAAAAAAATATTAGTAGAAACCTTCAACCCCGTCTACGATTCTTTGTTAGTTGACCGAAAGTAGGATCTGTCAACTTGAATCTCAATATAATTTACTGAAAATTGTTTTAGCAATAAGATAATTTTTGACGTATGTATGACATTGTAATATTATAGTTAACACATGTTTAACTTTACATACAAGTTTTGATAGGATGTATACACCAATTTAATATAAACTTGTGGTGCTTATATTCATTTTAATATTTTTTTTCTAAACATCTTTAAATTTTAATGATAAATATTTTATCTAAATATAATGAATGTGAAATATTTAGACAAATATGATACGAGATATAGTAGTTTAATTGAAAGATTTTTGCAACTTGTTGGTGAGAATTGAAATGGAAAAGCTTGTCGAATGGAAAAGGTTTGAATGACTTGATGAATAATGAGTATAGAAACAACCATACAAATTTAATTGTTTTCTCAAAACATTCGCAATGTCCCACAAACACCTAATTATCAAGTATACAATAAAAATTGGTGGAGGATATTTCACATTTGATAGAGGATGATTATCATACCTTTCATAATTTTAGAGAAAAGATTTTAAATAATTTCAACATAATTAAGCTCAATTTATATTTTAATAAAATTTGAGGGATTAATGAAACTTTACAAGTAACCGCTAATTTAATTGAAAAAACCAAAAAGAGAAAAGAACTTCGGAAGTGAAAATGTCCGATGATGTGATTGAGAATTTGAGATGGATTACAATTTCATGGTTGTACTAATCTTGGGAAATTTAACAGGCATACATCCACTTGCATTTCACCGCCAAGTCATCTTTAACGTATCATTAGTGTTGTTTTTCACAATATTTGCTGAAAGACAATGACTTTGAATAGCATTGCAGAATATATCAACTGTTTTGGTCGATAGAAAGTTTCAATGTGTGTAAAGAATTATAATGAAAAAGTGATCTAATATGAGGGAGCTATTATACTAAACTGTTGCTAATCACAAAGCTCCACTCAATTTTGAATAAATCTATCATAATAACCTGTATTGAACCCCGCAATACCCCTGCAACACTCACACAGCAACATGTCCAACTGCCGGGGGGGTTGTGCTCCTCTGGTGCGGTTTAGAGGGCAATAATACCAACTTGTATCAGTGTTAGGTTGAGAGGGTATAAAGTTCATCACCCAAGAACCCAATTGCCAGTTTCAAAAAATTAGACAAATGGATATGGGAAATGTACCAGCTCAACACCTCTTTATTAAGCTGGCAACATTTTTGCCAATCTCTTCTTTTGTTTGCTCTGAAACAGGAACATCTCCAATGTACATATCAAAGAAAGCCCCTGGAAATATACATGTTAGGATCATCATTTAACATTGAAACTCGATGCAGGATATAAAACAACAAACTGGAGACTAGAATTTTACTTACGACATAAATCCTTGCTATGGACTGCTCCTATCTGATTGCCTCCAACTGCATAATAGTTTTTGTACTGTAAGTTGCATTTTTTTTTGTATTTTCCAAGACATTGAATTATTCAAAAATATTCCTTAGCAAACGAGTATACAGCAGTGACAACATGATTTTTAAGCAAAACCAGTGCAATGGTAGCAAGTAAAGACAGAAAAGTGCAGCTCTTCTAATCTGCCATCATTATTTAAGTTAAATAAATATTGTGTTTAAATCTTATATCCTAACTACTCACTTTCAGTAATTAGTTGTCCATCAGCTGTTTGTCGGAAATGAATTGTAGTTCCCTGCAGTTGTCCGTGAAAGTTGATATAACTCAGTAACTAGATATAAATAAAAAGAGAAACAGATAGACAGAGATGCAAGACAATATGAAAAAATTACCAGAGGTAATGGAATATCTTTTGTGAAGTAGGAACCAAATTTTGTCACGCAACTATAATCAGTGTCTGGATTTGTCTGATATCAATCAAGAAAATTTCGAGTCAGTAGTATTTCAGAGTGAACAGAAACAAACTCTCAGTTCTCTGATGATTTACCTTCACTAAACGAGCACGCAAGGATTTCTCAAATGCACTGCCACATAACACAAATAAAGCAAAATGAATGAGAAAAGTTGAAATTTGGTTTTGTCATTGTTACGTATCAGAGATAACATGCAACTGACAACAGGTTAAAGCTTGGAAAGAGCAAACAGACATATGTTAAATACAGCTCAAATAAGCATCAGAGTGAGTTATGCCTCACTGATGGCAGTTATTTAAAACTTAGCTGACAAGCTGGGGTTGGATGTCTACATAAACTCAACCAAGCAAATGCACTTTCAAACTGGTCCAGCAAATTGTCCACACCTCCAAACTGAGGCACAAACCATAGCAAAGGGACACATTGGAAACCAGTTAGATGCGGAATTCATTGCCTGAGAGAGTAGGGGATTCAACGTCTAAACTGTCTATAAAAAACTAGAATTGTAAAGCTCCCCAAGAGTAGGTCTGAGAGAAATCTTTTAACTTGGTAATCTTCATTAAAACTTAGTTTTTGCCGTCAGAGACATAAAAATCAACAAAAATCCTAAGGGCATGCACACAAAAGAAATTAAACTTACTCCTTCACGGTATTGATTTTCATCCCACTGTAATTAACCACAAGCCTCACAGTCATGTCAATATCCTCCCTGCAGTACCCCATATAAGAGGAATTCCATAAGTAAAGAGTTAAGAGAAAGCACATCAAAGTTGAAAAAACAGGTAGCAGAGTCATGAAATTCAATGTAGAATCTTCTCTAGCTTCATGACTGCAAGCAAACAACTAATGACATGCTATTCCCGCTCAAGAACATCCAGCTGATAGGAAAACATTAGTGCTTTATTATAATGTGTTAAGCATGACAGTGCTCATATACCTGAGAAGATCCTGATAAAATTCATGGTGTCTGTTCAGTTCGCCCACTGGGATAGATGCATATTTTGAACGCAATTTCTCACACACTGAACGAGGATGAACATCTGCAAGAAAAACCAAGTATGAATAAATGAGTGAATGACAAAGATATTGGAGGGATAATGATATAAAGAAAGCTGAGAAGCCAATAGATCCGGAAATACTTACAGAAACCAAATGCATAGATCTTCAAAGATTTAATTTTCACAATTCTCATTGTCCTAGATCCAGTTCCAACAAGAACCTGGAAATGTGGAAGTTTATGAGTAAATGGTAAGTGACTTGTGAGATTCTTGATCATGAAGGAAAAAGGTAAACACAGCCCAAAAGAACTTAGGAAAATGCACCTCAAATTATAATAATCAAACAACTGACACCATGATGTAGAAATTGTACTACAGAAAATTTGGTCACTTATTTCATGTCACAGCATATGTCATATAAAAGCTTTAAGGGTGTTACATATCTCATCAGCTTAGTTTATCAACATAGAGAGGGGAGGGACATCATAACAGTAACCATGACCATAATCAAAGGACAGTAAAACTCTTTGGCCTCTTGAAAACATCACAGCCGTCATCTATAGCTTACAATTTGTCAGGGCTACACATAGCCTGTACTTAACAAAACAAACACAAAGTTTTAACATTTGTCCCCTTACCATTGCGTTGCCAAGTTGCAAATGGGTAGCTTTTTAAGTATTCAGGCGCAAACATTTTATGAAATTAGAAGAATGAATTAGGTTAGCTTTGACCTGGATGATTCCTTACAAATCTAGCTTTCAAGGAACCAATAATAGGTAAAAACCTTAAGAATATTTACAAAGTGCCAAAATGAAGGAGATAACAGAGCAACTGAAAGAAAATCTCTAGATCTCCCTCAAATCGCACTTGAACTAACCTAAATAGAAATTTCTAAATATTTTAACATGGTCCGCATCAAGTAGATTGACATTCAGGAGTATGGTCTGACTTTGAAATGATACAATTGCAATGTGACCCTCAAAATTCTAGCACTTCATGTCTGAAAATTTCTGAAGATGTTCCCTAATGCAACTAGATCTTTAGCTTTGCAAATGCACAAAACAAAACTTCTATGTTTATATTATTAGATAAATTAAGGGAATAATCTAGAGTACTAGCATGCTCTAGCAAACAAAATCACCGCAACAATTCAAATGACATGGAACAAATACATGTCCGTGGAGAGTACTAATAAAAGACAAAGATCAAGTGAATCACACGAAGTTGTTATCAAAGCATAAATGGCATCAATGAATGTCACAAAAATTACCTCAGAAGTTAAACTGCTATTATTTTCTGTGTCTAAAATGTTGTCCAACATCAGTGGAAACTCTATGCCTGTTTTGGGCTCTATGGCATGCCTTCCCCAATTCAAGTCAGGAAAAGACAAACTGCCACATCGGTGGGGTTCAACCTCACAAGGCTTTTGATCCAAGCATCCATGCAGTTGCACATCAGTGTTATCTAATGGAACACTCAGCACCTTTGAAGTCCTGATTGTCATTAAAATTTAAATGAATATTATTATAGTTAACTAATGCACAGACAAAAACGATAGAAGTAAAACAAATATTATTTCAACCAACTTATGTCACTTGTAAACAATGACTTACAAGTTACCAAAAGGTGGTATCACAGCAGCAGCTAAAGCGAGCACAGAACATGATTGGAGCCTTTCTCCTTCCCTAAACAGGTTTCTAACAACAGAACTCGAAATCTTACCAAAGTTCACTAAATTGAAGAATTCTCTCTTTGACTTGGAATCAAAAAGAAATCCGGCAAGATTACGACGGCTTGAAGTAATGTGCTTAACTTGTGCAGAACATTTTAAACCCTGCTGATCACCTGCAATTTTCCTACTCGAACTTGACCCACTTGACAAGCAAAACAGTAAAGCACCCGCAAACTTTGAAACGCAGTTAAAAGCTTCTTGAAGTGTTGCACTTCCAGAAACCCATAGATATCCAGATCGCGCAAATAATTCTCTAGGTAAAATGTGTGGATTGCCTCCATCCAAATCCATGAAAAAGAACCAATCACTTCGCATATTTTTTGTATACCACCTAATGCCTAGTTCAGAGACCTCAAAATTTCAATATAGCCAAATCATACATAAAACAACCATCCAGGACATAAATATAACCAAACCACCGACATGAAATGTAATAACTTTCAATCATTCATGTGCAAGGTAAGTTATAAAAGCTCCTAAATTCATCAAATTAAATTCATTGGTTTGCAAAACCAATTCAAATTACATAACCACAACCACAATGTTAACATTATACAACAACGAAAAAAAAAATCACAATTGCATCCTAACATAATCAAACTCATTATAGCAATTGCTTTGTTTCACGCAAAACAATAACAATTCATCACCTAAGAATTTACATTGTTACAACAGATATAAGTCTATTCAAAGCAATGCAATAAAAACAAATAAAACAATCACCATGCTTTTGCTACTTAAATAAATAAACATAAAGCAGTGATTTTTATAGTGAAAAAGAGAATGCCAAGTAAAATGTTCAAAAGGGTTTCTTTTTCAAAGCAACTTTAAGCGTTTTCTTCTCTTTTTCTTCAAAATTTTCCAGAGAACCAGACAGAAAGTATAGAAAAAAGAAACTTAAAACAAAAAAAGAAAAGTACCAGGAAAAATTGCAGCCAAAATAACAAGATAGAGCGAGAGAAGTAAGGAAGCAATTAGGGTTCGGGAAATTGAGAGGAATTAACGAAGAGAGAAATGAAACAGAAGGAATATGCTTGGTTTAGGAAAATGGAACAAGTAACAGTGCCTCCTGAAAGTGGAAGGACAAAAATGGAAAATTTGAAAAAGATATGGGCTTTTGAAGAATGAGACCACGCTTTTTGCGGGTTGGGGGTTCAGTTTTTGGCGGTGGAGTTGAGGTGGACTTCCAATAGTTTTTAATTGACCATTCTGTCCCCAAGAATCCGGGACAAGTTGTCACACGCTTCTTCCGTTTAGCTTCTGGTCAAACGTCAATTTACAGTTCGCTTCTCTTGTCTTATTGTCGGCTTTGGCTGTATGGCCTCTAGAAATGTCAACTGCTATTAATCAACACGGCACATCAGTAAATCCAATTACGCGCTTGGGGGTGTTGGTGCACTCCTAAAACTGCACCCCGCTCTTAAACGTGGGTTTAAAGACAAGCACACTCCATCTATATTAATACAAGATTTTTTTTTTTTTTACACATATGAATTATTTTTCATTCAGATATAAGTAACTTTTAATCATATGAGAGTTATTTATCTAGATTATATCATCAGTGTATTATCAATTTGGTCTCGATTATCTCTTAAATTAGTTCCATTAACTCAACAAAAAAAAAAAAAGTAAATCCAATTACTTTGTTGTCCATACCTGCAATTAAATATCGAAAAGATATCAAATATATTCATCGATTTTTTCTTATTTTAAAAAGATAGATGTTAATAATATTTTTTAATATATCCGATATTTTCATAATATGTTTATAAATTTAGAATTTGATATTTTTATTGAAATCGATATTTAATTGTTTGATTACAAATGTGAAAAGAAAGTGTGTAATTTACTTTTAAATTATAAATATTTTGCTATTACAAACCTCTAACTATTGGCAAAAAAAGGTAAGACTTGAAATTATTATTATCATCATCATCATCATTATTATTAATTTGACATCAATTTGATTAGAAATTTGATTGGACTTATTGATGATATCAACTGCTATGAACATAATTCATAATACAACTCACAAATAAGGGAAAAATTGTCCACCAATGCGGCGAGTGAGAGTAGAACTCAAACTTTGTGGGATCCTTGCTTAACACCCAACCAGACATCCATTCTCAATCATGTTCTTATCATTTGTTTGTGTTCAATTGTATATATGTATAAATGCAATTCAATAGTTATCAACCAACTTATTTTTTCACAATGTTACAAAGTTGAAGTTGGTTCAAAACCAAAACTCTTCATGCCAACGTGATAAGATCATCACTTTCAAATTTTACACCCTCTCCCAATTCCAAAAAAGAAAAAAAAAATCAATGTATTATAATAAAAAAAATTGGGAAAGAGGTAGGACCTAATTAGCTGCAATTACTACGATAATTGATTAGCTGAAATCATAAAGATTCACAAAAATCTAAGAGAATTTGGTAATTTTGGAAGCATATGATTCATTATTTCCCCTTTTGGAATTCTCTACTCAATTGTATATTCCAATAGTTCTTGATCACTTTATCCTGTTAATAAAAAACTGAAAAATGTAAGATAAGAGATGTTTGAAGCCATCCAAGCGAATAAAGCCTGGTAGGCCAAGAGAAGAGACAACTGCATGTGCTTTGAACAATGTACATAATTTTGTAAATATACACTAAAAAGGGGGGTTTATACATAAGCTGGATCACTATCTAATCTTGCAAGTATTAGCAGATTCGATGCCTAAATGTAGACATGGACCACCGTCCATCAATTCCACGTCACACTCGACCCACAACAAATGGAAAACTTGGAGTCAAGTGTGAACATGTCCATCATCAGCGTCCACACTAGCTTTTTCTTTTACCAACTTATTTTATGTTGCACTTAAAAGTTGGTGACAACTGCTGCTTAGATTGAGACTACATACCCTTCCATGGCCACTACATTTGCTACGAGAGATATATTAGGCCTTTTGAATCATATGTCCAATAAAAGTTTTCACACGATCCTTACATTTTAATATATATATATATATATCTATATAAAAAACATGCTTAAAACCTATTAAAATAAAACATTACTTATATTGTTCCATTAATAATATATTATAATCTATCGAAATAAAACATTACTTATATGACTTGATATCTGCTTTACTAAACAAAAAACAACTATTCCCAGAATAAGGGGAAAAAAAAACACTATCTAAATAAATTATAATATATATTTATCTATCTAAACTATAATATATATTTATCAAGAATTAAAACTCTAGATTTCTTGAAAGATAGATGGATATACAATCCACTATACTAAAATATTGTAAGTACTTTTAACACGAAAGTTGACTGTTGATGAAAGAAAAATCTTTCAGATCCCTCCAAAATGGCTAGTTTGGTCAGGAAAGGCAACCCTTTTGTTGTTTACTTCTTTAGAGAGCATGAGATGAGGATATCAATTAGAATATGCCCACTTACGTAAACGTTACTTTTAAATCAATTCTGCCCAATGATCATACCCAGATAGACTTTTAATGAATTTTTTCTTACTGATCATGGACAGTGAGGTCTATTAAGAGACAAAAAAAATAAGACGTAGAGAGTGTAAGTTTGATCTAATGTTCACTCTGAATACAACAGAGTAAAAATCTGGTTGTGTTTTTCTTAATACAAATAAGCAGTCAATTAAATCATGTGGGAAAATTTTCGTCTTGCTTCAATCGTGTGAGGAACGAATGAAAATTCCAAAACTTTCGCCTATGGAAAATGTGATAACCCAACGGTCAACAAATGGGGGGTTGTTTCTTCCAACTTTTAAATGTCCAAAATCTTACCAACTTCTTCAAACTATGAACATTCTTATCAACGAAATGGCTCTTTGATTTGGTCACAACAAGCCAGCCTCGAACAGATTTCTCCGTCTCAAAGTCTCATCTACTAGCTTGAATGTTTTTTTCACAAGCTTCTGATCAAGAGCAGTGGTTCTGTAGATCTTGAAGACTCGGTCCACACGATCAGGAGGGGTGCTTTGAAAATACAACTCCTCGAATTTCTTCTTGACAAACCTGAATGGCAAGTTTACAACATGCAATGGTCATTTAAAATTTAAATAGCTCAAAGCAACTTAAAAAGCATCAACTAGATAATCACTGAATTTGTTAAGGAATATGAAGCATAATGAAAGTAATTTAAGGCAGTACACACTAACTAATGCAGATTATATATAATTTTCATTTTAAGCCTGGCAGGTTACTTATGAGCTATTAAGTATTCATTTGTATGTAATTATCATATTGCCAATCATTAAGGTTTTATTGCGAGAAAGGGGCACACTATGTTCAGAAAGCAGCTGTCTCAGGGTCCAAAACTGCCCACATCCAGACTAAAGGACTATATATGTAAATTCTTACTCATATGCATGCTCAATCTCTTGTTTTCCTGTTGACACTGGCTGATAGTCTTTGAACCACTCACACACGTTCAATGGCACCTAAAGAATGTAGAACATTAAAATTCCAAAGAGCTGCAAATTTTTAACTTCCAAATAAATGTGTACTCCTCATGAGCACTTACTTTTAGGACCTTCTTTTCAAATATATCAAATTTGTTTAGGAACAGCATGAAGGATGTTTTCTGCACCAAAGAAACCAAATATAAGTCTTTAAACTAACTCGAAATTTTGTCAAAAATATATATATATATATATATATATTATATATGAAAAAACATCCATGAATGCACATAAGCACAAACATACACACACAAGCATAGCAAAAGTGGCATCATAGCGAACCTCAAAACAAGGTTGCTTCAGAACCCAATCAAAGAGTTCCTTTGTCTCCATCATGCGATTTTTCTGTTCATCTTCAAAGAGTGTTTGATCATACCTGAAATACCATCATTGTCAGATCAGAAGAGTGTGTAATGTAAAACAACTCAAGTACACTAGAAAAGCTATGTGACCCAATAGAATGTATCTTCTTCTAAAGTTCAAATATACAAAAATAAATAGACCACTATGCGTAATTTTGCTAATTGGGTAAAGTCCCTCCCTCTGCTCAGATAATAAAAATTAAGTTGATTATGACATCTAGAACCAGGATAGGGTTAAGTATCTCAAATGGGAAGGGAAATATTATTTTATTACTAGCAAGCTGAAAGTATAAGTCTTCACACACATAAATAAAGGGTGTATGATAACGGCACTCTTACTCGCTAATAGCAGCACAAAATATTACAGCTGTAACACCTTCAAATAGATGGATCCATTTTCTTCTTTCATTCCTCTGCCCCCCAACATCAAAGAGCCTATATACTTCACCACTTTTCTTATGCTCCCCCACAGGACTGCCACATCATGGACAACAATGAGTAGGTAATTAAACTGTAAAGAAAAATATACATGCAGAAGTTTTTCTTGCTCCTAACTAATGGTTTAAATGCTCAAATAATAATACAATATTCACTGTATAACGGTATGGGTAAAAACAGATGAGCATATACTATACAATTTTTTGAGGACCAGTTTATGCAGTTGAATTTAAATTTATCTAGATATATGATAAAATTAGCTTCCCAAGATCGCTGGATGTCAGCACTTAGAAAATATAGAGGTACCGTACAAGAAAAGATTAAATGTCACATAAGATGGTGTGATCTTAAGCAACAGCAATACAAAATATTTACCTGAATTGAATCTCTACAACACCAGTTGTACGAACTCTTGCATATAGAACATCCTCCTGCAACACCAAAATATAGAATACAGTTGGAAGGAGAACAAAGTTCATAAATATATTACTTTGGAATGCATGCATTAATAAATACATATATTGGGAGGCTTAAATACAATATCATGTCTTCACTACTACAACATATGTACTCCTCAACCTAAACTATCAACAACAGTAACAACAAAACAGAAATGAGCTCATTGAAGCTCTTAGTGCATATTGCAATAATGCATACTCCGAACCAATAAGATCACTGCAAATCTAACAAGTTGAATTACCCATTAAGTCAATCTTCCAAAAGAATATATTCGAGATACCTTTGTTGGAATATAATCTGTATCGGACAATCTCTGCAAATTTTCCATGAAATAATGCACACAGTCAGGAAGTTGGAGTTCATTACCACGAGCGCAAGTTTCCTACAAAGTATAGAGTAATTTACTCTAAAATCTTGGAAAGTAACAAATATAATTTAGACATAAAAGCACTAAACAAATGAAATATAGCATTGAGACATCAAGGTATCATTCAGTATATGAGATCTACATGATGAAACAACCACCTGAATTGCAGGATCTTTCCACAGAGTTTCTATCTCCTGTGCAAGCTCTTTAGTCAGCTGTGGATAATCCAACCTGCTTCCTATTTCCGATAGTTTTTCTCCAATGTCCTGATCAAAATGAAAGTTCTAATGAATGGCCAACATTTTGAAAACAGGATTAAGAAAGCAAGACATCATAATAAAAAGGCAAAATTTATTTGATTGGCTGTAAATTTATATATATTAGGTAACCACGAGCACTGAGTTTTGCAGTGTTCTTGTACAACCTAAGTTTTAATGAATGTACAACATTCAAAACACAGGACTCAGAAAGTAATATATTATCTGAAAAACAGTAAAACTGATTTGATAGGTTGTATATTTAACAGATATATTACTTATCAAGGAATCACCGACACAAGACGCTTGATTTTAGAGTAAAGAAACACTGTTTTTGTCTAAAGCATATGAAAAAATCTCAATAAAGTCAATCTAATAGATGATGAAGGATGAATGCAAACCTTATGTTCAGTGGACAAAACATACTTCGTCGAATCAGTTTCATTCTGCGCCAATTCCTTCGACCCATCATACAATATCTGTTCAACAAAATTGACTACAATTCATATTCAACGATCACAATTCAACTTCTTTCTTGAAGAAAATTACAATTCATCCAATTCTGAAATTGTTTTGCTTCACTTTAAAAAGCTGACACCACCCACTCTAAATTATTCGAAAGGGCAATAACCAACACACCCTTTCAAGTATTGCGTACTTTTATAGTCTGATAGACATTGGCATGGATGACTGGGATGTAGCTCCTTAGTTCTGCCTCATCAAAGCCTGTTTGGAACAAAAGCTTTATCTGTATACAATTATACAAAAAAAAAAAAAAATACATCAGCATTGCCAGTATCCAAGATAATTAATTCAACAAAGGGACTACCATTAGTATGCCTTGCCTGCTTAAAAATTGTAGACTTCCCAGACTCTCCAGCACCTTAACAACAACAAATTAATAGTGTCATTTTGAATCAACCATAGAAGGAAATTACAGAACACATCCTGATGCGTGCAATTGAAAGTAGAAGAGAGAAAAGGAAAAATAAAGGCAACACATGACCAAAATTTGAAGATGGAAGTAAAGGGACACAAAAAGTCAACAACATAAAATAAACTTGAAAGAAAGACAGTAAATTTTAGAATAAAAGGTTTGCACTTCTAGTCAAAGTCAACTTACTCCTCAAAATGCCAGAAAACTGTTACAGAAACTATGCACCAGTATGATGCGTTCAATAATTAAGTGCAAGCTTAAAACTTGACAAGCTTTAACAACAAAATTTATATTTAAATGCATGATAACTAATAATGAAATCAACAAAATGAAAAAAAAAAAAAAAAAGTGGGGGCGATTTCTACTTGCCAAGTAGAAGAAGTTTCTGAATATGCTTTTCAGCCTTTGTTTCTTGTTCAATACGTCTTTCAATTTCTGCAGTCTAGAAATGCATAAAGAATCATCAGATTGAAGCCAAATAACACATAAAGAATGAGAGATTAAATAAAATAAAAAAAAGAGAGAGAGAGAAATACTCAAAAGTTACTCAACAAATTACAAAAGCTGATCTTGTAGCACTCAGCAAAAGGGCATAGAAAAAGGCAACTAATCAATTATAATATACCTGAGCATTCTCCTCAGCATCTGCTGCACTGTAACGACGGTTTCTGCTGCAGAGTAGGCCCATATTATCTACTAAAACAGAAAGCATAGAAGATGCAAAATCAAGATCCACCAGGTGTCACGTGTGTCTTGAATTCACTTCTATAATGTTGGCACATAATTTAACCAAGCTGAACTGATATCAAACCAAATAAATAGTATGATCATCTCCCTCAGAAAGGAAAGCTTAAGCAATTATGACCAATAACCTTCCATAATAAGAGCGTACTTTAATCATTAGTACTATGTGAGACTGAGGCAAAGAATTGTATAATGATGTGCAGTAGAAAAAAACATAAGACTCAATAACCCAAAACCCAACTATGAGCGTAGAACAAAAGTATGCTAATTTCACAAATGTTAATAGCAGTCAACATATTTAAGCCATATGTCTATTCGTGAAACACTAGAGTCATGAAACTATCAAACATAATTTGTACACTTGAACAGGTGATATAGAAAACCATCTTTTCATCCAAAATGCTACATTGCCCACAAAAATTTCGAATAAACTTGCTCATACACGCGTCAGGTGTTCATCAAGCATTGTATTCGATCAAATAACATATACAGATTAGTTCCCAACTACAGACAGGTGCCCCGAATTATATGTCATTTCACGTGAATGCAAGCATTATCATCCAAAACACATTGTAGAATATAGAGGCAATTAATACAGCACAATAAATTAACACACAGTTCTCTTTATGACATTTATGTATATAATTAATGAAACCTGTCAAATATTATGCACATACAGCATAAGCTAATCTGTTTTTTTGGCATTTAATAATCTTTTTTGAGTCCATATTCTCCTATTTCTCACAGCTACTACCTACTTCCACCATTAAAGTACAGAAGTTAACTACATCAAAACTTTTAACATTCCTGATATTTACAAATTCTAGTAACTTGCTGCTCGCTAATGTAACAATCTCTCAATTTAACATGAATTTTTCAAACATCATGAACTAGAACTACTCCTATAAATCTGGAACATCAACATATGTTTAACTTGCCAGCAAATTTTCACTTAAAATAGGCAAAAAAAATCCAATAAAAATCAACAATATTTAAGAAAAGAAACAATGCAAAAATATAAAGAACACCTCTTGATCTAGTACAGGCAGCAAAACAGAAAGATCTCAGAAAACAGAACAGCCCAGATGAGAAAAACCAAAACAGGAAAGATCTTGAGAGACACAGAAAATTTCAAAGGTGAAACCAAGTTACCTGATAAAAGGAAAGGCCTTGTAAGCTGTAGAGCCAAAGGGTTCCTTGTAGATTCAGCTGATTTGGGTCAGAACAGAGTTTCTTTTATCGTTAAAAAAAATAATAAAATAAAAACTTCGCTTGGCTGTGCTGTTGGGTTTCCTGCTCTTCTTGCTTAGAGACAAAGGATTTTCTATTTTATTGAAAGTTAAATGCTGTTCATGAAATATATATATTTATACAAACAAACAAACAAACCAACAAACCAACCAAACAAGTACTGGTGTGTAGTAGAACTAAAGTAGAGGTAGCAAGAAGAAGAAGAAGAAGAAGAAAAAGAAGAAGAACGGGGATGTTGTGTTGTGGTGTGCTGCCTATAAATCTTGAAGAAAGAGCGAGAGAGAGAAAGAGAGAGAAAGCGCCGAAAGCTGCAAAGCTATCGGGTTCTTCTCACTTCAGTCAAAGTTCAAAAGATGTACCCACCACGACAACATAATATTATTAGTATAATATTACTATATATAGTTGTCTTGGGAAAATACATTTTGACACAACAACAGTAGCAGCAACAACATCACCAAACCAAACAACTCAACACCACCCTTCTCTCTCTCTCGTTCTCTTCTCTTATTATTATTATAATTATTTATTATTGTGATTGATCAATGTGGACTGTGTGACTGCTGTGTCAAAAAATCCCTCAAATCTCTTTCCTACGCTTACGACCAAAGACATCAACTTTGTCTTTAAACAACTTCGATAAATATATTTCAAAAAAATATTCGATAAATACATATATGTATACATATGATTTTTTTTTTTTTTTTGGTTTTTGTTTGTCTGTGGACTGTGCATGTTTCTTATTGTGTTAGTTTGTCTAGCTTGTTTTTGTTTTCAAGCCGTTTGATGTGGTTTTTTTTTTTGTGATTTTTTTTGATGGTTTTTTTTTTTTTTTAATTATTTGTTGTTTGAGCTGTAGAGGGGACAAGACAAGGTGTTGGCAACTTTGTTTATGTTGTATTCACACTACTTTCGTCATCAATTGATTACAAATACTTTTTTAATATAATTACATTTAATCTTTATTTCAAAAAATATATTTTAATCTTATTTAATTATACATACTAGATTATAATAAGTGGGATTATATCTTGAAACCTATTTCTCTTATAAAATATTATTTATCTTTCTTGAAAATAAATAAATAAATAAAATGAGACTTTGCCTTGTGAAACATTGAAAACTTTTTTGCTTATGTTTTTCCGTCCGATACTTGAACACAACCAATGAAAAGTGAGACTTTGACCATTTGAAAATAAAACTGCCGCCTTAGATGACTATTTTTTTTCTTGCTTTAATATATAATTGAATATTTCGTAATTTAGTTTTTTCTTTTCACTTTTTTTTATGTTGTTTCTAATCCTTGTTGATTTGTTTGTTTTCTTTTATTTTTACGGGGATATGTATAATTTCATGTTGATAATGAATAATGGAAACCTCTTAAAATAGAAATTTAGCAAATAATAGATAGAACATGGTAAATTTAGATTTATTAGATTGGTATGTGACATTTAGTGATAAAAAAAAAAGAAAAAAAGAAAAAAAGAAAAGGAAAATGTATGTATATACATATATATTATTCCTTCCTGATTGAGATGCTTAGGATTGGGTTGAAATAGAAACAAATTATTATTATCATACTGTAGTGAAATTATTTTCAATCCAAAAACATCCACGAGCCAACAATATAATTTAATGGTATCTAATCATTCACACCAAATATGGGCAAGAGAAGAATTCAGTAACTCTGTAGCGTTGTTAAATTCACTCTAATCATTGTCTAATAAAACTAATTTTGTAAGAAGTGTATCCAATTAGAATTCATTGAATTTAAAATATTTTAGTAGTTTAAGTATAATCAATCCACATTTGAATAGATTCCATTAAAATATTGGTGTATTTAATCTATATTTGTATAGAATCCATTAAAATCTAAGTGTATTCTATTTAGGAGAGTGTATTTAACTTAGGAGTTTGTTGGAATCCAAAAGATTTAAAAAATCCAAGTGTATTCAATTTAGACTTTTTAAAATTTAATTAAAATCTAAATGTATTCAATTCAGATTTATAAGGATTCTAATGAAATTTTGGTGTATTCAATTCAACATTTTAAGAAATTCAAATAAGTCTAGGTGTAATAAAAAAATCAATGATTTTGTAATAATTGTATTTTAATGGATTTTAATAGAATTTTTGAACTTAGATATAAATTAAAAAACTCATATGAAATATTGTCATACCCTCAAAGATTTCATAGATTTCATACCTTCGATTTTTTTTTTCTCTTGGATTTTTTTTCAGTGATTAAATCATCAAAACCTACACAATTTTCAACAATCAACAAGTCTTTTTGTCTCTAATGAAACTCACAAATCTACAAAAACTCAAATTTTGATCGGCAACAATTATAATCTCACGTTAATCTATACAAAATCTAGTAGCTGAGATTCGTAAAGGAAACTCAAATTTCTTTATTTGTTGATATTTTACGAGTTAATGCAATTGAAGATATATTGACCCACCTCTTGAATTTATTTAGGTTTATTCTGCTTTGATTTATCGCGGCCGTGGTTTTACAAATGAAAATTTCATAATGCATAATAACAATTACAAAGAATGGATAAATGTTGTATAAGTATAAATGAAGAATGAATAGAAACTAGGCGATGACAGCCAAGGTTTCTATGTAATAATAACACATAGGAAATACAACAATTTCACCCTAAATAATGTTGTTAATATTTTTAAGTTTTTGATAATTACTCTCACCTATTTTATTGACACATTACACTTGCAATTTATAGGCTGTTGGTTCTATTAAAAATTTGCACTAAATGTTTGCTAATTTGGAAATGTGAAACTATTAATCTTCTATATATGTACGTACAAGCATGTATACATACAAGAAAAGGTTTTGCTGGCTACAAATTTGCATTAATTTTTAAACTTGATTTTTTTCAACTTTATTGAACGTGACACACTCTTAAAAAATATGTAAATATGATATGATATGTTCTTAAGTTGATACATATATATTAGCAATTTTAAAAAAAATAAATAATTAATTAGACATGGAAAAATAAATATCATTTTATAATATCAAAATTTTCACTAATGTGAATTATAAAAATAAAATAATCATATAAACTTAGTCATAATTTATATAATTTGGCAGAGAAAGTTGGGCCAAGTACAGCATACTACTCATCATATGATTTTTTTTTTTAAAGATAAAATCATTAACAATTTCATTTAAATATATTCAATTTCATTCAAATCTATGTAAAAAATTCAACAAACTAGAAGTAAAATTCTAACAAAATTTGATGTAATCCATTAAATAATCCAACAAGCTCTTAAATATAATTCTAACAAAATCCGATGGATTCTATGAAATTTATAAAATCTATCAAAATTTATCATTAAAAGAAACTCCAACAAATTCAAATGAAATCTAAATTGAATACACCCCCCTTAGATTTGTATGGAATCCAATGCAATCCAAATATATTCAATTCGTATTTGTAAGAAATCCAATAAAATTTAAGTATATTAAAAAAATCATTGATTTCACATATTTTATATAAGCGATGGAATGGATTCTATAGTGATTTTTATGAACAAAAAAACTTATAATGAATCTTACCATTCTCTTAAGGATTTCATTGAATTTCATTAAAAAAAAATAGATGGATTCTATAATGATTTTTATGAAGAAAAAAATCTACAATAAATATTATCATTCTCTTAAAAATTTTATTGGATTTAATGATAAATTATAATAAAATCAATATAGAATCTATATAATATATGAACTCCATCTGAATCTATCATAAAATATATATAAGGCTCTAATAAATTTTAGATTGAATATACTCTCCTAAATGTTGAATGATTTTTTTTTTTTTGGATTTTCTAAACGTTGTATAATTTGTGTCTATTAGAAATAGGTCTTTTATAATAACAATAACTCAATTTTTTTCAGGCCCAACAATCAAATCGGGCTTAGCTGGAGCCCGAAAATTCCATCAAGCTGGCACATATTTGCAAGTTCCAGTCGACTATTATTGGCAAATAATTATCTACCCTTTGGTGATATAGTTTTGTTACAAGTTAAAAACATCGTATATGGTTATCACTATCTTTGTTTTCTCCATTATATTTAAATAATAAAATGTCAAATAGATCATTGATACAAAAACAATCAAATCCATATGCAGATCATCTTAGTTAAACAACTGAAATCACATGAAAATGATGTTGATTGCTAAGCCAAAAAGCTCTAATTTCGTTGTGTGCTTGACATAATGATCTAGACATGTTTGGAACAGAAAACGAAACGGAAAAAAAAAAAGAAGATAATTACCATTATGAGACGAGTGACGGCTGCATTTGGAGGTGGCCTATGCAAACAATTTAAATTATTCACTGTATACTTTACTTTAAAACATTCCTCTCAAAGATAACTATTCCATCATCACAAACTATTGCATGACGCTTATAAAATAAAGTAATTAAAAGCTCTCAATCCTTGGACCCAACATCAATCAATATTACAATTATTATTAATTAAGAAGATAATGGTAATTAATCAAGATGATAACAATCATAAAGAGCTGCCACATAAGAAATTCCCAACAATGCGGTTGAATCGAGCCGGGTTTTCAATTTGGGGCACATGGGATGTCCGTTCTATTACTTCCAACCTTGCCTTCGCACCAAGAAGCCTGCAAATGTATACACATCACCATAACCGAACACTTTAAAAGTGTGCTTGATCGGAAATTATTATTGCATTGACATTGATAACCACTGCTTTCAATTTTATGACCCACATGCATGCACATGTTTTATGAATTTCAACAAAGAGATCTATAAAATTAAAGTGAACGAAGTAATGGAATTGAATCGATGTTAGTGGGAAATATATCACATACTCTTTTAGGTCAGTTGCCATCTTTAAAGGAAATATCTGGTCTTGAGACCCCCACACGATCAACACATCCTAAAAAAAAAAAAAACCGGAAAGGGGTTGATTGAAGATTAATTAATAATAATCAACTGATAACTTGATTGAAATGACTTTTAAAAAGCACATCTGCCAGTGACGTACACCATCCTATAATCAGAAAAATTAAGCAACATATTTTGATGTTTTATTAATCAAGCTAAATATATATTGTACCTGTTGAAGTGGGGAAAGATTTACTTGATCATCTTGTCCAAGTGTCAGTCCCTTTAGAAGCTCTATCTTCTCCTTCCTGTTCTCTTTGTACAATTGCTGCACTCACAAACAATGTTTTCGCTTTAATTTCAATACACTCAAATAACAAGATTAGAATAAGAGGTCAAATATATCATGTGATCTATATATATATTAATAAATTTAAATATAAAATTATCATTATTTTTTTAAAGACAATACAATTCATATGATTTTATGAATTTTCTATATAATGTAGTTGAAATACAGCTCAAATTGTGGTATTTCATTTATAATACACTGAGAACTCAATTCCTTGATGTATCGAAGTGGCCCGACCAAACAAGACTTTTGTGTTAAAAATGGTCGTGTTAAGTATACCTAACCAAGAAGTATGTGTCTGGATATTAAATTGAGCTAGGACACTTACAATATTAAATTATGTGAGGCCCATTTCCAGTTCCCCTTCTTCACTTGTGCATGGCAATCTACTATAGGCTATCGGAGTAACACCAATCTTCTCACATTTATTACGTCGCTTGGACGCTACAGTTTGGTCGGACTTTCGATTAATTTTATAAGAAAAAGACACAAAAGCATAACTAATGACCACCCTCTTTTGATGGATAATTAAGTTTTGTTATTCTTGCCCTCAATGTCTCGTTATCTTCCAACAATTTCTTCGATAAAGACCTTTATAATTAACTTAAGGATTGTTATTGAATAATTTTTTTAAGATTCTTTTTTGATAATCTTATCCAAATCGGTAGCGAATTCCTATTAATAAAACAGCGGATTAATTTTGTTAATGGAAACTTAAATGTGATCACGTAAAATGTAAACTTTGGATATCCACTCTTAACGAAGTGATTGGTCAAATTGGTGGGTATTGATCTAATCAGTTCAGACAGACCATTGATCTGAGTAGTATTAGATTTTAAAATAAAAAATTGTAAACTTACAGCGACGATGTCGTTTAAGAAGAAATCGGGAATGATATCGAGCTTCTTGTAGATAGCCAAGCCAGTCAATGCCCGCAACTGTGACGCCGATTCCGGCAACATGAGATGCTCGATACACTCCAACCTAGCCCTCCTCACCAGGGCCTCATTATCGCTGCGTTTCATGTTCACGCCAGAGCTGGCGATCACCACCTTCTCCACCTTCTCCGGCGACATTTTCGCCATGTGATAGGCCACGAACCCACCGTAGCTGGTACCCACCACCGAGAACTTCTTTACGCCGATCTTTTCGAGCATCTTCAACACGCAAACCGCCTGGAACACCTCCGACCTCTCCCTGGACTCGGTCAAAGAGTCCCCGAAGAAGACGAGGTCAGGGACGTAGACGTTGAATCGGGGTGCAAAGAACTGTACCTGTTTTCGCCACTGCCACATGGCGGCGGGCCCGAACCCGTGGATGAGAACCAGCGACGGTTTTGTTTTCACGACGGCGTCGGGCTTGGGACCCCAGAAGTGGAGGGTGGTTTCATCTTTGATTTGGAGGGTCTGCGAGAACAGGCCGGAGGTAGTGAAGCAGCGGCGGAGATAGTAGCTGTAGAGGGAGACGAGGCTGAGGAAGGAGGGTGCCATTTTTTGGGGGTGGGTGGTTGTGAGTGGTGGCAGTGAATGTTTGCTGTTTTTTATACCATTATGGAGATAAAAGTAGAACGGTTGGATTTTGATGTTTGTGAAGATTCTTGTCTAGACTTGGCATTCCAATTAAATAAAATGGATTGGATTGAAATATAATAAATTGGATTAAGATGAAAAATTATTATTTCATATTTGATAAAATTTAAGATTAGTTGATATTATATTGAAATAAAATTAATTTAAATATTTTATTATATATTTAAAATTAATTTTATAAAAATTCTGAAAACTAGAGAAAAATATTTTATTATTTTAAATACGGAGATTAGTTTTAAGTACTAAATTATAGGTTAAAATTGAATTGGAAAAAATTTAATTTAAATATTTTATTATATAATCTAACTTCTATTATACATAAAGTTAATAATGTTTTAAATAAAATAAATCCTATAAATTGTTTTTCTAAAAAGTTATATTGATTTTTTTTATAATTATATTATTTTAAAGTATAAGTAAATAAAGATTAATAAGGTTGGCAGGAGACAGAAAAAAAAATGCAATGTAATTGATAAGAAAAAAGAGAAACAATTAATGAGCTTGAATCTCATGATGAAGCTTGGAAATGAGCATTCTTATGACAATAGAATTAAAATAAAGATGAGATTAAGTTTTCATTATTAAATTGGTCCCTTCTAGAGATTTGAGAGTTTGAGATATTTTAAATCTCAAACGTATCTCAAATTCTGGGTTTCAAACATACTGAAAGTAAAACGTTTGTTTATTGTTTATTATTATTATTATTATTATTATCATCAGTAGTTTAGTGTGATGTGCTTTATTTTTGTGATTTTGTTATTTTATGAGGAAATTTGGGGGGTAAGCAAAGGTAGGTACTACTATAAGATTGCAAACAATTATGAGACGGGGACTATTAGCGGAATTGTGTACTTATAGGTATTGGTGGTAGTTTCTAGTGTATTGTTTAAGTCCTGTGCCATGTTCTAGTGCTATAACAAATATCTGAAGATGGGTTTAGAAGAGACTCGGGTTGCTTACCTAAGAAATTAAAGTTGATATTTAATTATTGGAAAGTAGAGATTTTATTAATTGAATGTGATGAATCTTGGTAGCAAGTGTAAGGTATGACTTTTGGACATCAGGGTAGAGCAAGATGTGGATCTTCAATTAATTGAATTTGATGAAAATTTGGCAGCAAGTGCAGCATATGACTTTTGGAGATCAGGGCGGAGGAAATTTTGGTATTGTATGTTCATACGTTTTTTAATCACAACAAAAGTGTCATGTTTAATTGTGCTCTAAGAGCACATATTAATGCCTAGAAGTGTTTTTTTAAAAAAAAAAAAATGTCACAAGTAATCGATGGATGAATTCATTTGTGTATATGTATAGTTTTTAATTCATTTGAATATATATATATATATATATGTATGTATTTTCTGCCGTGTTTCCTCTTTCATTTATTCATTCGTTGTTCATGATTTTAACATATACATTTAAAGCATATGTTAACATATCTTATAAATAAAAAGGGATTCAAGTTTTATTGAGAAGGGCACACATCTTTTGTTCAAATGATTAGTAAACTTATTATTCACATATGTGATTGGGGTTGCTTGAGTCCCACCATACGTGTTTATTGTGGAATAAATTTTTAAATCACTGAATTTATTAGAGTCAATAGATTTGCAATTGTATCGTAATTATATTAAAAAAAGAAAGTTCAATTGATTAGTAAGGAGATTGACGATTACATTATAATTAGGGCTTAGTTATTATACCCAACCATTAATCTTACCTATTAATTGAAACTCTTAGATTGGTTATAAGAGTAGTTATTAAAATCAATTCAAAGGCTCTAATTAATGGATAAAGTTGGTAGATGAGTAAAGTAACTAAGCTTTTGTAATTATATTAAAAAAATGTTCATTAATTGAGAAGGGATCACAAAAGACTACAGTTCTTTTTCCAATAAGTTTGTAAATTCTGATTTGGCGATTTGTGATATTAAGATCCTATTTTACTTTAATTTCATTTTAATTAAAAAGAAGACAACTATATTTTTTGTTTTTTCTTTTCTTTATATAAAATATCGAGATTTATTGAGATCAATTACTCAAATATCTACTCTTATAACTAAGGTCAGAATAATTACTCTTATGATAATAAGACATCTTAGCATAAATGAAGAGAAGATACACAATGACATAGCTAACTGGGGATGTGTTGTTATTTTTAGTTTTAAATTTAAATATTCTGATAATGTTAAGTTAAAAAAAAAGATTAGGTAGAATGGTATAAATAAGGACTCGCTATCAATAATTAATCAGCTCGCTTCATTTTACGAATGAGTTAATTAATTATACTAACATTTTGGAGGCTACGTATTTTTTTTGTGTAATCCAACGCCCACACTTAATTGTTATCAAAGTCAGTTCTGAAGCACTTCAGCAAGTCTCAGATCAAAGTATCATCTAACATTTTCGAGTGATGAAATCGTGTAACTTGTAGCCTGAATAAAGATATGCAATAATGATGTATTGGCATATATATTATCACATCGAATACTAATAGTGAAGTGAAATGGGCAAACAGAAAATGGTTTTGCTGAATCAGCTTTGGTAATGTTGATCGATGTGTGTTGCTCTAGAAGCCTGACGGAATGGTACAACGCTATTTTACGTTAATTTTTTTTTTTTTTTTTCAAAAAAGAGATAATTGTTAATTTTACTTTTAAATTTGAATAAGTGATCATCTTACATTAAAATAAGATTAGATTGATGGATGTATTTTATCTAAAAATCTTGTTAATTACTGTCTAATTAGATATTATGTTTTTAATTTTGTTGACGTTGAAATCCAGTCGACGAGAATTCAATGTCCAATACCTGCAATCAATGTAAGAAAACACAAAAATCGAGAAGAACACAATAAAGAACCAAGAACAACACAAGAAAAACAGGAGATTTTTAACGTGATTCAACGAGTACGCCTACGTCCACGACTGTGTCTCTATAATTTGACAGGGTGACAGTATGTTATTGTTTGTATATCGGTTACAATGAGTTCAGCTCCTATTTATAGAGGGAGAGACGTTACAAATTAGGAAACATAAAATAGGTAAATAATTTCATAATAAATACACTTCCTAATCAATTGAAGCAGAATCAGGAAACCGCCCCGAGTATCTCGAGATCACATTGATTGGGTTTGAATTTGAATTAACTTCCGTTTCTGGCGAGAGAATCGTGGTCAAATTAGGTAACTACCATATCTGAAAGATTTGGTATTAATTATCCACTGGGCGAGCTATTTACTGCCTTAAGCGACCCCAAGATGGACCTCGCAGAGTAGCGAGCTATGAATAGAGCGAACTGCATAATGTTAATAGAGACCTGTAGCTTGGCTAAGAAACGAGCTGACATATGCGAGCTGAGGAGCTCGTTCAGACGAGCTATAGAGCTCATTTGGGCTTGGAGATGATAACTAGGTCTTGCCTGCTAGGCCTTTGCACTAGGTGGACTCAATGAGCTTTCATTGGGCTTTTACCAACCCATTTGGTGAGTCCGAAAAATACACATAACATCAGTCCCCCAGCTCTCAGTTCGTTCTGCAAATTGGGAGCTCGAGCTCGCTGGCAAAAGCTAACTTTTTTGGTAAGCCAGCTTGAATTACTGTTTTTGCGCCATTTCAAATGTTATCACATCAGTCTGACACGTGGCGATCATGTAGAAGGTAACTGAATCGATACTGGCAAGTCATTTGCATGCATATTTAATACGTACGTCTTTCAACTGACGGCTACATGATTAGAAAGCCGTACCTCGCACTGCACCGTTGGATCGATGACGGTTACATAGCACACAGATCTGATGGTTGGGGCTCGAGCTCGTCCACCTATATAAATTAGTGGAGCATTTTCATTCTCTTTTTCATCTGTTATTTTCTCTCGAAGCCACCAAGTTTTCTCAGCATACTTACTGGTTCTTCACAAAATCTACACTTTCAATCGTCGTTCTTCACACTTTCATCAAAGATTCACGGTAACTTCTTTCTTTTGACTTCAAGCCTTCAGTTTTTTAGTTTATTTTTGTTGAGTTTACATTATATTGTGCTTGCGTTTCGCCATTGCTGTGTCTGAACAGTTTGAATACGTCATGTTTTTTATGTTGAGCTTTTGCTGTTTTGGGTTTCTTGTTAAACACGACTTTTCAACTTCTGTTGATTTGATCCTGTAGCATGTTTGTTTGAGACCTGATTACTGTTTGTGGCCTGTTATGTATGCGAACTGTTGGATTAGGCATCTTGTAGACTACTAGCCCGTAGGTCGTTTCTCTGTAAGTTGAGCCCCCCACTGTAGGAGCGATCTGCGAACTAGAAAACTTAGAAAATTTTCAGCATTTTAGTAATCTGTTCCTTGCGACCTGACCATATCCCCTTTTGTATAGATCTCTTCAAGTGGAGCTCGCAACGTTAGTGAAACAACTCAAGGTAGGGAGCGAGCAGAAGCTCAGTGACGAGCTGAAGGGGAAAGGAATGCTCGCAAAACGTTTGCTCACTATTCATCTTTCATGGAAGTTTCCAAATTGGAGGGGATTGCTTTTCAATTCCATATCCCTAGAGGCTGTCGCGCGATGTCACCCATTCCAAAAAAACATGCAGGCTATCCTCCATGGGGGTACGTCGTTGTCAGTACCCAGCATCTGAAACACGGGTTGAGATTTTCAGTTCCTTCTTATTTGATCAAGTTCTTAAACACTGTCAAGCTCGCGTCATTCCAGTTAACACCGAACTCATGCGCACAACTGACTTCATTAACTCTAACATTCCTAAAAAATAATCTTCCTTCCCCAATTTCAAAGATCATCCAGTGTTTCTATAGCATCAAGGCTTTGAGCACTCCAAAGGAGGGAAAGCCAGATGACATTTATTATCTCGCATCTCGTCCGTCGGAATATAAGAAACTCTTGCCCTAAGGAGTTGCGAAGGGCAAGTCTGACGTCGGGGCATATAAAACGAGCTGATTTCTCGTCTCATGCCCTTCTCTTGCAGGTCTTAAAAACTTCAGTTTCGTCTTGAGCCCAAGTATGTAGAGGAGAATCTCTAGCGAACTAAAAATTTAATAATAATAATAATAATTTTTTTTTTTAAAACATTTTGCTTTGCAGAACTGAAAATTGATAAATCTCCTCTCAACAACAAGGAGAAAAGGGCTCTCGAGGTGCTCGCGAACTCGTGTGAAACGAGCATCAGCAGTAAATTTGACACCGCCCTTCTCCAAGCTCATGGTCTCGCTCCTCCTGAAGATTCTCCATTGATAAACAGTGAGAATGACATATCGAGCATTGGGGAGCGCGAGCTTCCTTCTGTTCTCGAAGTTCTTGTTGAGGAAGAGATGCATCTGCTCCTACCTCTCCCTTACGGGCAGAAACATCAGCTCCAACTCCTGCACCAGCTCGTGCAGAAATAACAGCTCCAGCTCCTCTAACTCGGGCAGCTCTAGTTGTACAAATAGATTCAACTCCTTCTCATGTTCGAATAACTACTCCAAGGGTTCCATCGCCTGCTCCAGCAAATTCAACCCATACTCCAACAGTTCCAACATCTGCTGAAATAGCACCAGCTCCAGCTCGCACCTTGCCAATAGGTGCATCACGAACAGCTGTTCCTTCAACTCCCACTTCCTCCTCTGGGCCAACTCTAGCCAAGAGGAAAAAGCTTACTCTTTTGGAATTCTCTCCTGAGCGATCTGCCAAAGCTTCAGCCTCTTCAGCTACTCCAGCAAAGCAGCCTACTGAAGCCTCAACCTCTCCAGCTGCTCCTTCGAAGCGTTCGAAGCGACCTACTAAAGCAAAAGCTCCCTCAGTCGTCGCTCCCAGCGAGGTGTCACCTTCTGAAGTAGCAACAAATCTTCCTCAGGTTTCAGCCCCCAGCTCGCAACCCGAAGTATGGGACGTTCCACCTAAGGTCCCACCCCAAGAGCTTCAAGCTACTACTAGTAAAAGCAGAAGAAAGAGTCGGGGTAGACGTTTTACGCGACATGTTTATTGGGGTACAGATTCTAAGGTCGCTGAAGCTGAAGGAACTCTATCGCCTACCATGTCAGACCTTGAAGAAAGACTTGGGGGAAGATATCTGAGGTCCTTCCTAGTCAACTGGTCAGACATTATGCTGACTCATCCAAGAGTCTTGGAAAATAGGTCTCTTAAAGGGACGGACCTGGACGAATATGCAGCTTGTCATGCCATGCTGGTAATTCATTTTTCCCTTATCCTTTGGCTTCTCTATTTTATCAAATATTAACTTGTGGAATTTCAGTCTGCTCTTGCATCAATAAAGCGAATGAGATTGACCAGATTCGCTGAAGATCGAATAACAAGACTGGAGAGCGAGCTGGAGAAAGCTAAGGGAGAGATGAACTCTTTGGCTGAGAGAGCTCGAGATGGGAGAAAGTACGTGGAGGGCCATGAGGCAAAGATAGCTGCGGCAACCATTACTAGACAGACAGCCGAAGAAACTCTGCTGAAAATGGAAAATAATTATAAAGCCACTAGGTCGCATCTCACCGCCTTGCTTTAAAATTGTAGAGACGAACTGGGTAAGGAAAATGATGAACTGAACAAAGTGAGGGACGAGCTGAGATAGTCTGAGCAGTGGGTCGAACTGGCGAAAAAAAGAGCTGAGCGAGTAAAAGCTGCATCACAGCGGACTGAGGAAGCCGAGCAACGAGTTGAAATTGAAGAGAAACAAGTTGAGGTGCTCGGAAAAAAGGTTGAGCCGCGGTTCAGCGGCCGAGGTTGCTGAGCAACGGGCTGAAGAGACTGAGTATCGGGCTGAGGTACTTAGGCAGCAAATGGGGTCTGCAGTGCAGCGAGCTGAGGCTGCAGAGCAGGAAATAGAGAATGTGCTACAGCGGGCTAAGGCTGCCGAGAAGCTAGTTGAGGCAGCCGAGCAACTAGCAGAGGCCGCGAATCGAGAAGCCGAGGTCGTTAATCGCCAGACAAATGACACCTTCGAAGAGTTGATGATTTTCAGAGAAAGATCAATTCAGGAAACGGAGGTGTAGGTCGCTGAAGCCAGGGATGAGGCTGAGGAAAAAACAGGCCTTAACTTCTTTTACACGTTGTGGATGTCTCATCCTAAAATAGATTTTTCTAATTTTAGAGATGAAGGACCCCAAGTTGTGGAGAAGTTCAAAGCAAAAACTGCCTCATCTTCAGCTATAGCTGATATAGCCCCTTTGACAATGAAGACTCCTGGCATGACTTCTCAGGCCGAGCCCGCTAGTGACCCCGAGTTTTTTAGCATGTCTTCTTCTTCTAGTGAAGACTCCCTCTTAAGCCCAGGTTCTCCAGCTCGAAACTAAGAGTTTTTTTTTTTTTTTTTGTACTTGTATTCTTTCAACTTCAATTTATAAAGAATTTTTTAAACTTTAATAAAAATTCCTTTCATTATGTCTTCTCTATTGAATGTGCTTGAATTATCGTATTTGCTGTAATACATTTCAGGTCTTCATTTTATAATTTGTAAGATTTCTTGCGAGCTAGCTGCTATAATATAAACTTGCTCGAAATCTGATATAATAACTCAAGTGATTATTTAATTCACCAGTTAATAAAATCTTTTGATATATGCAATAGGTCGAAACCTTATTTATCATATTGAATTGTTGACAAGCTGTGCAGGGGTTCGTAACTTCTCCTGTTTTTTATGCTCATTTTGTTTTGGCGAACTATGCAAGGGTACGTAATCTCGCCTGCTTTTTAAGCTATTTTTTATTTTAGCGAGCTATGCAGGGGTACGAAACATCGCTTGCTTTTTAAGCTATTTTTCTTTTAGCGAGCTATGCAGGGGTACATAACCTCGCCTGTTTTTTAGACTATTTTTTTTTTTTTATTTTAACGAGCTATGCAAGGGTACGTAACCTCCCCTGTTTTTTAAGCTCTTTTTCTTTTAACGAGCTATGCAGGGGTACGTAACCTCGCCTACTTTTTAGGCTCTTTTTCTTTTAGCGAGCTATGCAAGGATACGTAACCTCACCTGCTTTTTAGGCTCTTTTTTATTTTAACGAGCTATGCAGGGGTACGTAACCTCGCCTGCTTTTTAGGCTTTTTTTTTTTTTATTTTAGCGAGCTATGCAGGGGTACGTAACCTTGCTTGCTTTTTATACTCTTTTTTATTTTAGCAAGCTATGCAGGGGTACGTAACTTCGCCTACTTTTTAGGTTTTTTTTTTTTCTTTTAGCGAGCTATGCAGGGGTACGTAATCTCGCCTGCTTTTTAGGCTCTTTTTTATTTTCTTTCAGCGAACTACGAGCTAATCAGCACAGTGCCCATTTACTTAGTGTGATTTGAATTTATGCATCATTAAGAATAACATATAATATGAGGAAATTGGAGCTCTAATCATAATATGATTGAATTACATATGACAAAAAAGTTACCGATAATATGGACGTAGATGCTCAGCATTCCAAGTTCGAGGGATTTCAGCCCCATTCATATTGGCTAAACAATAAGTTTCATTTTCCAAATTTGCTTTGACGACATAGGGTCCTTCCCAATTTGGGCCTAAGGACCCATCACTAGGTTTGCGGGCTCCAGGCAGAATAAGACGCAATACCAAATCTCTCACACTGAAGCTGCGAATTCGAGCATTCCTGTTATAGTACCTCGCGATTCTTTACTGATAGACAACTACTTTTAACCTGACTGTTTCCCTGACTTATTCAAGTCAGTCTAAGTTTGTAGCAAGTAACTGATCATTGTCATTTGGATTGAATGTCGCTCTTCGTTGCGAGGTAACTTCTAACTCTGTTAGGATCATGGCCTTAGACTCATACACCATCGAAAAGGGGGTCTCGCTTGTGGTGCTGCGAGTTGTGGTTCTGTAAGCCCATAATACCTTTTGAAACTCGTCAACCCACGCTCCTTTCTTCGCTTCCAGTTTCATTTTCAGAGTCTGCTTTATAACCTTGTTCACGGCTTCAACTTGGCCATTGGCTTGTGGATGGTTCACTATTAAGAAGCTTTTGATTATCTTCAGGTCGCTACAGAACTTGAGAAATTGTTCACTACTGAACTAGGTTCCATTGTCCGTCACGATTTGCTGTGAGACTCCGAATCTGCAAATAATATTATTCCACATAAATTTTTCAATCTTTGTGGTGGAAATTTCAGCCAACTCCTTTGCTTCTGCCCACTTGGTGAAGTAATCAACTGCGACCACGACATGCTTGTATCTTTCACGAGCTGTTGGTAGAGGTCCGATCAAATTCATCCCCCAAATTGCAAAGGGTCACGAGCTCACCATTTGTTAGAGATAAGCTGGTGGAGCTCGCGGAACTTAAGCGAACCTCTGACACTTGTCACATTTCTTAACCAGGTCGATGGCATCCTGCTTCATAATGGGCCAATAAAAACCCTGTCGCAGTGCTTTTTGAGCCAAAGAAAGCCCCCCAGCATGGTTTCCACAATGGCTTTTATGTGTTTGTCTCATTACCACCTCACAATCTTGATCGTCTATGCATCTCAAAAGTGGGGCTGAAAACCCCTTCTTATATAGCACATCATCGTAGATGCAGTACCTGGCTGCTCTAGCTTGTAAGCGCCGTGCTTTCAACTTATCACTTGACAGCTTTCCATCCTACAGATAATTCAGAATTAGACCCATCCAGGAATCTGGCTGCACAGTTATGGTCATTAATGAATTTCTCTCTTCAGTACTGGGGGCTGGTAAGAACTCCACTGGGATCGCCCTCAGGAAGTCTGCATCTCGAGTGGTTGCCAGGCGAGCTAGGGCATCTGCATGCGAGTTCTGAACTCGTGGAATCTGTTTCACTTCGTACGTCTGAAAAGCACTCAACATTTCATGAACTTTCTAGAGGTACGTGACCATTTTCAGTCCTCTGACCTGATACTCCCCCAGTATGTGGCAAACCACGAGCTGTGAGTCGCTGAAGACCCACAATCGTTCAGCTTACATCTCCTTAGCCAAGCGCAAACCTGCGAGCAATGCTTCATATTTAGCTTCATTATTCGTAGTCTGAAAACCAAACCTCAATGCACAAAGGATCTTATGGCCTTCAGGACTGATCAATAAAACTTCAGCTCCAGCTTTCTGCTTGCTAGATGACCCATCAATATAAAGCTCCCAGGTCGGTCCTTCAGTAGATTCAGCCTCATCATCCATAGGCCTTGTAAATTCTGCAATGAAGTCCGCCAGAGCTTGAGCCTTAATAGTCGTCCTTGGTTTGAACTGAATATCGAACTGCGTGAGCTCCACATCCCACTTTAGTAAGCGACCTGAGGTGTCTGCTTTCTGTAGAACTTGTTTCAACGGATACTGGGTGAGGACTTCAATTGTATGCGCTTGAAAGTAAGGTTACAGCTTTCTCGATGCGACTACCAGACAGTAAACGAGTTTCTCCATCTGCGAGTATCTGGTTTCAGCATCCTACAATCTTTTACTCACATAGTATACTGGAAGCTGCGTCTTCTCCTCTTCTCTCACTAAAGCGGCACTTAAAGCTTACTGAGACACCCTCAAGTACAAGATAAGTTTTTCTCCTTCTTTGGGTTTGGAAAGGAGTGGAGCTCACCCCATATATTCCTTCAGCTGTTGGAAGACTACCTCGCACTGTTCAATCCACTCGAAGCCTTTTGCCTTCTTTAAAATATCAAAAAATGGAATACACTTATTTGTGGTCTTCGAAATGAACCTGCTTAATGCTGCGACCTGGCCATTAAGACTTTGCACATCCTTCACCCTAGTAGGCGACCTCATATCAATCAATGCTCTGATCTTCTCATGATTGGCCTCAATGCCTCTACTGTTCACCATGAAACCCAGAAACTTTCCAGAAGTTACTCCGAACGCGCACTTGTGTGAGTTCAGCCTCATCTAGTAGCTCCTTAAAATCTGAAACATCTCTCCTAGGTCGTGCACATGATCACCCATCTGCTTGGATTTAACTAGCATATCATCGACATAGACCTCAATGGTCTTTCTAATCTGCTCTTCAAACATCATGTTTACCAAACATTGGTAGGTCGCTCCTGCGTTCTTCAGCCCGAAGGGCATCATCTTGTAGCAATATAAACCACGATCTATCACAAACAAGGTGTGCTCTTCGTCCTCGAGATTCATTGGGATTTAATTATTACCCGAGCATGCGTCAATAAAACTCAAAAGCTCGTGTCCAGTTGTAGCATCCACGAGCTAGTTTATCCTCGACAGGGGAAAACTATCTTTAAGGCACGCCTTATTCAAATCAATGAAATCAATACAAGTTCTCCACTTCCCATTCTTTTTCTTCACCAACACAGGATTGGCGACTCAGGTCAGGTAGTAAACTTCTCGGATGAACTTGTTTGCCAGTAGCTTATCTACCTCATCTTTCAGTGCTAAGTAGCGCTCCCCTATCATTGCCTTTTTCTTTTGACAAACTAGCTTGTGATGAGAATCAATATTCAATCTGTGCGACATCACCTTCGGATCTATCCCCACCATGTCCTCGTAATTCCATGCAAACACGTCCAAATTTGCTTTTAGGAAGTCAGCGAGCTGGGCTCTTAGTTCTGGAGCCAAACCTGCTCCCAGCTTCAAACATCTTTCAGGATCCACTTCGCTGACCTGCACGTCTTCCGATTCCTCCACTAGTCTAGTAGTTTGCTCTGCATCCACTTCGCGGGGGTCGAGATCATGACTAACCCCCTTTTATGTTGTAGCTTGTGGTTCGTCCCTCGAAACCACGTTCACTTTCTTTGCCCTTACACCTATCTTAACTGCATCCTCATAGTAGAGTCTGGCTAAGTGCTGCTCTCCCCGAACACATCCGATGTCGTTGGGAGTTAGGAACTTCACTATAATAGTCCTAGTTGAAGTAACTACATCCAAGTCGTTCAACGAAGGTCTTTCTAGGACCACATTGTATGCTGATAGGCAGTTAATGATTAGAAAATCCGTCAACACAGTTGCATGGCGACCTGCCTCCCAGAGTGTAAACGGCAGCTTAATTTGACCCACTGGTACCACAGTAGCTCTAGTGAAGCCGTAAAGAGGCTCTGGGGATGGTCTCAACTGCTCTGCTCTTAGCCCCATCTGATCAAAACAGTTTCTGTACATCACATTCACTGAGCTCCCAGTATCAATCATGATGCGCCGTACTTCCATATTGCTGATTTTAGCTCATATAACCAACGCATCATTGTGAGGCTAGATCACGCCTCTAGCATCCTCCTAAGTGAAAACAATTTCATCCGAAGTCGTCTTGACTTTCTTGGCAGGTCCCTCCACCCACTGACCTAAAATGTATGATTTGCTTCTCGGACATACCTCTCATGCGACTTGTTTGAAGCACCTGCGATATAGGAGCCACCATAAATTGTGAAAATCATGGTTTCAAAACTCGGCCGAGTTGGCTGAGTTCTCGCCGCTCCGTCGGTTTTCGAGCTGAGAACCCCCAGATCGGGGGGTTCAACTCGGCTCCTGTTGAAAATCGGCTCAACTCGGGCCGACTCGGCTCAGCCGAGTCTGCCAATTTTTTTTTTAAAAAAAAAATCAGCCAAAATGACGTCGTTTTTGTCAAGTAAAAACGACGCCGTTTTGGCGTCTGATATAACACAGAACAGAATAGAAGGATTTTCTTCTATTCTGCTCTGCACTCTCTGGTCTGGTCGTCGATCGTCCTCGTCTTTGCTCAGCTCAGCGCTCCCGATCTGCACTTCTGCTGCCGTCGTCTTCTCGCCGTCGTCCGTCGCAGTCGCCATCTTTGTTGTCGTCTCCGTCAGTCTGTCCGTGACCGATCGTCCATGAGCGTGAGCTTTTTTATTTTTGTTTTTTCATTTTGTTTTCTTTTTGCTTTCACCACTCTTTCTTGTATTTCACATGTATTTGTTTAGGGGTGGATGATTAATTGATTATATAAATTAGATTTGTTTAAGGTTTTATATACAAACTATATTTGTTTAGGGTGGATGATGAATGATGATTATAGGTGGATGATGAATTGATGATTGATGAATGATGATTATACAAACTAGATTTGTTTAGGGTTTTAAACATTTGTTAAATTTTCATGAGATTATAGTTTATACAAACTATATTTGTTTAGGGGTGGATGATGAATTGATGATTGATGAATGATGATTATAGATAGATGATGAATTGATGATTGATGAATGATGATTATACAAACTAGATTTGTTTAGGGTTGTTAACATTTGTTAAATTGATAGGAACATGAGATTTAAAATATTGTGTTATGTGTTTTAAATTTCAAATCATTTAATGATATTGTGTTCTATATTATTTGCTTTGTAATATATGTTAAGCATATTGATATGTACAAAAGTTTCCATGCTTGATAATTAATATTTGTATATAAAAATTATTGATGATTAGGTTGTTTTTGCATGAGATTGATTTTAAAAGTTTTTATGATCATATGATTATATTTTAATCATACATAAAATTTTAAAATTTTATTTTTTACAGGTTTGACCGGGTTTGATCGTGGGTCAACGAGTTGACCGTTGACCGACGGTCAAACCGAGTACTCTCCGAGTTGCCGAGTACTCGCTACTCGCTGCCTCGCCGGTCGAGTAGCGAGTAGCGAGTTTTGGAACCTTGGTGAAAATAGTCCTTACCGCAAGTTTATGTTATGGTTGGGAAGCTCGCTGGGGCTGTTACTGTGCTGGCTGCTGTTGAGGTCGTTACTGTGAAGGTCGCGAGTTTGCAGATCGCTCCACATAATCCCTCATGCGACCTCTCCTGATTAATTTTTCAATGGCATATTTCAACGCCCAACAATTTGAAGTGTTGTGTCCGATATCATTATGATAGACACAAAACTTATTCTTGTCTCTATGCTAAATAAGGGCTCTCAAGGGGTAAGGCTTCCCAAAGTTTTTCCTGTTTTTCTCCGCTGCAAAAATCCTATCTTGGGAGTTTGACAGGATGCTGTAACTCTCAAAACGACCTTGACGCTGAGGTCGCTCAACCCTAAGCTCTCTCGTTGCCTTTTTAGTGATTTGATTGCTTGAGTCACTGTTTCTACCTTCTTTTTCGTTCCTACCATTATTTCTCTTTTTGATCTGGCTGGAACTGCCCACTTCATTATTTTAGGTGGGCTTTTTTGAGCTGAAAGTCTCTTCCCACTTAATCTCCTTGGTAGCTCGCTCGTAAAACTCTCTCAGATCCTTCACTGGGGACTTGTAAATGCTTTCATACAATTTTTCATCCTTACGCAACCCGGCTGAGATCGCTGTCAATATACTCTCATATGATGGATTCTCAACATTTGCGATCTCACGTCTAAACCTGGTAATATATTCTTTCAACGACTCACCCTGACGCTGGAAGATAGTAGTTAGGTGGCAGGATGGAGCGAGCTGCCTTCTCAACGCTCTATATTAGCCAACAAACTTCTGCTGACACTCCTCCCAACTTCCTATGCTGCGAGCTGGGAGATTTTTGAACCATGTCCTTGGAATGTCTCCCAAAGTAGCTGGGAATACACGACACTTCACCATAGGATTATCTGTCTACAGGTCCATCTGAACGTTAAAGGCATTAAGATAATCATAGGGATCATTGTCCCTATTGTACTGCTGAATATTTGGCATTTTGAACCTCGGAGGGAGAGGCTGCGTCTCAATTTTCCTTGTGAGTGAGGTCTTTTCCCCGTAGTGCCCGCGCTGCTCTGGGGCTCCATGTCGTGCTTCTAGCTGCTGGACCCTCTAGATGAGCTCCTCTACTTGTGGATCTCGAGGCTCATATCTCTTCCTATGGTCGCGACTTGGGGAAGGGTGTTCTAGGTCATATCTCTCGTCCCCTTCGAACGAGCCTCCAGGCTGATAGGATCTCGCATGTCGCTCATTCACTTCCTCCACATACCAAGCTGCAGCTCGGACTCTATCGTGTCCAACTTCTACCCGCCGGCTTCCATCTTGGCTTAACCTTACTACTAGGCTAGTTGGGTGCACGACTTCCTTTTCTTCGCGGACAGGGTGGCCTCCAGCTCTAGAGCACGCATTAAAAGAACGAGCTGAGCTGGCAGGTCGTGGCATTTCCATTGTTGGCCTTTGAGGCATATGCATTGCTTTATGCTGCTGAGACACGTGCCTTAGAACCTCGACCTCAACCCTAGATGCATTCTGCATCTGAGCCTGCACCAACATATTGACAACCTCTGTAAGCTGTCTAACCGTGTTCTCCAACGCTTCTTGCCTTTGATGCCACACATGCTGCCCTTCAGCTATTGGGGTAATTGGAACTGGTTGACGAGGAGACAAAGATGGAATGCCTGCTGCAGCACTGATTGCCTGGCCATGGGACGTACCTACTGCATGCATGGGTGCGTTCTCCACAGGTTGTATGTTCTATTGAGGTTGGTTCATGTGGCTCTCCGCCTGGTCATCATCTCCAACATATCTGTTTGTTCTGGTCCTTGCCATGTTGTCAGAAATCGATGAATTGAGATGAAAAAGATTGCAGTTTAGGTCCTCCTTCTAGCGCTAAAATGTCGACGTTGAAATCCAATAGACGAGAATTCAATGCCCAATATCTGCAATCAATATGAGAAAACACAAAAATCGAGAAGAATACAATAAAGAACCAAGAACAACACAAGAAAAACAGGAGATTTTTAACGTGGTTTAGCAAGTGCATCTACGTCCACGGCTGTCTCTCTATAATTTGGCAGAGTGACAGTATGTTATTGCTTGTATATCGGTTACAATGAGTTCAGCCCCTATTTATAAGGGGAGAGGCGTTACAAATTAGGAAGCATAAAAATAGGTAAAGAATTTCATAATAAATACACTTCCTAATCAGTTGGTGCAGAATCAGGAAACTGCCCCGAGTATCTCGAGATCACGTTGACTGAGTTTGAATTTGAATTAACTTCCGTTTCTGGCGAGAGAATCATTGTCAAATCAGATAACTACCATATTTGAAAGATTTGATATTAATTGTCCACTGGGCGAGCTGTTCACTGCCTTAAGTGACCTCAAACTGGACCTCGCCGAGTAGTGAGCTATGAATAAAACGAACTGCATAATGTTAACAGAGATCTGTAGCCTGATTGAGAAACGAGCTGACATATGTGAGCTGAGGAGCTCGTTCAGACGAGCTATAGAGTTCATTGGGCTTGGAGATGATAACTGAGTTTTGTCTGCTGGGCCTTTGCATTAGGTGGACTCAATGGGTTTTTATCGGGCTTTTACCAGTTCATTTGGTGAGTTCGGAAAATATACATAATAAATTTTTTGTATAAATATATTCTTTTTAAAGAAAATGAGACTGCATTAAATAGGGAAACAATCCCATCACGTTTAAAAAAAAAAAAAATTCAAATCCCAAAAGCAAACAACTATTCTGGACAGTCGGCCAGAAATAGACTTTCCCACAAAATCTGAACAATATATTCAATCCAATCTCTCTTCATTACAAGAAGAAAGAGCAACAGATGCCAAACAATGAGTCGCATTAGCAAGTCTAAGAACACGAGAAATACTACAAAGAGAAGAGACATGAAGCAAAGAAATATCCCTAATAACCAGTTGACCACTCCTATATCAAATAAAGGAGGAGATTGAACCAAAATAAACTGGACAACTGATAATGCGTCTGATTCCAGCATTGCAGGTAGAGACATGTTCCATTGCAAAATTAATCCCATGAATAATTGCTAAGGCTTCAGCAATCTGTGGGGAAACTCCAGAACTTAGTTTTTTAGAACAAGCTGCCATATAAATGCCACGCCGATAACGCACCACCAGTCCTAACCGAATCTTTCTTCCTTCAGCTGCATCTGTGCTACCAATAATAAATCTTTTCAGGTTATTGTTTGAATTATGTATTAGATATACTAACATTTCTTAGGTTCCAATTTTTCTCAAAGCAAACCGAATTATATTCACTACAAGAAAATAACACATCAATACCGGATTATCCATACCGGACATTAAAGGCCCGGTATGGATAATCTAATATTTATTATTAAAAAATAAATAGTCACTTATCTATACCGGGCACTAATGGCCCGGTATGAATAGTCATATTTTTTTAATTTTTAAAATAATTTTTAGAATATCCATACCGGACCCTAAATTGACCCGGTATGAATACTGATTGATTATCTACGCCGGACACGTGGTGACCCGGTATGGATAGTGTATTACAATTAAAAAATAATATTATTGAATTTTCATACCGGATGGGTAAGGTGTCCGGTATAAATAATTAATGTTTAAAAAAAATAAAAGTAGAATTATCATATTAGGCGGGTCACCCACCCGGTATGGATAATCTGGGCATGACATTACCCCAGTTTTTCCCCTCATTTTATCCATTTTCTTTCTCTCTCTAACCCTTTTTCTCACTTCTTCTCTCTCTAAAAACCCTAGCCGCCCCCAGCTGTCGCGTTGCCGTTCTGGTTGCTGATCGACGTCACCGCTGACCGCTTCTGTCGCTGACCGTCGTCGGTGAGTTCTCTCTTCTTCTTCTTGGTCTTATTCTTCTCCTTTTCTTCTTCTTGTTCTTCTTCCGTCGACGGGATAGCCTGACTATCGTCCAACAGTCGTGCGACAGTCGACGTCGACGAGAGAGAAGATGTGAACACCAAGCTCGTCGAGTCGATGTACGGATGTAGGCCTCGCTTCTGGAGATGAGAGAGAAGATCAAAGGCTTTAGAGGTAGCGTTGAAGTGTCGCTTGTGGTGTTGCAGAGTGGGTTAAAGCAAAGATCGGAAGCCATCGCCGCTAGAGAGGTCCTCAAATTTTTGCTTGACACATTTCACATCATGTCCAAGGTAATGACTGGTTTTGTTGACTTTGATTTCATATCTAGATAAAGCTACATTCAGAATTGGACCAAGTATTGCTTTTCACTTATTGGAGGACTAAGATCTGAGAATTTATGTTTTGTACTATGAATTCGATTATGTGAATTGGTTTTGGATTTCATGTTCTGAGTAAGTTGTTGTGTTTGGATAATTGTGAGGTTTTGATTGGTGGGCTTGTCTGGAAAGAGAAAAGAAGGTTGGATCTAGTAGTTACAGCAATTTGCATCTGTAAGTATAAAGGTTTTGTTCACATGAGTCCAACTATTGGGTTATTTTGTATAACAGAATCTGATATGTCTATGAAGTTTCGCACCAAGTGTGGATCTGATTTGTTTAAATTTATGGGAAAGTTAGTTATTATTGTTTTGAATTACCAGTTGGAGGATTCATTGGAATGGAATGCAACTTTAGACTTATTCATCAGAAAATTTAAGTTTCATTATACATAATATGGGTGGAATTCTGGTGCATGATTTTTTCTTCTTGAATTTGAGATATGTGGATAAGGAAAAATGTACTTTTAAGAAATGTATAAGCTGCTTTTTTATTTGAAAATGATTATATGTATAAGCATCAATTGACCGTGTGATCTTTTTTTTTTCTTTTTTCTTTTTTCTTTACTTCACTTGTTCATTTGATTAGAGTGACAATTTGGTTATTTGTAGAATTATAAGTTCTTTGTTTTATTGTGTATGACTTTCTGTTGGTTTTAAATTGTTAGTGTTGTGATCATTACTGTTTTATATGTATTTCAGTGAATGCAGGTTGAAAAACTTATAAAAGAGTTGCCCAATACACTCGCTAATTGTTCAAATGGAGATGTGAATTTGACAGAGAGAAATTCTGAGAGTCATGCTGCTACCTTACATAATGTTGAGAATGGTACAAATCTTAGAGAGACGCAGAGCATGCCTTTGGACAGAGTTGCCAGCGAGATGAATTGGTTAAAGTTCTATCATTTTGACATCTGTTCATGCTTTTTGATTGAAGAACAAATAAGGGGATTCAAAAAGCTAGCCTTTTAGTTTTGCTAAATGAGCTGTGGCATCAGGATGCACATGCAATTTATGGCTTTTGTATGTTCAGTTTGTATTTTCTTTTCCGTCACTTGTCTTTGTTCTTTTTGTGATAATATCGAAACCAAAGTAGTGTTTGACAGTAATGTCTTCATAAGAGGTCACTAGAAAATAAATTTGTATATTAACATTAGGTGATGTAATTTAAATTTTGTTTAATATTAAATTATATATATATCATGTTTTCGTATATTGTTAATTTTATTGTAATATTAAATGGTATATATTTTAATTAATTTTTTTTAAAATTAAAATATTATCCATACCGGGCACAGGCCCGGTATGGATATTGACAAGTTACGGGTCGACCCATGGGTCGATCCGTGTTATCAAATATATCAATACCGGGCACATGCCCGGTATGGATACTGCCAGTATTCATACCGGCAGCATCCACGCTGGGCAGCCTGCCCGGCGTGGATAGTCAACCATACCGGGCATTGCCCGGTATGGTTGACCAATTTTGTTGTAGTTTCTTAGTGTAATTCAAACGCATTCTATCAACTTACCATGGGTATAGTTTGCTTCACTTCTTATGGAAGCAGTTGTTTGTTGTCGTAAGAATTGATTCTAACCGTATCAATTGTGATCTTAACATACCTAGATATAAGTCAATTTTAAAACATAAAAATAGAAAAAGATATATAAATATAAAATAAAAGTAAAGAAATTATCTATGCAGGTGATTTTCATTTAACCTATTAATTTCTAATTTAACTCATTTGACTTTTTTCCCCGATAAATCAATTTGACATCAATATATGTACAATTAGAAATTTAATGGTACATACACAATTTGAAACATATAAGTACAAAGATAAATGATATCTGAATTATTAGTTTAGGAGAATACAAAGTGGACTTCAAATAATACGTTCATATCTAGTAGAACCGCCGGGTTGAATTGGCTTAATTAATATAAAGGCAATATAAATTAATAATAAAACGACATATCAGTCTGATGTGACTCGATTTAATATAATGTTAAGAGAAGCTAATAGATATATGAGCAAGCAAGCCAGCAATATTTCTATTAATTAAAAATATTGATTAAACGATGCTAGCTAGCTGAATTAATGTTTTGCACTTACTATGGTTTATCACATCATTTAAACAAATCAAAGTGTATGCTTCACGCTGATATCCGAAATTAAAAATCTAATAATAATTTCATATTATCTTCCATGGATGTACTGCAAATCACTTTCTAAACTATGTAATACATTAAAAACTATGTATAGATCTTGATATAAGAATTTATAATAGATATGAAATTGATCAGAAGATTAAACAATCATCATTTTAATTGGGTTATAAATATTTTAAACTAAAATATAATATCTAATAGATGGTCTGTACATATATTAATAATAATTAAAAATGTAAGAACATGAAAAGACCAACGCATGCCCTAGCCACCTTGATGGCATGTATTTAGTTTATTAAAAAAGGTAGATGCAATTATGGATGGATTATTATATGATTTATTTCGTTAATTGATTTTTATTTCTACATTTTTGGAGGGCGTTTCGTGTTGTTTTTAACAAGAGAAGTGCGAGGAAATAGAAGGAAGGGATAGGGGATGGTGTGGGTTATGTTGGTGTGGACTGTGGAGTGAACGAGAAATCACAAGAAAATTGAGAATGGTACTGCTGGTGATAAATCCACTTACCAAACCCCTTTTTTTTTTTCCTTTTTTTTCTTTTTTTCTTTTTTTTTTAAACGTTCGATATATAAGCTCTGCTGCCAAACTTTGTCGTTAAATGTTATATATATATATATATATCTATATATCTATATATATATATAATGCATGCATGCGTTTTGGTTTGAAGGGCTGCTCCAAACTGGACCTAATATTACTTTATGGAAACATTTAATGCTCATTAATTACATGAAATTGACTTTCGAGATATGGTCCGCCTGTGCCATTTGGGTTTCATTTAATTAAAATATATCCCATGATAATCACTCTCTCTCTCTCTCTCTCTCACACACACAGATAGATATGTGTGTATATATATATATATATATATCTATATATCATGTTTTGAAGAAGTTCATTATCTTTCTTTTCTTCTTGCTTTTTATAGAAATTTTAAAATCTTAGCTTAATTTTGATCATCCCAATTAATGATTATTCATCATATTGCTTTGTTTTTAAAGCAGAATTTTAATTAATTTTACTTTAATTTAGCTAAAATATGGAGAATTTTGAATTCGTCAACCAGCTTCTTTTCTAACTACGAAAAATTATCATAAAATCTTTATCAAGTAACGGTAAATTATCAAAATAAACTTCTCTATAAAAGAAATCTTACTGTTTATTTATTTATTATTTATTTTATTTTTTTTTTAGATTTTATACTGTGTACTAAGCCGAATAGACAGCTAATGGAAGCCGGCAGCAGCAGCCATCACTGATTGATCAACACTTGCAAAACGTTTTTGGAGACTCATGTTGATGATCTAGAAATTAAACATATATGAAATGTTGATTCTTCTAGATAAAGCTAGATTTTTGTCTATCTGATCAATTCAATACTAATACCTTGACTTATGTGTATGGCCATCGAAGAAATTAATTAAAAAAAATAAAAAACAGCATCTATTTTCTATAATTGCTATATTAATAATATTGATAATAATTATTATGATCACATCAATCTTTTGCCATTCAAATTCACATTCACTGAATCTTTGTAGAGCCAACAGAAAAATCAAGACAAACCCGAATACCTAATTCTTTATTAATGCGTTTGAAAGTAAACCCAGATAGGGTTTCATCTATTATTATGAAAAACTTTGAATGAGGTCATGGTCACCCCTAATCCAATATTAAAAAGCAACACATACTCAAAAAGCCGGTAGCATAAACAGAATTAAAAACCAAGCAACCGATGACTTTTCAAATCGGACCGGTTGGTGTTCAATCATTGAGTATCACATTTCCTCCGCTGGTTTCGGAGTGGAAGACAGGGGACGGACAAGGTGCATGCATGCAATTTTTTTTCCTGCTTTGAGACAACTGTAACCTTTTTCAATCAGTGACAAAGGAAGGCCCTGGTGGATACGCGGCAATCACCCATTTAACGTTACATGGGGTGGTTATTGAAAAATTATAAAAAAAAGAATACGTAAATCTCATGCTGATGGCGGCTGGTGCGTACAGAGATTAGAGACCAGACCAGACAAGTCTGCATACAGATACAGTTTAATTAGTTGCAGTTAACCTACTACATACCAGGTTTACTGTAGTAGAATACATATAAAAGGAGAAACCAAAGAGTTTTGACATTTTAATATGGTTTTAATCTTTTTGTCGTAGCCTGCTGTTGACGCTTTTTGTTAAGGCCACAACTCTCATGTCTCTTAGTGTGGATTCTACATCTCATAGTAATATTTTTATTAATTTATATGGGTAACCTCTTTATTCATGTGTGGGTCACTCTCATCTCTGTATAGATTGATCTCTTTCATATGAGAACAGTTTTTCAAACCAAACCATCTCGATTGATCTTGATAGTCACTGGATCAATCCCAAAAATTAAAAAAAAAAAAAAATCCTTTTGTTAATATGAGCTGTATTGTTTCTACTAGATGTTTTGTGACGCAATAACATAATGGTTTTTTTAATAACCATTTATATATGTTGAAGTAAAATATCAAGTCTTACAATATTTTTTTTTTTTTTTTTCGATTAGTGAGTATGTAAGTTACTTTGAAATACACTTGTATTATTTTTTGAATGAAATTGAGTAAGCAAATGAAAAAAAAAAGAAGGTTAAGTGAGATTACAATTTTATAATTAATTTAAACAATGAACCCATAGTTTTAAGTCCACTGTGGAAAGTATTAAAAATTCCCCAAAAATAGAATAAATTCTTTTTTGATAACTAAAAAAAGTTAATTATTTTTTTGTCCTAAACGGAATCACTAATCTTTTTTAATCCATATTCATTTCATGAAATATTTTACATAATTGTATGTGAAATATTGTGCTGAATCTAAATGAGCTAAAAACAACTGAATTTTTGTCTCTGACTAAAAGCGGACAGGGAATAACTTTTTGTTTTGAACTAAAAATGAATTATTGTTTTGATTTGGAGTAAAATAAATTCGTTCCTATTATATAATGATTGACTTGGGCTGCATGCTATAACTAGAAGATGAGAATTTAATTTGTTAATCACATTGATCTATGGGCCGGCTTCGATTATTTGCTAGATGGTTTAAGAATCAAACCAACCAACGAGTTACCAGTCAATAAAATAAAGCAAATTTCAATTTGGCATAACAATATCTTGGAACGGATACTAGTCTCTATAAATAATCTTGAATTTCTAAAGAATTGCAAGTGTATGTTCGGTAAAATTAACTGTGCAAGAGAGGGAGGTGGTTGTGGGTAGATTGATTTGTTCAACCTTTGTTTTGACTCTTTTCAACAACGCTGGAAGGAATTTTATATGGACTTTAACAACATCAAGCGCCATATACATATATAAACTATAAAGCTGCTTCAGTTCAGAACTATAGATAGCTAGCATTTATACAAGGATCGATTTTGGTTCAAAGGGACATTAATTTTTTTATAATTCGAGTTTTTAGTTGAATAAATGTGAGTCTCTATTCAACAATTAACAACAAAAAGTATAAACCTTGATTTTATATATATATATATATATATACGTATATATGTATATATGTAGTTGAAAGTCGTAACGCAGTATTTTTTTATTGTGACATATGATATTACAAAATGCTTTGAAATTTAAATCAGGAGAAGCGTGAAATACTGCAATGTTGGTAAGAAATGAATTTAAAAGTCCATACTGATAGTATCATATTATAAATTCTAAAAATGTGGAAGTATTTATAAAGCGCAATGGATTACGATGGGATCTGGTGTGATTGTGATGGAGGATATATGGTGCATTTACAATTCCTGTGATTTTATTGGAAGATATATGGTGCAATTAGGGCATGTTTATTTGATGGGATTATGGATTAATCTCAGTTCAATCACATGTTTGGCATTAAATGTCCAACCCCATTTAATTTAATATAGATTAAAAAATTATTTTACTAAACTTAATTGTAAATAATTTAATTTTAAAAAATAAATTAAATATATTATTTAATGAAAATTTAATATAATTTAAATCCATTGAATATTTTATTTTTAGGAAATTGATTTTGTTAATTTTTTCTGAAATTTATTTTAAATGGTTAATTTTATTAAAATAAATTTATATAATTAAACTCATATGATATCATACTTGAAATATAATTTTTTTTTTCAATCCTATACTATACCAAATAAGACACAGTGCTACTTTTAATCAAATCCTAACTACGTCAAACATATTATAGTATTAATCCAATTTCATTTCTTAAAAATACTACAATCCAATTTCATTTATCAAATGCTATGGCTTAATTACATTCAAGCTCGTCCCATCAAATACACATGATCTCAGCGTGTCCAAATGGTAGCAGTATATAAAGGTAACATATAGAAATTATAAAAATATAAGGTAATCACAGCTAGTTATAATAAAATAGCTAGTTATCTATTTTCAATTTTTCTTTTAATTTTCATTTACAAAATTCTTCATTTATTCAAACAGTTGGATTCATATCCAATGAATTTGAATGAATTAATTTTGTATAATTGCATACACTATATATCAACATGACATCATTTGTGTTATATTTATCCATTTATTAACATGATGTTGCAGTTCAGCCTGAAGAAGACAGTGTTTTCAAGACATGGTCAAGTTGTTCTAGAAACTTGATTTTGCAAATGTATAGCATCAATTTAATACGGGACAATCTTAGAAAATCTGTACATTCCGGTTGGTGAAATCTGATCTATACCTCTTATTAATACAATTTAAAAGACTTTGTCATGTAAATTTCTCACCCAATGCAAAGAAATATTGCCAAGAATTGATGTTTTACTTCAATAATTAATTAGGAAAGACAACTCTATATATATATATGTATGTATGTATGTATATCACTGGTAATTTTATCACCACAATTATATGTTGTTTGAAAATTATAATAAGACAACAAATAATCATTGTGTTTCACGCACATAGCATTGGGAAATAACCTATCTTGTTAGTTTAGATTTCATTTTTAGTACTACAAAGTCAAGAGGTACCTTGTCATTTTCTCTTTCTCCTAGCCAATGCAATGAGACATCTCAACATCGAAAAAATCAATATAATAAAGAGTATCAAATATATAACTGGACCATATGCAATTAAATAATCATAAGAAAAATCAAAACCCAGGGCTGCAAAAGTCATTAAATCTTAGTGTGTATGCACGGGACATCGAAGTAGTAGGTGAGTGAATGAACTATAAAAGTCTCGGCCTGCATCCACATGTGCCACATCAAAGTGACATTTTTTGTTACCATCTGATCATTTCCTCTCTAGCTGTACTACAACAAAAGTATCAAATCTATAAAGAAGAATAGTGATCATATTCATTTTGCCATTGTTTTTGTGTACAAAAGACAAGTACTAGAAGCTTTTGGTGTACCTTTTTTTTATATGTAAAAGTAAGATGAAGCAGAAGAGGAACACATGGAAATCTGTCATCTTAAGTTGTTACCTGACAGAGAGCTGCTCTAGGCCAGAACCTAACAAGCAAGTAGTGAAACAAGCTTCTTCTCAACGGATATCTTTGTCGGATATCAGCAATCTTAGCTCACCTATGTCTTTCGATGATCTCTCCAACTCTGTCGTTTGCTCAAAGCTTCATGCATTCACTCTTACTGAGCTGAGTGTGATTACACATAATTTTGCTAGGAGTAATTTGCTTGGAGAAGGTGGGTTTGGACCAGTGTACAAAGGGTTTATTGATGAGAAGCTTAGGCCAGGATTGGAGGCTCAACCTGTGGCTGTTAAGGCCCTGGACTTGGATGGCCTGCAAGGTCACAGAGAGTGGATGGTATAATATAGCTTTCAAAATCTTGAATTCTTGAGTTATGTATTGTATTGCAGTGATGCTTATAATTTTTCTTGCTTTTTTCAGGCAGAGATAATATTTCTAGGACAACTGAGACATCCCCATCTAGTTAAGTTGATCGGATACTGCTGTGAGGAGGAGCACAGGCTCCTGGTTTATGAATACTTGGCAAGAGGCAGCTTGGAAAATCAATTGTTTAGAAGTATGGTATTTATATGTCCATTTCGGTCATCATATTATATACATATATTTTTAGACGATATATAAAGAAAGTTGAATTCTTTTTGTATATGTGCACTGAATTTGTATTGGACAAAATAATCCTGTAGCACCATCCAGACCTAAAAGGAAAAATTGTGACATTTTCACTATTTTTGTTAATGTTTGCACGTATGCAGGGTATGTTGCTACCTTACCGTGGTCAACCAGGATGAAAATTGCTTTGGGGGCTGCTAAGGGCCTAGCTTTTCTTCACGAAGAAGAAAAACCGGTGATATATCGTGATTTTAAGACTTCAAACGTTCTGTTGGACGCTGTAAGCAATCCTGCTGCTCTGTCATGTTCTCCTTTAGTTTCTTTCCCTTTTTTATTTTGTTTGAAATTCTAGCTTTGTCTCTGCAGGATTTCACTGCTAAACTTTCAGATTTTGGGCTGGCTAAGGATGGTCCAGAAGGAGAAGAAACATATGTAACGACACGAGTAATGGGGACACAAGGCTATGCTGCCCCTGAGTATGTCATGACTGGTATGTTATTCAATTGCTTTTGATCTCTTCTTTGTCTAATTAAAACATCATTGAATGTGACCATTGACTGGAATTTAACAACTACATGCCAAACTCTTTATCTTTTAAATTATTTCTATGTATTTGGAATACCGTCCATTGGTTTTATAATTTGAAACAACTTCTTCCATCAAAAGAAAACTCAAATAAGCAACCTTGATCTGACTTTAGACAAGTCCTGAAATGCATTTATTCTTCAATTGGAAAAATAATGAAACTTTGTAACAATATTCCAGGTCACTTGACGACCATGAGTGATGTGTTCAGCTTTGGGGTAGTTCTACTAGAGTTGCTGACAGGTAAACGGTCCATGGACAACATGCGCCCTGGTCGAGAGCAAAGCCTTGTAGAATGGGCAAGACCTCTAATGAGGGACCCAAAAAACCTTGATAGGCTAATGGACCCTAGACTTGAAGGGCAATACTCCATCAAGGGAGCTCAAAAAGCAGTTGCACTGGCTTATATATGCTTGAGCCACCGACCAAAGCAGAGACCAACAATGACTGAAGTAGTCAAGATCCTGGAATGTCTTCAGGGCTTTGAGGACACATTTCAAAAACCATTTGTCTATGTTGTTCCTGATGAAAATGACAGCAAAGAGTCTTTTGGTACCGACAATGGATCACAAACTGATCGAGAAGGAAAAGATTCCAATGACAAAAATCATCGTAGGACTCGGAGACGTAGGATCAAACTGCCTACAACTCTAATAGCTCATTCTGATTCTGCTCTGTATAAGAAATTTGCACATGGCTTAAACTCTCCCAAGCAAGCAATAGCAAACTAGACAGTAAGACAAACTGAATAGCTTTTCAAAAATTTGCAGCTGAACTGGTTTTTTGTATGTTCTCCACATCAAAATCAAAGTAAACAATTTGTGGTTAATGTTAAAACCGCATTGCCAGGTTACAAACCAAGCACTTAAAAAAAAGTGCTTGGTCAGTTCATTTCCTGGTTTTTAAGTATCTGAGTTAAGAATTGTAGTATATATATATAAGGAGTTTTGAAGAGGTAAATCTTCCATACAACTAGTTTTTGTTTAAACATACTTAACTTCAAAGTTCTTCATGTGAATTAAGAATTGGGCAAAAATGATCACTTTGGTTAGAAGGTAGAATGTTTTCTTGTCTCTAGAGAATTGGTTTGTTTGTCAATACATGTATGTACTACAAGTCTGCAATTAAGATGCTTGTAATTTTTTTTTTTTTTCCAGTTTATATATTAGTAAATATTATTGCGTAAGTGTATGAATGTTCCTATGTACAACTTGCAATTTTCGGTAGTTTATATCACAGAAAATTCAACAATAGAAAGTAACCTAACCTTAAAATATCTGCTTGTTCAATTTGTTTTTCAATTATTAATATTTGGAGAATAGACAAACACCTACCCTGCATAAAGGTCTCAATCAATGACAAAATTCCAACAATTAAGAAATATTGGAGTAAGTTGATTACATAATAGCTAGCATATTATGATTGAATTTCCACAACAACTCACTGGACCTATAAATTGCATAGGTTTCTTCTCCCAAAAATTATTCTAATAAGTCCTTAAAAAATATATATATATATTATTTTGATAAATGATTGATGCCTTCTATAACAGTCAGAACATGTTCTTCTAGTAACATATTAGAAGACTGGAGACTAATAACAAATCAGAAGAATATAATTCTCAAACAAAATAATAAAAAATAGAAGAATATAAACTGTTGGGACCAGATAAGATAACAAGTAGCTGATATATGGTTATAAAACAACAACTAAAGCATATTTTAAATGAAATTACCAGTCAACATCCATTTAAGGCGGGGGGAGCCATAGATGTATTGCCAGAAATCAAAATGTTATTTTCAGCTTTAGCATCTTAGAAGTTAGAAGTCCATAGTGGGAGTTCTAAGAATTAAAGCAATCTGTCGTCTTGTGGTTAGATAGATTTTGGCCCAAAGATGCCATTTCAATTACGTTAAGACTTTTGAAGAGGTATGATTTTAGACTGCTCAAGGCTTATAATAATAATAATAAATGAAATGCAATAAATTGAATAAGCCTTTCGTCATTATTACATTTTAAGTTGATATCGAAAGTTGATATTCAACGTGTTGATGTGAATTAAATCTGCTATACTAGTAAATGAGGAGGTATACAATCAATTATACTAAAAGGTGATATGCATCCTATAAATGTCATAAAAAGTGTTTTATTACCACATACATCATATTTGATTATTAATTTCGTGTTTTATTATGAAATACATCATCTTTGAAAATTAACAATACGATCGTTCCTTAAAAATGAAAAAATCCCATCAGAACTTATTCAAGAATTATGTTTTTCTCTTGTTACCAAACTGTATTCACTTTAAACAAAAGTGAAACTGAAGTGCATTGTCTACTAAATTCAAAAATAAATAAATAATAGCCTTGGATATGATTACCGATTAAAGTCACACTCTTTTAAAAGATTACCAGTTTAATTATTCTTTATAAATGCAGTGTTACTGATACTGCATTGCAAAAAGCTGATGATTCCACTAACAATCATCTAATTTGATTAAAATTGAATTTAGTAGGTAGGAACGGTAGTTAGCCTTATTTGTCATGGTCAGCACGCGACAATTTTTTTTTTTTAAACCGATATCAAGATAGGCGAGATTTATCGATATAGATTATTGATAGTACAGTTTGAATGATTACTCTCATAATTAAAAGATGATAACTCATACCGAAAGATGACAACTTCCATCAAGAGAAGACTCTTACACACGTTTTGTATTTTAATAGATTCACATGTGATGACGGACCTAAAAATTTACGTGAGGGGGCGCTTTTATATAATAATTATAATATCAAGAAACCAAATTATATGAAATTTTCTTTGTAATATTGTTTCATTCAATTACTAGAAAGATATTATATAAAATATAAATAATTAAAATATATAACCATTAGAATATATATAGTTTTACATTTTATAAGATTGTAAACAAAATAGAGAAAAAATATATATGTTTTGATAGAGAAAGATATTGAACTATGGTAGATAGAAGAAAGAAAAACATGATTTAGGCCATAAAAAAATAATAAAAAAAAAATAAAAGACCATTTATGAGATAGAGAAATGATTACAAGGAAATTAAAAAAAAAAAACACATTTCTCATGGTGAATAGAAGAAAGAAAAACATGATCCATATAAAAATAATAATAATAATAATAACGACAATAGAGAATTGAATCAGATCTCATGCTAGAAAGAGAGGTAAGAACAACTGTCCAAACCTTAATGCGTTTGTGCTTATCTTTAGAACTTTTTTTTTATATAATATATTAAATGACTTGCAAAAGGAGAACTCATGGCAACTTTTAAATGGGGTAAGGATTTAAATCGTGGTGGCATTGGGAGAGAAAAACACACCAACGATCAACGCTGTTTTGCTCTTCGAAAACAGTATGTATTGTATTTATATATTTAAAACTTAATAACTAATATAATTAAGAGTTAAATACACAATATCCTTTTGAGGTTTACTCAAATACAGGCGCGTGAACATTTTCATTTTTGTAACACCATACCCCCCGTTAACAGTGGACATTGGATGTTATTAGGAATGAGAAGGGTAAAATAGTAATTTATGCTTATTTAAAAAAAATATATATTTTTTATATTTTAAAAAAATAATTTTTATAGTTTTTTAAAAATATAAACAAATTAAAGGAATTAAAAAATATATAAAAGAAGAAAAGAAAATGAAAAAAAAAAAAAAAAAACTAATAAGAAAACAATCTGCAATCTTCATCATCTTCATCGTCATAACCGAAACCATCAACTTCATCATCACAACCAAATCAAAATCATCATCTCCATCATCTCAACCAAATCAAAACTATGCATCGTCTCGCTTTTTTCTCTCTGTCTCTCTCTCTCTCTCTCTCTCTCTCTCTCTTTCTCTCTCTCTCTCTATCCTTTCTTTATTCTCTCCCCCACCTAAATTTATGGAAACCCAGAATTTCTGGGTTTTCAGACGAATGGAAGAAGGAATTGCACAATACCCCCTATGGTTTGTCTAAAAACAGATGAAAATATAGTTACTCTTTTATTACACAAAACCCCCATACCGTTAGTTGACTTCCGTTAACTTTAACGGTTGATCAGAAATTTTGATTGAAAGTCTACATTTTCATCTTATCAACGATTAAACTTAACGGAAGTCAACTAACGGTATGGAGGGTTTTGTGTAATAAAAAGATAACTATATTTTCATCTGTTTTTAGGCAAACCACAAAGGAGTATTGTGCAATTCCTTCCGAATGGAAACCTAGAATTCTGGGTTTTCAAGAGTTTCCATTTGCCTGGAAACCCATAAATTAGGTTTCCATTTCGAATGGAAATACAATTTATAGGTTTTCAATGGTCTCTCAATCTCTCATGGAAACTCAGACCATCATCAATCTTCCAATCCATCATAAAAAATCCTCAAACCATCATCAATCTCTCAAACCATCATCAGTCTCCCAAATCATCATCAATCATCAGACAAATATCATAAATCCAATTTTTTTAAAAAAAAAAAGTAGGGAGAAGGAGAGACGGTAGTGTCGAGAGAGAGAGATGGAGCTTGATGATAAAGAAGAAGAAGGAGAAGTTTTACGAGAGATGGAGAAGTAGAAGTTTTAGAAGCTTGATGTCTGCATGTGTTTGATTAAAGGTGAATGGGTTGGATTTGATTACGGATGAAAATAGGTCTGGATGTGTTTAATTGAAGGTAGATGAGTTAGGTTTGATTGCAGATAAAGATGGATCTGGATGGGTTTGGTTGGATGTCGATGGGTAAGGATGCTTCGTCTCCAGGTTTTGATTGAAGGTTGAAATATTTTTTTTTATTTATTTAAAAATGTTTTTTCTTTTTATTTTTTATTTTTGATGATGTCCACCATCTTGTTGATGGATGGTGGCCATCATTTTAATTTGTATTTTAAGAAATTTATTGATATTTTTTAATTTTTTTTTCAAATTAATTTTCACAATCCATTTCAAGATGGACAGAGATATTATAAAAAAAATCATTTAATTTTCTAATTTTTCTTTAATTTCTAAAATTTTTATTTTTAAATTGATTTTTACCGTCCATTATAAGATAGACGGAGGTGATCTAATTAGAAAAATATTAAATTTATTTTCAAGTTTTTAAATTTATTTTTTAGAAAATAAAATTCATAAAGTTAAAAACATTTTAGTTATTTTACTTAATAGCTGATGAAATTTAATCTTTAACATTGATTGATTGTTAACAGAGGGAAACGATGTTTTGATATTACAAAAACGAAAATGTTCACATGTTTATAGTTGAGTAATCCTCATAGGTGTAGTATGTATTTAACTCTATAATTAACTCAATTAATTTTAAAAAAATAGGGGCACGTGTCCCCCCATGGGTCCGCCCTATTCACACGGTCACCCGTCTTATTTAATCACAAGATAGAGACGACGAACCAATAATGTCTTGTACATAATCCACTTTCAAAATAAAAAAAAATGTCTTGTACATAATCCCTAATTATTAATTATTTTACCATCTAAATATCGAGAGAACAGCTTTTAATCCAGTCATGTGGATAAAAATTAGACACCTGAAAACACAAACGATTTTTTTTATTTTTCACAATTACAATTTTACCAAACAAAACAAAAGAGGTCGTAGTAATCCAAACACACAGTACAACGAATCCAAACAAAAAATAATAATAATTAATTAACAGAGCTAAGCACAAGCACAGGGATTGTCAACAAGGACAGCACCATCCTCGTCACCGCTCCGGAAAACCAAGTACCCTACCGCGAGTCCCAAAACGACGGCCAAAAACACGCCTCCGTTAAACGACATGACAGCCAGCATCAACAAGTAACCCAACCCAGCGTTGACCCCGAACATAACCGCCCCGGCGATTCTCGCCGCCGACAACTTCCCGGCCACCTTCCGCTGGAGGAGCGGCGCCTCGATTCCCGTCCGGTTAGAGAAGCCGAGCCGGACAAGCCGGAGCCGCCAATCCTCCAAGAACTGGTAAAACAGAGGAACGATAAAGCAGGCGAGAAGAGTGAAAGCGTAGGCCGTCCATGACTCGGTCTTCCACGAGTCGAACAGGAGGGTCACCTGCCGGCCCCAGTAGAAGGTCATGTGCATCATCTTCGCTTCAGTTTCAGAGACAGTGAGAAGACTGAAGAGTTTGGTTGCTGAAGAAGACGATCGATAAAAAGGAATGCTTTTGTGATTTGTGAATTGTTGTACAAATACGAAAGTGGTACTACAATTTGCTATTCTTTGTGTAGTACAATGTACAATTTTTTACTTTTTAACGACGCACCTTTTGGTTCCTGCAAACTGCCCTCTAATGTTGCTCTTATATACGGTTTTCCCATGCGGGGTTTGTGAGATATTTATTGGTTTAGTAGGCGTATTTTGGGGAAATGGCAGTTTGGATTGGGTTTGGTGCTTTTTGTCGGACTTCGCACTTCTTGGGAAAAACAAGGCAGAACAGTAAGGGTTTAGACTAATGTTACCCATCATTTTGGATCATCGTTGACTTAACTTTATGATCATCCTTATCTAATATCTTCATCTGACAGATAAAATTAATGATTAGATAAGTAAGCAAGCTTCATAAATAATTAATGTTTGTTTAAAAGTAATTGAGTAACAAAATGAGAAGTGTTTGTTATTAAGAGGTTGGGTGATTTTCGGTTTGGATTTCAGTAGTTTTATCCTACAATAATGAACCGATTATAATAAATTCAATTCTAACATTGTAAGCTATTGGTTTTTCAATACATCATGATATTGTAGTTTTAATCTTATTAAAATCAACTCGTCTTTGTAATAGAAAGACTCTTTAATTAGATTAGTATTAACATGTCGTCTCAAACATAGTTAGAATTTTATTTTTGGTTCTCGCAGTTAGACCAGAATTTAAAAGACAAAGCTATAATTAATATTTTTATTTAGAATTGCTCTTTTTATTTTTTTTGGTTATTAATTGGTCTTTTTCGATAAGTTAACATGTAGAGGAGATTTTATACGGCTTTAAGAAGTAAATATCACTAATTTACCATGACTTTAGGTGAAAGTAGTTGCTTACGCAACGTTTGTGTTACTTGCAGTAAAAGATTGAGCTGAAATTGTTTGTTTGAAAATTTCTAAGGAAGCTAATCATTCGATTCTTTTGTCCATAGTGACAATGGGTTGTTTTGTTATTTAATAACCTTGTATAAAGAGACGAAAGATAATCACAGAGTGTCTTGTTGATTTACGGATCAATCAATTATTAAGAGAAGAATTGGGCAAAAGCCCAAAAACAAAAATCAGTTTACATTTTGGGAAAATAAAATTTTCACTAACGAATGCAAATGAATGTTTTTCATAGTTGAATCTTTAGAATGGTGAGTGAGTAGAAGTTTTATTTTGTACATGGGGATCATGAATTAGTTCCCAAAAAGTCCTAGTTTTTTCTAATTTTCTACTTTTATACTAAAATATATAGACATGATCCCATGAATTGGATCAAACTTTATTCATATTCGATGTTTACAAGAGATTTCGTTATCTTACTACAAATAATTACAAATATGATATAAAATAAGATTAAATACATTAAAAGTTTATCGAGATCTATTGAAACCGATCGTAATTTGTATAATCTATATATTTATTCTCATATATGATTGGAAAATATTTATTGATATAATAAGATTTTACCCTATTAATTGCTTCTTAATATGAGAACATTTCGACATCTTCATTAAAAGATTGATCAAAGGATTGAAGTATACCTTAATAAATAAAATAAGAAGTGAATTGAAGTTTTTTTTTCCCTATAAGCTTCACATCCATGTTGATGTGATTGTAAATTCAAGTCACATCTCTTTTTATTTATTTATTTATTTTGAGAATGGTCATATCTCATTCCTCAACTTATAAATTTGTATATTGTAGATATTGAATTCTACGGTTGTTGAAATAGACTACTTGTTCTACCATTAGCTTATTAGGCCACTAGCAATATACAAAAAAGCCAAGAAATAGAGATTGAAGTAGAAAATTGGGAAACCGGGATGGTATTGGTTAAAAACACTTTAAACGTTCAAATTAGTTAATGATTTATTAGAATAGTCGATCTAAGACAGAAGATAGCCTTAGAAATGCTTTCTATTAGGATATTTCTTAAAGCAAAGTAGATCGTTAGGGCTCTATAATGGCTCTGTCCAGTCAGAGCTTGTCTGAGCTAGGTGAGTTTAACCGAAAAGTGAAGGGAAAAAACAACAATTGTTTTTATAAAAATAATAATTTACGGAATATTGAGTTTTAAAATATTGTTAGAAAACTCAAAAACCCTAGATCTATAAAATAATTAAATAAAAATCAGATTTTTACCTTCTGTATTGATCTCTATAGATTGCTCACCACTTAACCTTTATTCATATGTCTCTACACCAAGAAATAAGTGAGTAGGCATAATTATATAAAATTATGTCAACTTTCTATTAATTTTTTTTTCTGAAAAGAATAAACAATAAACGTAAGAAACAAGTATTATTTTTTGTTATACAGAGAAGAAAGATATAGACTCTTCTTCTCTGTATTATGCTGTAGAAAAAAAAAAATTCTTTCTGTTTCAAATAATGTACAACAAAAAACCAAAATAACTTTTATTAGAAAAAAAACACTATTTCTTTTTTATTTATAGGCAATCACTTAGGATTTTAATTAATCAAAATTAATATTAAACCTCATATTTATTAAAATTAAACTTTTACCTCATATAACATAATTAATTCAAAATTAATTCATGTTATGTTTTAAAATCAAACTTGTAACCTCTAATTAATTCATAATTAATTTATACTCAATCACTATTGAGAATCGAATTCAAGACCTCTTATAAAATTAATTAAATAATTATTAATTCATAATTACTAATTAACTAATTAATTATTAAATAATTAGAATAATCAATATTATTCAAATACCAAGTGAACACATATATTGCTACTTATGTAACAATTATAATTGGACAATCCAATTACAATATTTTATATACACGTTTTTTATAGTGAAATAAGCTATCAAGAGGACCCGATGGAACTATAATTTTAAACTCTAATAATATCGAAATTATTAATTAAATAATTTACTATTATTGATCTTAGAGTTACTCCACTAAAAACTTAATATTGCACTCTCAAAACTGTAGATGTTTTTATACAATCTGAAATTCAAGACCTCTTATAAAATTAATTAAACAATTATTAATTCATAATTACTAATTAACTAATTAATTATTAAATAATTAGAATAATCAATATTATTCAAATACCAAGTGAACACATATATTTACTACTTATATAACAATTATAATTGGACAATTCAATTACAATATTCTATATACACGTTTTTTATAGTGAAATAAGCTATCAAGAGGACCCAATGGACCTACAATTTTAAGCTCCAATAATATCGAAATTATTAATTAAATAATTCACTATTATTAATCTTAGAGTTACTCCACTAAAAACTTAATATTGCACTCTCAAAACTGTAGATGTTTTTATACAATCTGAAATTCAAGACCTCTTATAAAATTAATTAAATAATTATTAATTCATAATTACCAATTAACTAATTAATTATTAAATAATTAGAATAATCAATATCATTCAAATACCAAGTGAATACATATTTGCTACTTATGTAACAATTATAATTGGACAATTCAATTACAATATTCTATATACACGTTTTTTATAGTGAAATAAGCTATCAAGAGGACCCAATGGACCTACAATTTTAAGCTCCAATAATATTGAAATTATTAATTAAATAATTCACTATTATTAATCTTAGAGTTACTCTACTAAAAACTTAATATTGCACTCTTAAAATTACAGATGTTTTTATACAATTTGAAATTCAAGAACTCTTATAAAATTAATTAAATATTATTAATTCATAATTACTAATTAACTAATTAATTATTAAATAATTATAATAATCGATATTATTCAAATACCAAGTGAACACATATATTGCTACTTATGTAACAATTATAATTGGACAATTCAATTACAATATTCTATATACACATTTTTTATAGTGAAATAAACTATCAAGGGGACCCGATAGACCTATAATTTTAAGCTCCAATAATATCGAAATTATTAATTAAATAATTCACTATTATTAATCTTAGAGTTACTCCACTAAAAACTTAATATTGCACTTTCAAAACTGCAGATGTTTTTATACAATCTGAAATTTTCAGTGTCAATTGATTTAATCATTATATATAATTTGACCCTCCACAAATAGTTCATAATTAAACCTAGGTCAAAATACCTGTTATACCCCTCTAATTATATATTGATCCTTAAGTACCATTGATTCTCTAATGAACAATATATTCATAATAACTTATGAATTTACGTTTCCGTTTACATATGAATAGAAAATTGAGCGTTCTTATTGTTCAAGACAAGAATTAACCTTTAAGGGAACTATTGCTCTACTTCTCGCAAGAACGAGTAGATTCCACGATTGTATAGAATGTTTCCAGCTACTTACTAAATCATATCCCCAAAGTATGAAGTTATTGACTGGGCATCTGTATCAATCTCACCCATGTGAACTAAATGATATAACTCAACAAAAAGAAGTCCATAATACAATCAAGATTAAGATCAATTCATATATGATTATCCAATCGATAAATATAAATATCTAAGTTTAATGGATATTAGTTAAAGATTTATGTTTATTGTAGTCCACTTCTATATAATCTTTATTATATAAGGTATCTTCATTTCTGTTATGTCCATTATCTCGTTCTTTGCCTAAATGGGCTAGTATAAGCCCTAAATGTTTGGACGGGAGCGGGGGCCCAGAAAGCCCAAGATCAGGACTGGCAGTTGGAAGTCCAACTCGTGAGGTCGTCCAGGTCGTGAGCTCACAACAGTTTCCAGACCTCCCAAGCATGCATCCTGCCAGCGTCGCCAGCTCGTCAAACTCGCGAGACCGTCCAGGTCGCGAGATCGTAGGAATCTCCAGACCGCCTAACCTCCTCTCCTGGCCACGTCGACATATCTCCAACATGCATCACCTGACTAACCAGAGAGCTTATTTAGGGGATGTCGTATGCAGGAAGTCATTAGAATCACCAACTCTCATGATTTCCCGTCGGAAACTGTCTGCACAATTACCCAGAAGTATTCAATGCGGCAGCTATGTGTTATACCCATTTTCTCGATTTGTCTAAATGGGCCAATACAGGCCTTATTAACTTGAACAGAAGCAAGGGCCCAGGAGGCCCAAGGATGGAACCAGTGGTTGCAAGCCCAGCTCGTGAGGCCGTCCAAGTCACAAGCCAGCAACAGTTCCCAGAATGCCTCTTGTCCGTACCTTCAGCTCGTGGAGCTAGCGAGGTCGCACAGGTCGCGAGCTCGCGTAGACCTCCAGGCCGTCTTACCTCTCCTCCTGGTCACATCGGCTCTCCTCCAGTGTGCTTCACCTGGCTGACTGAAGGACTTACTCAGGAGATATCATGTATAGTAAGCTATCAGAATTACCAACTCTCATGATTTTTCGTCGGAAACTGCCTACACAATTATCCAGAAGCATTTAATGAAGTGAAGACCTCTCAAAGTATATTAAATGCATACTTGTGCCGGAAGATAATCATAATTACCTTTACAATTAATGCAGCATGGCAATGTCAGGATTAGCTGAAACTAGTCATTGCCAATAACGTGTAGAACTTTCTTTTGTATTTTTTATTATGATCTCCCCTCCTCTATAAAGATGGGAGACCTTTTTACTGTATAACAAGTTGAACATACTAGAGAACTGTCACTCTGCCGGAATTACTCCAGAGTGGTTGTGAATGTAGGTGCAGTCACTGAACCACGTAAAAATCCTTGTGTTTCTTCTCTCTCTCTCTCTCTCTCTCTTTAATTCCTTACTGATCACCTCATTAAATCCGACCAACCTCCAGGACCGACATTCCTTCACTTGAATTAATCACCACCAACCTTGAACTTCATTAATTGCCCATTTACTATCCTTCCATCAATACGATCAAGACCTTTAATTACCAAGCTCGCCGTCTGGGCCCTAAAATCTCTGGTTGACCGTTTTCGGACGTCAACACTATGCAATTAATAAAGTAAAGGCCTCTCCTGGTGTATTAAATGCAGACGTGTGCAGAAAGAGAACAATCATCACCTTTACAATTAATGCAGCATGGTTATGTCAGGATTAGTTGTAAATAGTCGTTGTCTGTAACGTGTATGACTTTCTTTTGTAATTTCTTTTTGTCATCTCCCCTCTCTATAAATATGAGAGATATTTACTGTACAAACAAGCTGAATATACTAGAATATCGTCACTCTGTCGGAATTACTTCAGAGTGGCCGTGAATGTAGGTGCAATCACCGAACCACGTAAAAATCATTGTGTCTTGCATTCTCCTCTCTCTTTCTCTCTTGTCTCTCATTGATCATCTCATTAAATTCAACCAACTTCCACGACTGACATTCCTTCTCCCAAATTAATCACCACCAACCTTAAACCTTATTAATTACTCATTTATCATACCCCCGTCAGTATTATCGTTCCTTAATTACCTCGTTCGCAGTCTGGGCCCCAGAATCTCTAGTTGATCGTTTTCGAACATCAATAATTTTCATGTCATCACATGAACTGTCTCGGATAAGACTATCGTATCAAATACAAAATGGATTGCAACTATAGATTTACCACAAATAAGGTACCCGACTTCATTTGCTTTCTACAGACTCTTTAGATTACTTATCTCAAACTAAATACGTTTGTATATAACACATATATACTTAATTTAAAATTATATCAGTAATTAAAGATGTTTTATGATATTCATATGAAACAAATATTTTGCAAATACACATAAATTGAATAAAATAAACATAATTTATTTATTGTTTATTTAAACATTTACAAATTACAAATTCTTAGGGCACAAACCCTAACAAAAAGTAGTGTTGCAATATTCTAGTGAATGGTGATTGAATTTGGTTGAGAGCTTATGGTTAAGAAAGTAACAAAATTAGAGAAGACTTCCATTGGTTTACTTGAGTATAAATACTCAAGTAGCTAGTCATTGGAGGTTGTTTGAGGGAGGATCTCGCTTTCTAGGGATCCTCCACACTTTACTTCAATCAAGTCAAGTGGGCTGACTTGGTCAAGAGGAACAATTCAAGGTGGCGGCAATAATACTGGTCGGGCAAGACGGAAATAATGGGCCTTCATGTCATTGGGTCTAGTCTGATATTGGGCCTACATTTTGACCACTACGTATATCAAATAATAATAATACTACTAACATGCTTATATATTTCCAAAAAAAAAATAGAAAACAACAACAACAACAATAGCATGCTTATGTTAAAATTTTGAGTGGCATGTTTGTAAATATCCAAACCGTAACGCTTTTATACCAAACCTAGATTTGAAGACTACAAGATTAAAAAAAAATGCAATTAATGCAATACAAAAGATGATTCAATTGTCTTTAAAAAAAAAAGGTTTCAATTGTACAAGGGTCATGTAAAATCCTAACGCTCTTTTATTTGACACAAGACGTCATAAAAATTTAAACACTGAATTGAGGCAACTTTAATTTTTCTTATCTAACTTTTTAAAAGTTTGATCCTTATGGAATTAGATGTTTGTTAAAATATTATGATATTATTCACTAGTGTTGTGGTTAGTTAGTGCCTGTTTGGCATAACTGTAGGAGGCTCCAAGGCTCTTTTTGAGCCTAAAAGTAGTTTATTTGAGTGTTTGGATGATTTTTCAAAAATGGCTTCTAACTTTCAGAAGAGCTTCCAAGCGAAACCATAATTATTAGTTTCGCCACAAGAGCTTCCATGAGAAAAAGTGGAAAGCCAAAATTTTTAATGAATCTTTCATAATACAAATTTTACCCTTTAGACTATAAATATCAAAATAAAATTCTCACTCGTATCCTTTCACATGTTTTGCTGTTCTCCTCTCTTGCCTGATCGTGTTCTTTTCCTTTCTTACTAGATGTCGTTGGAGAAATTAAGGGTTCTTTTGAATTAATATCCTTCTAGTTCTATATCTTCTCTTGACACCATGAATCCCAATTAATAAACCCCTCTTCTTAAGGAGAAAACTCCATTTCCACAGCTTCAACAAAATAGAGGAGTAACTACAATTGCGAGAAAAACAAAGACATATCTAACAACACGGCCTATACAACATCAAAACAATTGTTTTGATCTAAAACCTTCTTATCAATCTATGTTTCGAGCAGTAAGTGATAGTTTTTGTTGGATGTTCTTCACCTTTTTTGCAAATGATTATCATTTTTTTTTTTTGTGGGTCTGATGATAAGATGTTAGAGATTGAAGAGGAATCAAAATTGCTTACCGGGTTGTTGTTTTTTAGGCTTAAATATCTGAAAGTACCATTTTTTCTAGCTTTTGTTTGTTCTTTTGTTTTTTTCCATTGTTTTCTCTACTGCCAAATAGGGGGTATGTATGTGTGTAATTGAAGATAGTAGCATTGGAAATAAGATCTAAGCTAATGTGGATTATGAAGTATTACTGATCTTGTTTTACTTTTGTTATTGAATTTTGTTTTTTGTTTTTGTTAATGTGGTTGCTAAACAAATTTGAGTTGTTTTCATTTATATGATTTATGTTTTAATTTAATGAATGGGACTTTTTTTTTGGGGGGGGGGGGGGGGGGGGAAGGGGGAGGAGACATGGATGATGGTATATAAATGTGATTATTTCTTATTGGAAGTGGTTGTAAATCATTTGGCACATTTAGAAATTTTTCTTGCTCATTAATTTTCAGATTGATTGAAACAGATGATGGTATATAAATGTGATTATTTCTTGTTGGCAGTGGTTGTAGATCATTTGGCATTTAGAAAATTTTCTTATTATTTTTTGGATTGATTGAAATAGATGATGGTATATAAATGTGATTATTTCTTGTTGGTAGTGGTTGTAGATCATTTGACATTTAGAAAATTTTCTTACTTACTATTTTTTGGATTGATTGAAATAGATAATTTGATTGAAGGGTTGGTGAGTTCACGAATCACTCCAATCTGTGCTTGTTGTAGACAACAACGCTCACTTTTTGTCTCTACACGTTCATTGCAATTGACAATTAAGTTTCATACAAGTCAAGATGAAATATCCTAAATCTTTCAATTTAGTAGTTGTTGCTTCTATTCAACCATTGGAAACCTCAACGTTGGGCCATTTTGAGAACAGACTGCCCTCCAAAGGTTAGCTCCAGTTCCTAGTGAAATATTTATTACTTATATATCCATTCCAATGTTTAATTTGATCGAGGAGCAGAATGATAGTATTCTAATCACTGTAAACAACTAACTTGGTCTAGAAACTAGTCAAACTATTTCAAAATAATGTTCTAAAACGTGTGATGAACCTAATTGGCTTATCCACGTGTTTAACATTTGACATTACTATGAAAATAATATAATTGGTAAATGATAATAACGTCTTATGAAAGTTTCAAGTTATATTTTGTAGGATAATTTTGTTATGGTTGATGGTTGATCTCTTATATTTATAGAGGTTGTTGAGTTGTGGAGCAATGATAATGCAGTGTCCTTCAATCTTGATAGCACGGTTTGTGTAAATGAGGGCATTAATGAACTTATAGAATTTTGTGGGGCAAGAAAAGCTGTTGTTGAATGGACTACTAGGTTGGTTGTGCTTCTTATGTGTTGGAATATTTATGTATGATTTTTAATCATATCCATATGGAGTTTATTTTGTTGTATCTTGCCAGAGCAAGAGTGGTTTTGTTCCTTTTGAGGAGGCCTTGGCTGCCAGACTTTCTTTGTTCAAACCTTCATTATCCCAAGTCCAAGATATTCGTGAAAAGAGGCCACCAAGTTATGATTGCTCCTTGCAATTTTTCTGGTTATATGAATTTTGCTTAGGAGAGGAGCGGGGTTGCATTGTTGGCGATTAGTTTTGTAAAGTTGAATTAGCCCATTGATTTAACTCAACATGTAAATGAGCAAGTTAAAAGCGAAGTTGTTGAACACTGTGGTCATTATCAATTAGTTCATTAATTTATGTGAAATGAATTATTTCCATGATATGGATATTTATTAAAATAGGTAGATCCTTTTATTGTTGTCAAAAATATAGTGAACCCCATAAATGGCTTTACATGATTTCATAAGAATGAAGCTATTGCAGATATTAAGTTTCAATCGTATAGTGAAAATCAAGATTATGTTTAAATATTAATTAAATAATCAACAAAATTGAGATGAGTGTTGCTTATGATAGAATTGCAAAAGAATTAATGCTTAGATAAATTATTTTTATTATCTTTATCATTGTAATTTTTTTGTAAAACTATTGACATAATTTGAACGAATTATTATGCATAAATGTATGTATACTTTGAATTTAATTTATTTTAATAATCTAAGTTTAGGTAAATGTAATTGAAAAAATAAATTACATATATGTCTATGTAGTAAATTGTTTAAAAATAATATTTCAACCAAACACATTCAAAAGCTTTTCTAGAATGACATAAAAGTCATATTATGATTATGAGAAATTTCACTAATATTTCAACTAAACAGTTTCAAATGTTTTTCTAAATTTAAAAGCTCTTATAAAATGTATAATTCAAACAGTATTCAAAAAGTTTAAAATTTTATTTATTTTCTTCTACTATCAAAAGTCAAAAATAAAAATTATTTCAAATGAGTTTTTAATGTCTTGTGGCGCTATTGGAAACAACTAGAAATATCGAGAGTATACAAGTGTATGTAATAACCTTTCATGGCCCAAGACAATGTCAAATACTAAAATCGATTATTAAATAGGATTATTACTATAATATTTAAAAATTTACTCAAATTTATCAGTATCTATTACATCATCTATATATTATCTTATAATTAATATAATTACAACAATTTATCCTACCGTGTTATTTGAATAACAAATATGATTGATTTTTTAAAAGTGTATCATTATTCATTAAAGAGTTTGGTTGTTAGTGTTGATTTAAGTCCTTAACAAATTATAAAGATTTTACTCATATACATCATTAATGATATTTAAAAATATGTTAAATAAACATCCAACAAAAACATTAGTGGATTTAAGTTCTTAACAAATTATAAAGATTTTACTCTAAAAATCTAATGATATTTTAAAATATATTTAATAACGTCCGGTAGAATGATTATTTTATTTTATTTTGAAATGGATTCTTTGATTTTATTTTAATTGATACAGTAAAGAGAGAAAACCACATGTACAAAACTAATTTTGTTCATCTCTCAACCTCACTTTCAAGTGAGTTTATAATATAACAATTGGCTTGTTATTTTTGGAGGACTTTCATCTTTAGCATCCCTTTATCCAAACCCCATTAAGTTAAATTTCTAACTTCATCACCTCCAACTGTTACAAATATAATGTGAAAAGTCATTTTTGTTACAAGGAAGGATGTCTTCGAACTTCACAATTTATAAATTAAGATGATAATCGAATTCTAGCCACGAACATAAAAGGAACGCACACAATTAAATTAAATTATATATATATGTAAAAGAGTTATTTAAATTTCTGTAACCAAAATATTGGACGGTAGTACTGGACCACCGGTTTCTCTAGTCCTATAAAACAAGCATGACATATTAGTACCTGCACGCAAACATCACCTTGTGCTTGTATTACAAAGAAACCACCAGACCCTCAGCGACATACATGTGCATTCGTAGAAGAAACAAATATATATATATATTTTTTTTTTCAGTTATTATGATGAATCTAAGAGACAATTGAAATCAAACTAGTAGAATCCTAATAATTCGATAGGAATAAACAGCTCTCATATAATTAGAAGTCATCCATATCAGAGTAGGAGACAATCTATATACATAAGAAAAAATTCAATTTTTATTTAGTATGGTGAGGGCATAGAGTGTCGAACCTTAGTTTAAAGCCAAGGTTGGCCTGTGCATTAGCACTACATTACAAGACGAATGACACAAACACTCAGTTTTTAGAGAGGCGTAGAGGATTCTAATTGTATAAACATATTTTGCATTTTTTTCTTTCGTCTGATAACTGTATTTTACATCTTCTTTTTTTTTTTTTTTGAAGTATAGTTTACATCTTGTTCCTCTCCACAAATTTGATAAGCATTTCGGAAATTTTGTAAAGTATGAACGGCATGGTAATAAATATTCTAACTCTGCTTCGATTTCAAGTTTAAAATCTAAAATTTATCGAGCAAAAACCAATGTAAAAAAGAAAAAGCACCTAGATTTTAAGGCTGTTTGCTTTTGGTTTTGAATTTGAATGGGTCCGAAAATGATCCATTTGGATCATTTGGAGATATATATATATATATATATATATATATAATTTGGTTTAAAGTTCTAAAAGCATATTAAAAAAAAAATCTTAATTGAGAAAGTTATAAAACTTTGACTTCCACCTTAAGATAACACAGCTGAAAACAATATTTTATTAAATAAAATATCTTTTTTTTTAATAATTACCTTTTAAAAATCACACTGACGGATGCCGCAACAGTATTTTATTAAATAAAATTATTTTTATTAATATCGAATGGATTTAAAATGTGTTGGACTTATCAAATGGAATGGACCAGAGATGGTTGGGCTGGTTAAATTCATTTACTATTTACAGCCCTGATTTCTTCTTCTACCATAAAGGGAGAAAATCATCCATACAAAACTTATAAACTATTCTTATTGGTGTTTGAGCCTGTATCATTATGATGGATAAGGACATGTACAACCAAATTTTATTAGCAGGTATTTTATAAAATCATTATTGTTAGTTTATTTAAGTAGTACTTAGAAGAATGTGTTCAATTTAAACTTTTAATAATTTTTATAAAATTTAAAAGTTTAGATGTATTCAATATAACCTTTTAAATACTTCATAAAAGTCATGTAATATTTAATATAGACTTTTAATGATTTTTAAAAAATCTATAAAAGTTATGGTATATTCAATCAAGACTTTTTAATAGTTTATAAAAGTTATGGGAAATTCTATAGAATTTAAAATTTTAATGACTTTTGTAGACTTATATGTTAAATTTATAATAATTGAATTCCACAAATTCTCTTTCACTTCCCTTAAAAACTTTTATAGACTTTTGTTGTTGATTATAAAAATAAACTTTACAATCACTTTTACATTTGAATTTCTCATAAATAAAAATATTTCATTTATTTTAAATACACACACTCTCACGCACACATGTACGCGCACACACACGCGTGCACACATACACACACACATATATATATTTCACTTCTATTTTATTATGAATTATAATGGGTATTATTTATTTTTCTATGTTCAAATTGTTAATTAGCTTTTTAGTATTTTAATCTCATTAGACCCATTTCAATTTATTATTTTGTAAAAGATTTCAAGTTTGAATCAAAATTGAGGAGTTAGATCTCGACAAAATAAATTTAAGAAAATAAAACATCTTATAATTTATATTTATATAAATACAATATCAAAAAAAAAAATGTTTAGATAGATATTGATCTGAATCATCTCATTATTCATATGATAAATAATACAACTATCATTAACGATTATATTGTAAGCTAACGGTTTAGCATTTCTTGTGTACAAATAATGAAAATAGTACTCACAAATATACAAACAAAAAATCTTATTGCTTTAAAATTTATAAAATTAATCAATGAAATCTTTGTTTATTATATTAAAAAATAAGAGGAAAAACCTCTATTTCAAATAAAAAAAATAAAGAAAATTAAAAAAAAAAAAAATTTTAAAAAAAATTTATTAAAAAAATTAAAATTTTAAATTTGATTATTTAATTATATTTATACGTGTGATTTTTTTCAAATTTTATTCCTATTGTGTACTTGCTGGAAAATTTCTTGAATTTTACTTTTGATTAGTTAATATTTGGGGTACAATAATCAATTTTGATATTTGTAAAATATCATAAAATTAACCAGCTTAAATTTTGTAAAACATTAGTTTTCATAATTGTTTTATTTACATTTTATCAAAAAAAAATATTTTCATTGCGATGAGAAATATAAATTACAAAATGTATAATTTGCACAGGCTTGTTAAATAAATATATTTTTATTTCAAAAGTAAATAAAAATCTATGAAAGCCTGTTAATATTTATGCATCTTCATCATCTTGATCATTATTACTAATTAATGAAGATGATAATTTTAACTCATTTCTTGAGACTCAAAAACAACAAAGAGAACATGCTAATGAATGGAGGGCTATTATAGCAGCTGATATGCAGAACGATGTTATGATTATTGATAATAATAGATATTAGAAATTTTATTTTTCATAGAAGACATAAAATGCATAATGAAACACTTAAATTACTTAGTGTTTTGGTTATCAATTTATATAATTGAGGTGGCTTTACTTTTATTTTATGTGTCATATTTTTTCATATTATTGACATGATAAATATAGTTTTTATTAATTTATAAAGTGTACATTATATTATAAGTTAGTAAAAATTTAGTTTATGAAAGTATATGGAAGTCTATAAAAATCTATAAAAGCTTATGAAAGTTTTTAAAAAAGAGTTTATAAAAGTCTATGAGAGTCTTTAATCAATCTGTAAAATCATTAAAAGTCTATAAAAAACATTCACTTAAAAATGTATATAAAATTATTTCAAAATTATGATTAAATGCACCCCCTTTAGTTTAATTTATTTATTAAAAATCTCTCTCACACACACACACACATATATATATATATGATGTGGAGACTTTTTAGTCTAAATTTTATATTATATTTTGAATATGTGTTTTATTTTATTAAATTATTAAAATAATAATTTCAAACATTTTATTATTATTAATTTAATTTACCCTTAACTTAAAGTAAAAGATATATGTCCTTTTACCATTTTCCAGATAATTCTATTTGAACATCATAATCGAAAAATAAATTTGTTATTTCATTAATTCAAACTATTTTAGATTTCAAATTTGATTCAAATATGTTGAAACTTAAAATAAAAATGTAATAATAATACCTTAGTCTAGTCCAAACATTTGACAAGCGATGTAAAAGTCAATCACGTTTGAAATAAGCACTCGATCCATAATTAACATGAGACAGAGTTTGATGATAAGTATCGTGTTCGTGTGTGGCGTCATCATATCAACTAATGGAATCTTAACCCAATCCTTCACTCATTTATTTTTATAGGGTTTTGGTATTTTTTTTATTTTTATTTTTTTATGTAAAGTAGTTAGCATTTTGAAGTTTGAACCAAATATCTTAAGTATCTTTTAAACCCTAACCTCCTACCACCAAGACAATTTTTATGGTCCAAGGTTACACTCAAAAAGATATTTAAGATATCGGGTTCAAACTTTAAGATATTATTTATCCTACGAGAAAAAAAAAAAAATCATATGAAAACAAATAAGTGAAGAATTGGTCCGAATTCCCAACTTAAGCAATCATAATTGAAACCACAATATTTGCAACTCAAAAGTGGATTTGGTGAAAAATTTAGCATACTTGTAAGTTGTAACCCTCTTAAAGTTGAAAGCCAATCTAGCACAATAGGTATCACATCATTTTCAACGTGCCCACCTCAGTTAAAACTTTAATGCAAACGACACAATACACTCATTCTACCTGTGATGCGCATCAACTGAAACTAAAATCGAGTGTAATAGCCACTAAATTAGAGCTTGGGGTGTCAATTGAGTGGAAAAAAAGCTTTAACTCCTTTAATAGCCCAATCTTAGGTTCAATCAAGGGCAGCATCCTCACACTACAAAATAAAAAATAAAAATAAAAATAGATTTTCTCTCTTTTCTCTCTCTCTCTCTTCTCTGTGAGGATAGTTTTTCCCCATATGTGTCGATCATTTCCTTCCATATGGGAGTCTCTATCTAGGTTATGCGTTCAGTGTGTATTAATCACGTTTGATCTTAGTTGTATTTTGGATTAATCCTAGTCTCATCAGATAGGTTAAAAAAAAAAAAAAAATAGCCGCCAAATTAAAATCACGGCTGTGCACCCTGCCACACAAGTAGTTTTTCTCATTCCAATTATAGATGAGGACCACGTTTATATTATATTGCTAAATTATGAGTAATGCGGCAAATCAAGGTACTTAAACCGGTGGCTACAAACTTGGGGCGAAGTGGAGTTGATTTAAAGTAGTGCCATTCCTTTTAACGTAAATAAACATATAATCTCCACTGACATCATGTGATAGAGACACCTACAATTTCTTTTCTATTATATTCCCTCTCACCCAACCTGGTGGGAAGATCCGTTCTTCTACTCACCGAATATACCTTCATATGATATGGAAACGCACGATAACAACACATGGCAACACATATGCCAATTTAATTGGCTACCGAAGCTAAACTATAAAGTGGCAACTATAATATGCCAATTATAATATATGTTCAAAAGCAACCAACAATATTCAATCATACAGTCTATTCCTATGTCACGTATAGTCCCATGGAATATATTGTAATATATATATATATGAGTGGAAGATATATTGTCACGTTTATTAATACTAGACCAACACCGCTACAGCGATGAGTTGTTTTCCAATAATTGACCTACAGTACCAATGCAATAGCATTAAAATCTCCATAAATAGAGGCCAGAGACCAGAGTCCAGACGATCAAAAACGCTCGGGTCCACGGTCAACTCAGATATTTTCCAGGATTCACTTCTTATAGTATCAAAAACTAGTGTAAAGCGAAGTTACACATACAATAGAGACATATCTAGAGTCTCTCTTAAGTTTTATCACTTGAGGTTCTGGCATCTAGAGTCCTTCCTTTCACGGTACATCAATATAGGACAAAAGACATTCAAACGTGTCACATGCATAATCACATTATTTGTTTTGGCAGAAAATAATATGTGTATTGTATGGATTACCTAAAAACACGATAAAAAAATCCCGAATTGATATTAAATTGTGACATACTACTATAAAATTAATCTAGAAAAATAGAACAGTTTAAGAAACTTAATTATTGATTAATCAATTCAAATCAGTTCATATCATGACGAACACTAAAACTGGAATTCTGTTATTATTATTATTTACCTTGGCTCACCTTAATTTTGTAAGTTTGATAAGGTAGCAAAACATGTTTTATTGGATCCGTTAATTCTTCTTGGGGAATCCAGAGATCGTCGAAGCAGATGCTTCATAGCTGAAATCAAGTCCTTGGTGGGATGTGTGGGAGGACTGGAAGACCTGAACTGCTCACAGAACTTCATGTGACGGTTCAAAGCTTCGTCGGTTGTGATCACCAAGTCGTCGTCGTTGTCTCTATTGGATTTGGACCTACGAGTCTGGTCTTTAACAGCCTCTGCACACAGCCCGCAAATCCACCGCCCTTGGAACCGCTCGCGCACGCGCCCAATGTAGGCCGGCGTGCACTCCTCCATCAGCCCGCAGCACTCGCATCTCGCCACCTCCACCGCCACCGCCGCCGCCGCCGCTGTTTCAGGCTCAGTACCAGACATAATCGACTTCATTTGTTTCATGATCGTCGATGTGCTACACTCCCTGCGAAACAGAAGCCACTTATTTTTTTTTTTCACTTTCAAATTTTGAAATACGAAACGGAAAAACAAGTGCTTGAACAAAAACTGAAGACTATATGATAATGATTAAACCATCAAACGGCTAGGCATGCTCTGGATTTTGATTTGAAAAAATCACAAAAACAATGTGATAAATAATGACAATAAAACATTGAATGCAAATGAGAAAATATATACAAACCGATGACAAAGATTTGTTTTGGGGATATTTCTAAATTGCCCTAACTTTTACCTATAATATGAAAATAACCCGTAGTTTTGTAATTAACATTTTTCATCCTGTAGTTAAATTAAATATGGAGAAAATATCTTGCCGTTACCAATTCCGGTCATTATCTTTAGTGATGGAAGGGTAAAATGGTAAATAAATTGATAATTAAATATCAATTAATAAAAATAATAAAAACCAAAAAATTAAAAATTAAAATTTTATTCATCTTTTAAAAATCAATTAAAATGAATGATTGATCAAATTAATAATGATAAAATAAAAAAATATTGATTTTTTTAAATTAAAATCAATTTAATGTCCACCATTCATCAAAATAAATGAACGGCGACTATTTTTTCATAAATTGAAAAAAAATGACAAATGTATAAAAAAAAAAAGGTGGACATCTGGATTGGATTGGATCTCCACCTCCATTGATGAAAATGGATTACACCTCCATCTTCATCTCTCTTGTATCGTTGAAGAAGGACGTATCGATCGTTCTTCCAACTTTTATCTTTGACAAAGGTTCAACGACGTTCATCGATGTAAGTATGACGAGAGACGACTATGGACATCAAAACAGTTGAGAGAGCTCTACGAGATAGAGATGAAAAATCTAGAAACCAGTAGTTGGCATCTGAAACTCCAGATTAGGCATCGATCTGGTTGATTTTTTTAATTTTTAGTTTTTTAAAATTTTGTTTAAAAATTTTATAATTACCAAATTGATTTTGATCTCATTTTATAATTTTGTTTTTAATTTTAAAAAAATTATTTTTAAATTAATCTCCATCATGCATCATGTGATGGATGGTGAATTTTTAAACAAATATTTATTATTAAATTTATTTTTATAATTGTTAAATTAATTTTGATCTCCTATCATTCATTTTAGAAATGAACGGTAGAAATCTTATTTTATTAATTTTATTTATTAAATTTATTTTAATTAAATTTAAATCAGAGATAAATAAATTATTAGTTTTTTTGAAATGATAGATAAATCATTTACTGTTCTAAATTAACATTCTAACAGGAAAGTAACGTGGGTGTAAAATCGCTAAATACGAAATTACGGGGAGTATTTTCATATTATGAGCAAATATTGGGCAATTTAGAAATGTCCCTTTGCTTTTTTTTTTTTTAATTTTGAAATGAATCTCCCTCTGTTTTTATTTTTATTTATTTATTTATTTTTGTTAATCGAGGACAATGGCCCAATCATTGCCGGTGTGTGGCAGCCCTTCTCGCAATTGACGTACGTTTATCATCTACGGCAGTATCCATGCTAGTTCTGTGAGCTCTATTAATCTGGCTGTCAATCTCTTCATAGTATAATGAGTGGACACGTGGTTGGGGGATTTGGCTTTGATGTACTTGTTTCGAGTGTTTCTTTAAGCTGGTGATTTATGCGGAGGCTAAATTGGAAGGATCCGTTTCCAGCTGTCATGAAAGTTACCTTCAACGGGTCGTGCAAGCCAAACGTGCTCTTTTTTCCGCGGATTTTTTCCATCTAACTCCAGTGTTACACGCACGCGCTACCTAGAGCGAGTGATGTTGTGGATGAGTTTTTTGCTTGTAATAGTTACGTGGGACCGAGATGGCTGACATGCGCATGGGACTGTGTATGTAAGGAGTGAAAAGTTTTGTCTGAATTCCAAGTACCATCATGCTTGCCATGAGTTGGTGGCTTTGGATGAGACTTGTCATGTTTTATTATCTAATGCTAACCAATCAGCTTCTGACATAAAATACAGGGGGGTATTATTAGAATTTGATTATTATTTATAAAAAGGAATTAAGGATCTTAAACTATGCTAGCAGTAGTATTTAACTTTTATGTAAGGTCAGTGGATTTTTATTAGTGATCGTGTTTTAAGTAAAATTCAATTGATAATTCGATACAGTGATTGAAAGGTTCGACTACATATTCACTTATTTATTTATTTTATAATTAACCTTTGCACTGTTTTGTTGATCATTATTACTGTGTAGATCCATTTATTTAAATGGGAAATTAACAAAAATAAAAGTAAAAGACATATTTAGTACATAAAAATATTATTACATATCATATCACTTACCGTTATTTTCAAATTATAAATAAATAAATCATAAGTTATTGTACATCTCCTTATTTATTTAGTTGGTGGGAATTTCTCATCAAAGACATCAAATGCCTCTTATAAGCTTGCATGAGTAGTATTATTATTTTATTATGAAAATAGTTATCTTACATTTATATAAATAGATATATTTAAATCACACAAATAATAAATAAATTAGGGGTGGATGTTTTCGGGTTCAAGTTGGGTTAAATTGAAAATCTCTCAACCCAACGTGGAACCCAACCCAATAAATTTTTCAATTCAACCCAACTTAACCCAATAATAATCGGATTGGACTGAGTTGGATTGATCAAGTTAGATTTAATTCATCATAACGACACAAAAGGTCTAGTTAATAACTCTCATAGTTTTAATAATTTGATTACAAATAAAATAAGTACAATAAATATTCAATTATTATAAACAAAGATTAAATTCGCCATAAAAACTATTCTTAATCTTTATCCCGAATAAGAGTTTTTCTAGAGAGGGGAGAAAAACTTGGATTCAGAATTAGAGATAGATGTTTATCAGGTTCGGGTTGGGTTTTCAACCCAACCAATCCATCCAACTTTTTTTAAGATTTAACTCGATCGGATTGGGTCGGATCTATCAAGACGGGTTGGATCAGGTCTATCGGGTGGGTTGAAGATGTCCACCTTTAAAATAAATATCAATAAGTAACAGTATAGCTTTGACCGATTTGATGTTAGTTTGACTCTCAATTATAGTTGGAGACATCTATGCAGTTATCGGCACGCCATTATTGATAGTGCCCTTTTGAATATAAATTATTTGTAAACTCATTATTATTCGTCCGGATCATTTTTGCTTGTGAACTTCTTTTAGAACCCTGCATAATGATATTTGTGATAATACGGGGGGTGTTGTTCATAAACGAATTCCTTAATCGAACCTATCATCTACTCTTATACCTTCCATCACTCATGACCTATATCCAAAAATGTACTAGAAAATGAAGTAACATATTTTAATTTGCAAATGAAAATCACAACGAAGCACAGAACTTTTAACATTCACACACAGAGTCTGAAGCATGAGTTTTGACTGTTTTGTTTCGAGCATAGAGAGTGATGAAGTCCAGGCACGGTTTATGGTTTTCTCAAATAAATTGAAATTAAATGTAAAGTCTAGGACAACAAATGAACCACTAAACCAGACCCAAATTAGCAACAAAATCATATATGCCGCACTGCTTTTTTCTTATATATATATATATCTATATTATTTTCATAGAGTTCAAAACCATGTATATACAAAAACAAATACCCAAAAAAAAAAAAAAAAAACATAACCTTTGTATGATCAGAGTCTTATGTTTACTTTGTTGTGTGATGATTGTTTATTAATTTCACGAGAAATTTAATTTAATGCTTGCAATAGAATTAAGATTTTAATTAGGATATATAATAGACTTTCTTTTCTCCTTTTCTCTTTTAACAAAGGCTTCAAATAATACTTGAATATACAATGGATGAAATGAATAGGTGTAGGTGATATTTGATTTTTTTTAATTAAAATAATTTGTCCTCATCGGTCATTTTGAATAAGGATTTGTTTTAATAAAAAATTTTAATAAAATATTAATTCATATTTATGTATAGCAATATCGACAACCTATGATTATACATTATCAAAATAGCATGCAACTACATAAATAAACTAACTAAGGAGTTGTTTGTTTTTTCGTCTGAAGATTAAATAGTACTGTTAAGACTGAAAATTGAATAGTGATTGGAACATGAAATATGAATAATATATATATTTTACCTCTGAATATATTGTAAACTTATTTATTTCTTAACGTTAAAATCATTTGAAAACTAGTAATTTAACATTTATATCTCTTTTAACTATTTATTGTTATGTGATTTTAATTAATTTAATATAAATATCTAAAAATAAATAATTTAATAAATTCTAAAATATTTTTTATGTATATATTAATAATATTTTATTTATAATTAAAATATGATTAAAAAAATAGTAGTATTAAGTATATTTATATATTTAAATACGTTAATATATTTAAGAAAAAACCTAAAAAATGAATGTTTAAATTATAAACTAAAATATATTATTTAATTCTAAGACAAATTGAGATGAAATGCATTTAGACTTCTATTTTCAAAAATATTTTTTGTTAATAGCAAAAAATAAAATTTTGAGTGATATAAAATTATGATCAATTTGAAATTGTGTTATTTTGGGGAGGATAGATATGAAATAAAAACTTAATGTCATTAAATGATTTGTAATAAGTGAAAATTTGAAAATTCTTAGGGGTTATTTGTTTTTTCCATTTAAAACTTAATAGTACTTAATTATAAGTTGTTTTCGTTCGTATTTTTAAATAATCAAACCATTTAAAGTTATCCAAAAACAACAGAAAAAATTAAGTAAAAATTTTTAACTTTTCATTTAATTGTAAATCGCTTAATGATTTTTAAAAGTTTTTATTCTGAATCTATCATCCCAAAATTACATAATTTCAAATTTATCTTAATTTTATATTATTCAATTTATATTTTTTTATACTTATAAAAATATATTTGAAAAGAAAAACCTAAATACATAACATTCCAAATTGTCATAGAATTAAACTAATATATTTTAATTGACAATTTAAACATTTATTTTTTTAAATATATAAATATGGTTAATATTACTATATTTTTTAGTTATATTTTAATTATGAGTAAAATATTATTAAGATGTAAATAAAAAATGTTTAAGAATTTATTAAATTAGTTATTTTAAAATGTTTGTATTAAATCAATTAAAATTACATAACAATAAATAGTAAAAATTATATAAATGTCAATTTACTAGTTTTCAGACAATTTTAAATTTAAAAAACAAACAAATTTATAACATGATCATAGGTAAAAAAAAAAAAAAAAACATGTTATTAAAATTTTATGTTTTAATCACTATTTAGTCTTTAGTTTTCAGCAGCACTATTCAGTTTTTAGACGATCCTTACTTAATTTTTCTTTTTGAGTAATTTTAAATTGTTTGACCACTTCAAAAACAAACAAAAACAATTTAATATGTGTTAATTCAGTATTATTAAGTCCTAGGAGAGGAAAAAAAAGAACGACCTCTAAATGCATATTTTGTTTTTGTTGATCAAGCTATTAAAGTAAATGAATTTAAAAATGGATATGTTGATGTTGAATAACTTCTTTCTCGATAATCCCCATTATTTTCAACGAACCCAGATGAAGAGCACAAACTCGAACCTAGACAAAGAACACCTTTCCATGTATATATATATATATATATATATAATCATCATCTAATTAAATTTTTTTTTTTTCATTTTTTAAGTTTTTTTTTTTCTCATTTTTCTTAAGTGTTCAAATGAATCTCATCTGACGGTAGATATCCAATTTGGATCTCTACCATATTTTTCTTCTTTTTTTTTTAATTTTTTTTTTAAATGCTATTGGTAGAGATCCATATTGGATCTATACCATTGGATAGATCTCATCCGACAATGGATATCCAATCTAGCTCTCTACCACACATATATATATTTTTCTTGTTAATTAGTTTTTATTTTATTCATGGATAAAATGGTCATCTAACCTAAAATGCTAGTAAACTATTAAAGTTTGCAAAATTGGACTGACGGGTGGGCTTGGTGTATTAAAAGGGAAAATGTGTATCCGTGTTTTTTTAGGCATACCTTGACAAGGTGTTATGTAATTTGTTATATGTCGTGTAATTAGTTATATATATAATATACTTTTAACCTATTTTAATTATAAAATTACCTTTAAAATTTAAAATGACATTTCAATCCTATTAAAATGTTATAGTAAGTAACTTATTTTTTAAACTTAAAATTTGCATAAGACAAAAAAAAAGGGTCTAAATTTTCCATTTTAAAAAAATATCGAGGCATCTAGAAAAGCATTAGGATATTTTGGGAATATCAATATATTTTACAAATATATTAGGATACATACATATACCCTAAGAATATTGAATATTATCCCGAACCTGTATTAGTCCCTCTCAAATTTGGATAATATCGGATATCACGTCGATATTTAAAATTTTGCTCATGACTAATACAGTAACTAACTACTTCAACAAATCCTTCACTATTTATTGGCCAATGAAATTTATTTCAACCATTTGCACGCTAAGTAGTAAGCATTCTGTGGAGAACGTTGCAAATAACCCGAGCTCAATTATTTTCCTTTGTTTTTCAAGAACAAATTCTAACATATGCCATGAAGGATTAAAAGAGCTAAACAAATAATTACATTTTGAGTTGTCGACGTGTAATAGATATCGTAAATTATAAATTGCCTGAGAAAAAGAAGAACAAATTACATAAAACCTAGGCACGTAATATATACATATTTAAATATTAATACAACTTCAAGGGTTAATTACATAAGACTCCACTTATGTTAGTGAAACTTAAGTGCTTCGGAGAGTATTATTTTCTTTTAACTTTATTGTTTGAAATAAAGGAAGCATTTTTTTTTTTTCAAAAAAAAGGTAGAGACAAAAAAATAATAATAAATAGAGTTAACCTTAAAAATATTCATGATCTTAATTTTTTATTATATTATATTATGATTTCATTTATAACTTTTCTAATTTTTATTTATTTATTTTTTTTATAAACATTCACTATCCATATATGAGATGAGATATACATTTTTTTTTTTTTTACAATTTATTTTTGAAAACTTTGCAGCGAGTTTTGATCATTGCCACCAAATTAAATGATCAAACTCATACTTTAATGGTCGTCGGCTAACAATAGAGATGTTAAGTGTAATTAACCATTAAACTTGTATTTATTTGTAAATCGGTATATTTTGGGTGGCCTTGGTGTAATTTGCTAAAAGGAAAAAAAAATCTCAAGTTTTATGAACCTACCTATGTGACGTCTTGTCTCCAAACTTCATCAAACTCAACCTAATTAATTGATTGACAATTCCATATTCAAATTACTTTCTAATCACATAAAGGCTTTCATTTAAATCGATTAAATTTGTATATAACTAACAATTATTTCCAAATTTTGTTATAAATTTATAATTACTGTATGCATTCTTTAGCTATTAAAGATCTATATATACAGCTGCATTAAAGAGGTTTGTCAAATCTTCATTCTTCAGTTTTAATGTCAACTTCTTCGAATTTGTGAGGTAGCGCGAAATGCTAGATGATAATTCAAATCAGAAAATACGTTTTAATTACGCATGTTAAAGTCAAAAGACTTGAACTCTATCTCTTTACTTGGTTATCAAGCCCCCTCTGAGATTAATTGTACCAATATTTTGACTTTTGAGCAAATGCTGTTTGATTATTTTTGGTTTTAGTGAGACTATTATAATCTCGTAAATTTCACTAAACCACTTCTTATCTCTTATTATTGAAATATTTAGTCTACAAAGGTAGAGTGCAACTGGCCAATGTGCCTTTGCTGCAACAACAGCGGCACTGTCAAGAACCACTATTGGTCATTGGTTTGAGACACTACAGTCATATTTGTGGCCGAACCTTTTCCCATCTATGTGTGGGTCTTCTCTCACTCTTATGTGGATCGACTTTTCATCCATACGTGAGTTGGCTACTTTCGTATGAGAACTGCTTTCTGAATCAAACTATTAGTGTCTGATTCTATTTGGTCTCGATTATTCCCTGCATCTATAATGTAATTAAAAAATAATGAAAAAAATAAAAGGTAGAATGCAACTAGTTGAAAAGATGTTTGACTTGGTTTGGCTTCCTAGTTTTAACTGAAATTGTGAATTAATCCCTAAAAAGTAAAGTAGTTAGTGAGTTGCAGTAACTTAGAATGGCCAAGAAAATCATTGCCTTTTATTGTCAATTAGGTTGCTAATCCTATAACATTTAAAAGGCCAAAAAAAAAAAAAAAAAACTATATTAACATCTGCCATTGTATTGTCCTCACTGTTACTGTATCTAAACGATATGCTAAGACAATTTGCAATGTCAAAATAATGATGTATCATCATTCTCATATGTTTTAAATAAATTTGAATTCGAAGGAGACAATTTATGCTCACTGTGTTATTATGTATGTAAATGTATTTGCACACCAACCCTTGTAGATTGAGTATTTAGTCTCATTTTTATCCTAAAACACAAAACATGAGTAATTTTTTTCTAATTTAATACCCCTTTTCCCACCATAAAGAAAAAAGTATGTAATTGCATTTACCATAGTGCCATTTAATTTATTTTTAAAGAAATTTAACACATTATAAAAAGAAATCTACCGATGCATACCAATATACACATGACGTTTAGATATTTACTTTCACATGTATCATGTGGTAGAAGTTACACATATGCCAATAATTATTTATGTATGATGGCTTTTGAAGTCACCACAAACCTTGGAGGGGAAGCATATATTGCTTAGTTACAAGCCAACGGTAATGAAAATATTGAATTTTTTTATCTCCTTTCTAGGTTTGTACCATTTAGAAATTTGCACAGCCTCCGGTCTTGGGAAAAAAAACTTAAACGTAATGCGATGCAAAGTATGTATTTTGTTATAATTTTAACATATAACAAGTGCATCACATTCTTCCATTGCAATATTATCGTATAGTAAATTTACCATGTATGTATACATACATCATGCTTAGAAGATATTCAATCAAAGGTAAAATGCAAATGAATTAGAAATTTTTAAAGATCATACCAAACATTATTGATTGAAACAAAAATTTTCTTTTTTATTTAAAAAAAAAAATACTCAAGACCGTAGTTACCTGAAGAAAAGAGATTAAATTACATGTATAGAAATGATTTTTTTTAATATATAATTAGTACTGATCTAATGCATAATTAAATTAAAAAAACTAAGTCAGTGTTTGAAAGTTAATTAAAATTATTTTATAACATCAAATGTAGATAATCCGAGTTCAATGATGTGTATTCATCAATAAGTAAAATTTGTTCCCCTTTAATGTGAAGCAGATATACCTTAAATTGGATAGATTTTTGGACCAAACTGCCAAACCCTTGTAATTGGTGTCAACGGATTTTTTAACCTTTCACTATAGTTTATTTACCATTAAAGTCCAATTTCAACCTTTTGATGCAACCCTACCGTTAGAATTAAATAAAATATCTTTTCTTTAAACTATCAAACTAATCTCGAAAAAATCTCTAGAACCTAACTATGGGTTCATAGTACTTGGTCAATCAAATCCTATGTGCTTATCTTACCTTATAAAAGCATTAAAAGATAAAGTTCTATATTTCATCAACACATATTTAAGCATTCAAAACTATGTTATACTAACTCTTTCTCTCTATACATATATTAAAAAAATCTAATTTTATTTAATGAATAATATTACATTTCTTAAAAAAATTGTCTAAAAATTTTATTTAAATGATGTAACAAACTAATTTATAACTACCATATTAATTTTGAGATGATGTATTAATAATATAGTAATTACTTATAATTTTATCACATTATTTTGATAATAAATTTAAATAAATTTTTAAACAGTATAGTATCACTCTTCCCTGACTCATTATATAAGACTAGAAAGTCAATCCAATCGGTTCACTTAATATATGATTTGTATTTTTTTTAAGTCAATATATGGTTTGTGCTTAATTTAATTTACAGTAATACCCTAACCACACATGCTCTACCTACCTATATAACTATACACGCATTATAAGCTGATAAGCATGCGAAGTAAAAAGACTGTGGAGGACAGAGAAGAGGTATGTATTTACAAAAACCCAGCGTTTACTTGTTACAAATTTTCCCAAATCCCAATCACACATTGATTAAAGCTACAAATTTTAATATATAAATCATATATATATATAGAGAGAGAGAGAAGAGAGAGAGAGAGGTCAAATCGATTGGGTGTGCTTTTTATTTGTATTATATAATATTTAGTGGTGGTGGTGGTGCTGCTCTGCTATGCCCAAAACAGGGTTTCTTTTAATCACTGAGCGAGAGAGAGACAGAGGAAGGAGAGGAAGAGATAGCAAGAGGGAAAATTTAGGCAGAGAAGGAAAATAGTTGCACACGAGACTCTGAGCTCGAATTTCGATAGTTTGATAGCTAGACATCGAAGAAAAGTCTTCTCTTTTGTACTATTTTGTATTTTCTTATCTGTCCCGATCTGTTCTGGTCTCGTTGCCGCCTATTATGGATCCATTCAATTTGGTTCGCAAAGGTATATTTGTTTGTTTCTTTGATGTAGATCTTCAGATTTTGGTGATTTTTTCTTGGGTGTTTTGAGTTTTGTGATTTTTTTTGGGGGTTTTGAGTTTTCTTTGTTTGGTGTTGAATTGGGATGAGATCTTTGGAGATTCAGTTGTGGATGATATCAAGTTTGGCTTTTTGGTTTGTGGGTTGGTTTTTTATTTTTGGTTAATTTTGATGTTCGATTTTGTGAATTTGTTTGGTCAATTTTGGGTTTTTTTGGGTTTTTATTAATGAGATTTGTATTTAACTTCTTTTGATGATATATATATTTTTGATTGTGAGTAAGAAATTAAGGAAAGTTATAGGGTTTTTTTTTTTTTTTTAAGTATTGGAAAATCTTATCCTCATACACGTGAATTTAGGGTTTGGAGTATTATCCTTTGTAAATTTGTCTTTTTAATGCACTTGATTGAAGTGTTATCTGTGTCTTTTGTATGTAATGCATGATTCAATGAGAATTCTATTTAAGAAATACATAATCTTGAATTAAACTCATCTTTACATGCAATCAAGTTGTTGTTGAGTAATAAATTGACTGTTTGCGGGCTTTATCCTTAATTGGTAGTAAATGAATCATGTCTTGTTTAATTCAGGTACTGATGTGGATACATACTCTGCAAAGTAACACAACTTTATTTATCTTTTGCTTTTTTTGAGTTTGAGTTATTTAAAGTCTAAACTATTTGTTTCTGTTGAAACTAGATTTATAGTTATAGCTTCTATAAAGAGTTGTTATTGAGGTTTGGCGGTTTCAGGTACTTGAGTTATTAGAGATAAAGTTGTCGAGTTACATTTGTGGAAAATACTTTGAGTTCATGCATGTGGGGTTGTCTGAAAATGCAGATACTTTTTGTCTTTGACTAATTAGAATGCTCAAATATAACTGTTTTGCAGGTTTTGGATAAAGTCTTCCGGAAGTTACAGTTGGTTTCCGTATCAGCCTCTTTTTTATGCATGTAGATACCTTTTTGTTGCCATTTCAGTAAAGAATGAGCCTATCCAAGAAAGGAACTCAAATTAGTGATACAAAGCTTCACAGTCCAAACAAGGCAACTGCTTTAAATCCAAATGCAGTGGAGTTTGTTCCCTTTGCTCTCAGATCTTCTTCTTCTGGAAGTACTAGTGCAGCAGATGCAACAGCAAGGTTTGCGGCCTCTGGGTCTGTAGGAAAAGCCGTGCTTGATCGATCCGAGTCAGCAATATCAAATAATTCTGATGATGAAGCTCACCAATATTGGCGTTGCCAGCTCCCTGATGATATTACCCCAGACTTTAAGGTTATGAATGAAGATGAGTCTCAAGGACTCGGGGGCCTCTCTTTGGCAGGTTTGTCATTACATGATGGTGGTGAAGGGTCAAGATTTCCGGTTTCTGCCGGAAGCGGATATGTACTTGCTGAGCAACGGGAGATATCTCCACATCATATTAATGGTAATAGCTTTGCCGAAAAGATGAGGTATTCTGCTTCAGGCTATGGTGAGGATCCTGCTCCAGCCAATTTCCTGCATTTGTCAGCTAAGCCATGGGACAAGCAAATCTTGGGCAGTGATCATGTTAAGGAGGGGCATTCTTACAATGGGAATTCTAGGCATGGGTTTATGAACGATATGTCAGGCGAGCATGGAATTATAGATGACAGCGAGATGAACCCGGTGGAGTTTTTGGCATCACAATTCCCTGGATTTGCTGCTGAAAGCCTTGCTGAAGTTTATTTTGCCAATAGATGTGACTTAAATCTGACTATTGAGATGCTCACACAGCTCGAGGTATTGTCAGTTGCTAATTGATTTGCCGTTGAAAGAGTTTGAGGTGCTCTCATTGCTGCTTAAGTGTGAAGATACAGTCAAGTACCCCCATATTCACTTATTTGGAATGAAATTACTGTTTGAATCTTGTAGTATCTGATTTTAAGAGAGATGCAAAACTGTATATTTTCAAGATCTTCATTTATGATAACTAGGTCAAAAAAATAGATATATGGAGTCAAATGCTAACAGTCTTTGTTAGGAAAGGAAATATACTGTTTATACCTTGCTTAATTATGGCTGGACGCTAACTATAGAGAGCAATCCCTCGTAAAGACCCTTCTCTTTGCTGCATTCATAGAATTTATTGTGACATAATGCAACTGTAATCTTAATGTGTAGCATTTGACTAAGATATTGTGCTTGGTAAAGTGGGGCTACTTATATTAGTGGGATTTTACCTCCTACCATATATGTTTTGTAAAACTGTTTGTTATTCGAGGTTCTTGTTCCTTTTAGTTATTTGTTTTACATTTTGACAAGTAAAGTAGCATCGTTTAGTTGTTGTATAATTTCCTCATGTTTTCAAGCGATGGTAACGTGGCTTAGTAAATTATTGGTTGTGTTTGAATTTCTGGATATCTTTCCATTTAGTGCTTTTCATCGTACATTTTGTTTTTAACTGTAGCTTCAAGTCGACGGTGGTTTCAATCAGAATTTAAATTCAAAGACCTTGTCAGCTCCCAATCTCAGTGCACTGGACTTTCCTGCGCTAACTGTTGCAGATGGTCAGGGCGGTCCAAAATATGCTGGAGATGACCTTCAGCAAAGTGGAAATCCTTATCGATCTTCTGACAAGGAAAACATGCTTATGTACAAGTCTAGCTCATCTTTCCAATCAAGAGGTGCATCAGATTTTGCTTCAGCTGTCAGAAAATTGGCTGCGCAGGATTCTGGTGTATGGAAGTATGATAGAAATGGTTCTGCTGATTCCACTGTTGGCTCAAGTAGAAGTTCCAATGTTTTGGCTAGTGCTTACAATAGCGGACAGGGAAGAGGTATCTATGCTGATAGGTTGCAGAATCGCAGTTCAGCTCGAATGGCTCCTGCTTGGCTTGAAACTGGAGAGGCAGTGGGTAATATTCCTCAGTCAAAACGTTCTTGCATTATACACCTTTATAGTTGTGGGATAAATGTCTTCTTCTTGTATGTATTGCCTTAACGTTGTTGAGATGGCAGCAAATATGTATTCTGAACTGCGGGAAGAAGCTCGTGACCATGCACGTTTACGTAATGTATACTTTGAACAGGTTTGTCTTGTCACGTCCTGCATTCTTTTGCTGTTTTAAGTTGTCTTATTATTTTCTCCCTCTTTATCATTGCTGTGTCAGGAAAGTGGATATATAAAAATATTGTTTCCTTATTTGGAGGAGACAATATAAAATATCTAACTAAAATGATCGAGGTTGTATATTTAAATTTATTATCTTTCTATATGGATATCGAATCGTTGTAAGCTTTGCGGAATGATGAGATGGCAGAAATTGGATTTTTTTAGTTTTGACATATCTAATATCTAACAGTTCCACATTGTACTTTTTATGTTGTTTGTCTCTTATAGCTGTGCTCCCTCCATCCTCCTAGTCATTATACAACCCTTCTTTTGGGTGGCTGGTTTTTGACTTAAATGTTTATACTTAATGACTTCTTGATAATCAGATTTCTTTAATGTTGCTGCTACTTTCTAGTATTTCTTGCAACTGCCTCAAAGATGATTTTTGGAATTATAATTAGAGATTTAGTAAATTGATTATGTATGGTATATACTTAAATTGATTAGTCAAAGGTTTTTTAAATGATGTATGGTATGTGCATATAACGGTTCATGTGCATATGCAATGGAAGCAAACATTTCATTTAATGATGTCAACTCTCAAAGATTCATATCCAGGTTATCTAGTTAATAGTCTTAAAGAATATATGCAGGTTATCTACTGGTCTGACTCTGTGCCTACTTAAGTGTTACGCTGTGCTTATTTCTTAGTGGACCAACAAATGTTAGGCTATTATGCATCCAATTTCTTATGTATTTATGGGAATCCAATTTGTTTCATCAGGATTGTTTTTGTTGTGTGGGGTGTCGATATTGGGTGGATTGTGGGTGGTGGTGATCTGCTGTTGGAACTATTATTCTATACGGTTCCATGTTCTAGAAAATAATGGTTTTTGTATTCTACAGGCACGCCAAGCATATCTCATAGGAAATAAGGCACTGGCAAAGGAACTGAGTGTGAAGGGGCAAGTGCATAATATGCAGATGAAGGCAGCTCATGGAAAAGCACAAGAATCTATTTACCGGCAGAGGTTTGTTGATCTTGCTATTTTCTTTTGCCTTTCGTCCATGAGAAGCTGATATGATGGCTAGTTGGTTGATAGTCTTCCGTATCCTTTCCATGTGTTTTCCTGCAAGCCCTTCTGTATACTGGAAGGGGATGGTTAGGTCTATAAGTTCTAAGCTATCACTTTTCCCATACCTTCCTCGTCTTCGTCAGCACATCTCTGGATAATAGATCCGGACCTTGTGGTTTTCTTTTTTAATTTAACTGAATGACATTATACAAGTTTGTTTTTTCTTTTTTTTTTTCCTTAATTTTTATTTAATGTAGTTTATATTCTACTCCCAGAACTTATCTCATATATGGACTTTCTCCTTTCCTGTTTTTCATGGCTATAACAAGTTGATCTACAGGTTTATGATTAGGATCGAAATTTTTTCTGCTCTAAAAACATCTGGTCCATTTTGAAGGTTGTGAGATGACTTTTGTTTTTGATTGACTACCTTCTGGTTTTGTATTATTTTGTTTTGGGAAATATACTGTGTTTTTGTCCATTTGAGCATACTTCTAAGCATGCCTTGCTTCTGTTGCCTATTTGTGTCGTGATTGACTTTAGAGGATCAGCACTCTATATTAACTGGAAAAGGTTAAATTATAATATACTTAGACAACCTGGCATATCAATGACATATGAAAAGCTTTTTTCCACTGCTGAAAGCCCAAGTTAACCAGGTCGCCAACTGCGATGTTGAGTTTTGGCATCCTGTTCAAGTAAATTTTGTTTTTAAATCAGCTACTAGTTGTTGCCTTTGTTCTCTTTGTCTCTGTTAATGTCCATGCACTTTTTCAGGAATCCTGTTGAGATGCAGGGCAATGGAAGAGGACAGGATCGAATGATAGACCTTCATGGCTTGCATGTAAGTGAAGCCATACATATGCTGAAGCATGAGCTGAGTGTTCTGAGGAACACAGCCAGGGCAGCTGAGCAGCGTCTGCAGGTTTATATATGTGTTGGAACTGGTCACCATACTAGGGGCTCACGAACTCCCGCAAGACTTCCAATTGCTGTACAGCGATACCTGCTTGAAGAAGAAGGCCTTGACTACACTGAACCGCAGCCGGGGCTGCTTCGAGTTGTGATATATTGAAACAAGGACATGACAGGGTGAGGGGTATAGGAGTTTTTTGACATGAATCAAAATCCATGAAGCCATAGTCATTCTTGTATCTGTATATGGGAGGAAGTGGAAGAGAAAGTAGTTGTAAGTTGGAAAATTGAAAAAAAAAAAAAAAAAAAGGAAGAAGACAAAAGTTGGAGAAATTAGGGAAAGAGAAAGGTGAAAAAAAGAAGCTGAAGTGTATCATTAAGGTTAGTCCGTTTGACAGCAGCATTACATTTTGGTAGCATCGGGGGCCAGGTGTCAGCCGATCTTATGCAACCATTTTTATTTTTTTGGTCATTTTTGTTAATCTTGTACTGTAATTTATACCTTCTTTGTTAAATTCCTTCTTTAGGTTCTCAGATGTAACTGATAGAATTGAATTACATGATAGTACAATTCGTCAAACATAAGTGGACTCGCTATGGCTGGATTGGATGGTCTCTCTCTGAATCTGATCAATAGATACTGAAAGATTCTGTTATGTTACAGTTGGTCAGGGAGATCAGGGTCCAAAAAGAGGATGAACTATTGAGTGCATGCATGGTTTCACAAAAAGATGCTACTTCAATCACCATGGCATTCAGAAAAAGAAAGCCTTCTGGATAGGGATGGCAACAGGACTAATATTAATGTAATAAAATGGGTTAATCCGAAGTGTATAATAAAATGGGTTAATCGGTCGGATTGGATCAAAAATGTGGTCCAAACTTGAGTTGATATAAAATATGGTCAAACACAATTGATTAAAATCCAATTTGAAGCTTGATTTAATCTCGAACTCTCCTCAAACGGATTGAGGTCTTATGGGTTTGGGTTGCATCCAATATTTTTGCTCTCCCTAGCTTGATCTAACAAGTGAAACTCATCTTGCCTGTTAATTTTGTGCAACTTCACCTTCTTCCTGATTTGACCTTTATTTCTACTTTTTGTTTAATTAATTTTTTAAACTACTTTTATTTAATTATTTTATTCTTTAAAAATTATACCCTTCAACAAAATATTAAAATAATTATAATTTTTACGTGATTTGTTGCCTTTAATTTACTAATATATAATTTGTTGTTGATAAATTTTGGACTGCATAAAGAGGCTGGTAAAAGCTCAATAAACTGACCCAGAAGGTTGATCTAATAGACAAAACCCAAAATTCAAGGAACGAATCCAGCTCTCAGTTCTCAGTTAGCTAAACATCCAGCTCGCAGAAATGAGCTCTCAGCTCGCTATGCATCCAGCTCGCAGGAATAAGCTCTCAGCTAGCTAAACATTCAGCTCGTAAGAATGAGCTCTCAACTAGCTAAACATCCAGCTCGCAGGATTGAGCTCTCAGTTCGCTATACATCCAACTTCTAGAAACAAGCTCTTAGCTTTTAGCTTTAAGCTCTCAGCTTTCAACTCTAAGCTCTTAGCTCTTAACACTAAGATCTCAGCTCTCAACTCTAAGATCTCAGCTCTCAGATGCCGGCAGCAATCAAATCCGAGACGAATTCGAGTTCCCTAATTTCGTGCCAGATTCGATCTCTCAGATTAAGGCTTCCCGATCTCGTGCATGTGAGATCTATACAATCCCGAATCCCGAGGAGCAATTAATGCAGTAATGGCCATGTCAGAGTTGTTAATTAATGCAGTATGACTATAACAGAGTAGTTAGTATAATTATTGTTTTTTAACGTGTACTACACTCAATTGTAAATCCCTCCCTATAAATAGAGGAGAAATTCTTTATAACTGAGGGGAGTTGATTTTTTAGTGATACCATTACTCTGCCAAAATATATTCAAGTGGTCCGTGGACGTAGGCACCATTGTCGAACCACGTAAAAAACATTTGTCTTTGCCTTGTTCTTCCTCTCTTTTCTCTTTGGTCTGCTTTGTTGCTCTCTGATTGCAGGTATTGAGCATTGAATCTCTCAGTTGACCGGGTCCCAACATCGATATAATTCAAAATCAATTTAATTTAAAAATTAGTTTTAAAAATATTTCAAATTTAATTAATCTCATTCAATTCAATTTCACATTAAGGATTGTATTAAATCAAATTCAATTTAATATGACTTAATAGTACACTAAACAAAGGATTCAATACATTTAATCCAAATTCTGTTTCAATCAAAGCTAATCCAACACAGCTCCATATAATTCATTACCACATATCAAACAAAGCCCATGGATATTACTAGCATGTATAAAGATGTGCGGAAAAAGATATATGCATAGTGACTGTGAATATATATATATGATAAATTTCATTTTGGTCTTAATCTATTTTGAAAATCTTTTTTTTTAATCTTTTTTTTTTTAAATGTAAATACATTTATGACTTTTATAGTCTTTCATGCTTCGAAAACACTTCAATTTTATCACTCTAACGTGATTTTTAATGGTCAATATTAACATGAATGATAAAAAGATTGTTTTAAGTTAGAAAATTAAATTATCATTTTACCCTTTTTTAAAACCAACTATTAAAAAAAAAAAAAAACATTACATCTCTGTTGTCCATCAAATTAAGATAGACAATAGAGATTTAATTATACAAAAAATTAAATAAAAAATAAAATTAAACCGAAAAACAAAATTCATCTTACTATCTACCATCACCGTCCATCTCATAGATGGATGGTGGGTATTTTAAAAAAATTAAAATATAAAAAATATATATAAATTGAGCTGTGTTGCCGAGCCAAGTTTAGTCATCCTCACATCACATCCAACTGGGACTGCTTTTGTGCAATTAGGGACTGATTTGTTGCGTCAATTTAAAGCTAAAATTCGGCCTAAACATAGAGAATATGGAACTTGATTATTATGGTTGAAGGTTAAAAGAGAAGTGGTCTTATGACAGGCTGGTATTAAAAACATGTAGATTACATCTGCATAAGCCGATTTGAGGAGAATTTGTTCGAAGTTGATACAACTTACTAATAGGTAATAAAGTTGTATATACACCCCTTCTGTACACACATCCCATTAAAAGTTGTTTTAAAAAAATATAAATCGTAATTATGACTCACTTAATTGGATGAACTTACTTAAGAGATGTATAAACAACTTTAGAGGGGTGTAAATATCGACACTCTAAATAATATCGTTGATGGTATATAAAATCATACAATGAAAGTTATCGGAAGGTGTTACGAGTGTAGTTTGGGTATCTATTAGGTTGGGTCGTATCCAGAACGAGCTTGGGGAATTCGTTAGATTTTCTTCATTCGAGTGCAGCCCTTTGTATTCAGGTGAACTTGGATGTGGACCAGACCTTTAATTTGAGGGCCAATTGGCGTGCATTCTTGAACAGTCTGGCGCCCATTTAGTTTTCAAAGCACGATAGTTAGGATTCAGGTTAATCGGAACTGTATACACTGATACTGGAATAGTGAGAAAGATAATGGAAAACGAAAAGGATTTTTTTTTTTTTTTCGCATTTTCAAAACTACACTTACCAGTTGCCAGATAACCTCTTGCAACCAAGTTCCGGAATTTTAAGTACTTTGGAGGGAAACCAAAAGATGCAAACCCCAAGAAATGCGGCTACCACTGCACGCCACTCTCAAACCCAGACCCACCGCCATCTTCTTCTCCTCTCCAAAACCTCCAAACCACACACTCTCCCCTCCTTCTCCCGCAAACACTCATCGTCTTCCATTTTCCTCCTCGTCTTCTCCATGGTTCTCTCTACTCCGCCACGCTATCTCCACCTCCAACTTCCTCCTCGGCAAGGCCATCCACGCTCGTATCTTGACTTCTTCCCAATACCCAGATCGTTTTTTGCTCAACAATCTCCTTACAATGTGTGCTAGATGCGGTTCCCTTTTGTATGCCCGTCGTGTGTTTGATAAAATGCCTGACCGGGACCTCGTTAGCTGGAACTCAATTCTAGCTGCCTATGCTCACTCTGCAGACGATCACGTTGAGAATGTGAAAGAGGGTTTTAAGCTCTTTCGTGTTTTAAGGGAGTCTGTTGTGTTAACTAGCCGTTTGACTCTCTGTCCAGTTTTGAAGCTAAGTTTGGCTTCTGGGTTTGTCTGGGCTTCGGAGGTGGTGCATGGGTATGCGGTGAAGATCGATTTGGAGTGGGATGTGTTTTTTGCTGGGGCTCTGGTCAATATCTACTCCAAGTTTGGGAGAATTAGGGAGGCCAGGGTTTTGTTTGAGGGCATGTCCGAGAGAGATGTTGTGTTGTGGAATGTGATGTTGAAAGCTTACGTGGAGATGGGTTGTGAGTCTGAAGCGTTTAATCTTTTCTCGGATTTTCACAGGAGTGGGCTGCGTCCTGATGATGTGAGTGTACGGTGTGTGTTGAATGGGATTTCTGATGTTCGTTCTAATGTAGGCAAGAAGCACAAGGAGCTGGTGCAAGCTTATGCAGTGAAATTGTGTTTGTATGATGATATTTCGAATATGGTTTTGTGGAATAAGAAGTTAAGTGAGTATCTCCAAGTTGGTAACTATTGTGGTATTGTTGAGTGCTTTGCAGATATGGTTAGGTCAAATGTAGAGTATGATAGTGTGACATTGGTAGTAGCTTTGACAGCGGTTGCTGGCATAAATAATTTGAAGTTGGGGGAGGGGGTTCATGGCATGGCTTTGAAAT
>CM034461.1:45876596-45898977 GCA_019925255.1 Litchi chinensis
CCTCCATATGCATTGACTATTGAGGATTTCTTATAAGATAGTGAACCATATATAGTGGGTGTCATTGTGATAGTCTTACTGTTGCGATGCTTCTTAACACTATTCTACAGCTTCGGTGGGCGTAAGCTTGAGCATGCCTTAAAACATGGATCAAGAAATGGCCTCTTTGTTGTTACGCTCGGATGGTTTGTGGATAGTGTTAGGAAGAATGGTTAGTGTCTATTGCTTTATTTTAATTTTGTTGTCATGAGACATTTATTTGCTCTTTTTATACTATAGCTTTTTGTGTGCAACTTTGACAAAATACTGCCATGTTGGGTGATGTTGCCCTTTCTTATTTGAGTTTACCAGTTTCAAGTTAATGTATTTATATAAGGTCTAAGACAATCGATGCTTGTGAAACCAATTTAACATATGTTATTTGCTTAGCTTCTGAAATCATTGTTTCTCATCTGGCAGTGAGATTGAGTGAATCACTCTATACTGTCAAAAGCATTGGCGAACATGGTATGGACTTGGACAAATTGAATCGATTTGTTGGGTTTACCGGTACTGAAAATTCATGCCTGCCTGCTGGTATTTATGAATCCAAGCAATATCACAAGACTGGGACACCAAATATAAAATTTTCTGATAAAGACTCTAACAGAAGTACAAATTTGACTCTCTCTGGCCACCTTATGTATGTTGATTCAGGCATTTCAGAAGAGCTGCGGAATAAGGTGAACTTTTTTTTGTTAGAAAGAAATTATTTACTTTTAAAATTTCTCTAAGAAATATAATGAATTTCCTGGATGCTATTGTCTGGTCAATGAAAATCTATACATGATATGTCTGTGTCAGCATTAGACTCAATAAATGGTTATTACCTCTTTGAGATGAAACAGCATTTGTATGAGTGCTTTGCACAATTATGTGAGAGATATTATATGTTTGATAGGTTTTCGAGGCAGCTGCTAGAGAAGGTGCTGCACTTGTTGATCAATGGTTTGTCGGTTGCAGTGCAAGTCATGTAGTGTGTGAAGGGACTTCTGTCCAAAGATATCTTGGCCACTCAAACAACCTCGTCACGGTCAGTGCTTCTGTATTGCCTTAATATTTCTACGAATGAACATGTTGTTCTATGGTTCTATGAATGAACACACATTGGGGATATGAAACAGTTTATATTCCCAAATTGTTTACATGTACCGCAATATTAGTGTTTAAATGTCTATCTATATTATGGTTGGATGTACTTCAGACAGTCTCTGATACTGGCATCTCATGTACCATGAAGGTTACAAACCTAATTGAGTGTAGATATGGCTCTTTTTTTTTTTTTTTTTTTTTTAAGTTTTGGGGGGGGGAGGAGGGGCGGCGGGTGGGGTGTGTGTTGGTGTGTGCATGGTGGTGGGTTTTGTGTTGCGGTTTAATGCTTTCATCACTTTGAAATTCATTCAGTATGTCATGTGTCTCAGCCGCTTTGGGTTCTGAAAACAGCTAAGGAGAAGTATGTGCAGAGGCTTGTTCATATGTCGGCTGATTTGGCCAGACAGGTCGGAATGATGCTTGAAAATCTTCCAGATGGCAATGCAAGTGAGGTAGGATATTTTGCTTAGATATTTCAGTTCATTTGACTAGAAATTAATTAAGAGACAATAAACATGCAAATTCAAGTATAGTCGATTCTGTTTTAATATGCAAAGGCTTTGGTTCAAAACCACTTTTGCTTGGTGAAGCAGGCTACTATCAGTTTAGTTTACCTCAGGTTTCAGTTGTCTATAGTCTTTAACTTTGTTACAATTTAATATGAGTCTATGTTGAGAGAGTTCAACATTTTGTAAATACTATCTCTTTGAGATACATTGGGCATTCTCTCTTCAGGATGTTATGTACTGGTGCATATTAGCTTGCACCAGTGTAAAATGCATTTAACCCTAGTGCAAATCAATTATTTTATCTGAAAGTATTGCCAATAGCAAATCGTCTGCCCACATTTCTTTTCCACTATTTTAGGTGATTAATGGAGGAAATGTCTTGGAAGATGATCAGAGTTGTAGAAGTAAAGCTAGCCATGAAGAAAGGCAGGAGATTGTAAATTTAGCTAAAAATGGAGTTAGAAATCGCCGCGGTCGTCGTATGCAGGCAAGTAACTGATCATATTATCGGATTATACTTACAACACCTTAAGGTCTGCCATTGTTTCACCGTCCCATCTTGACTTTCATGTTTATGGAAAATGGGTTGGGTATTTAGGAAAGTTCGTTTATATTAGATTACATTGGTGTACAATTCATGTTTATTTAATTTACTTGTATGCTGCATTGAAAATGGGAGGCTTTGTTAAGTGGATGTTACTTGTGGCATTTGATTGTATGATACTTTAGTAACTGCTACGGTAAGCGGTCTATCTAGCCATGTTCACTTGCTTTTTCCCAATAGGCATGAGGGTGAGAAACCACTTGACTTTGATAATCATACCCACCTCAAGTATTAGCCTGCAAGCAAAGATCAGCCAGTGAATGATACCTAAAAGTCTGTTTCATAGCATGTAAGCAATGGATGGTTATTAAACTGGTGCATCCCACCATGCAAGTTTCTTCTCTACAAACCTGCCTATGCTCTCTCTCTCTCTCTCTCTCTCTCTCTCTCTCTCTCTCTCTCTCTCTCTCTCTTCTCTCTCTCTTTTGTGTGTGTTCTAAGTTGAGGGTGGGAATGTTTGTCGAGCTTATTGTTGAAGACTTCGTTGTGGATTAATTTGTGTTAATGTGAATCATAGCATTTCTTTGTGAATCCTGTTTTTCTTACAGACTTGTCAAGCCCCAATTCGACCATTAACACCAAGCAGCCTTCTGGATTCAATATGCTGGTCAATATCAGAGCCAACCTCAACTGCTTCTATTTACACAGACTCATTAAGTGGTGAAGATGTTAGTGAAAACCATCCATCTGTGTTCTTCGACGCAAAAGAGAATGGCAAGGACTTAGAGGCTTCATTTGCAAACTTAACCCGATTGCTTACAGAAAGGTTGTTAATCTCTTTCTCCTCATTGTCCCTTTTACCTTTCCCCCCTATTTTCTTAGCTTTCAGCCACTGCAAGAATTTTATTTGCTGCTTGGTAAGAAGTGTATGACTGGGATATGACTGTTTATTACATATGTCCTCATTGATTCATGTGCCAAAATTTCTTGCAATTTACTACTTGCTGTTAATGTGGAGGGTGGTATACATGAACTGCGACCCTATGGTCCCTATCTGATGGCACAATTTTGAAAACCACAAGTACCATGTTATGCTACCTTTTCTGTTCAATTGCAATGATAACCAAAAGTATTCATTGTCAGTATTCTTGACATAAATTAAAGATGCTGCATTTCACTACATCTCTTTTTCAATGTGGCTTCTGCAGTGAGAAAAGTGAGTTGATATTCAAAAACCATTTCCTTACCATACTGTTTCCTGTTGATCGGTTTGCTGAGATGGGGCCTTCTTCAAGAACGTTTTTCAGCAATAATGGCTTTACATGTTTGCAGGTGTTAGATCATATCTATGCATTTTATCAGGTATGTCTTTTCCTGGGATTGTTCACCTATATGCATGCACACACATACATATCAGTGAGCCCCTTCCTCCTCATTCTTGTTTTTGTTGAAAATACTATTAACATGTGCCATTGGATTTGTGATGGGAATTGCTTATGATCATTAAGTATCGACAATAACACTTGGGAATTGTAATATAGCTTCACTTTTTTGTTATCATAACCAGCTCTTTTTTTTTCATAACCTAAGTGGGCTGTGACTGCGCTTTCAATCCGATTATTAAGAGTAGTCATGTGCCTCTTAGCTTGTCGCCTTGTAAATTGATCATCCAATGTTAGATTATGTCTTGTTGATCTAAATTGCGCTCTTGCAGGAGAATATGTCAGCTCATGAAGTTGAGTCAGCCATTCATACTGATTCAAGGCATGCTGACCGGCTACGAGCAGTGTACTCCAGTAAAGAGGCAACAGAGCGTGGTCATGTGACTTTCAAACGAATTGAATTCTTAGGGAGTCGTAAGAGTTTTGAGATGTTGAAGCGTGTCAGTGGGGATAACAATAGTAACGTATACGAGCTCTTGCTTAGAGCTTGATATTAATTGGAAGCTGATGCCTTATACTCACTTTATAAGTCATGTCGGTAACTTTGTTAGAATGGCACAATTCAGTTGTGCTTGCCTCCTGAGGTCCAAGACAATGAGGACTGCAATTTATCTTGCATCATCAAGATTACAAGAATGAGACAAAAAGGTTTTCAACCTTGTCTCAGATAAAAATGTACTTACTTTATAACGATAAGAATGAGACAAAAAGGTCTTCATCATCAAATGAGTGAATATGATAATATTTTTTGTTCTCCCATTGATAATCTATAAAACGATGTGTACAGTAATCACCCCACTAACGTGTAAATTGAAAACAATTTTGTACTAGTGAGCTTTTGTTGAGTGTTGAATTGATTGATCTCTTGATGAACTTGTTCTCTCTTCTGGGTGGAACACTATTGGATCTAAAGATGTCTTCAATAATATTTTAGTCTTTCACAATGTTGATTAATATGTAAATTAATGAAACAGAGGGGGAACGTATAATAAAGGATAGACATTCACAAGCAGTGCTACTGAAATTGATTACCAAATTATGCAAATTATGTACATTTTTTCTATTTTTGATACAGAAAATTAATGTAAATTAATGTACATTTTATTTACTCATCTGATACAGAACTGCTGCTGATGAGAATGCAAGTACAATGACAAGGAACTTCCATTCCAACAGTCGAGACTCAAGTCACTAGACCACTGACTGGCATGCTGCTTAGTTGCTAATATGTTAAGATAAATAGGCTAGTAATTACTGAAAAATACTCCCATCCTTCTGTTGATACACTAAATTAGAAACAATAATTTAGCACTGTCAGACTTGCTAGGAACCAGTAATGATAATTTTACCCTGTCGTTGAAGCTCATAAATCATAACCACTGCAGCAGAGTCGAATGAACTCTTCTTATCGGCTCTGGGATCTCCAGTGCACTCAATTATACCAGATTCAGGTATATGCAAAGTGATGTTTGATGTGTAACTGTTAAATCCCCTCCTCTGATCAGGACCTTCACCAAATACAATAGGACTCCTGTAGGTGGCAGTTAATATTAAATTAGGCCTAAGTTACAAAAGATAACTACAATAAATGTGAAACGAAAAATTACTAGAAGTTTTGGTAAATCTAAGAATGCTATAACGGATGCATTGAGCGAATTGGGGGAATACAGAAAATAAGGGACAATAACTCAGTTCATTCGGCTCACCTTGATTTCTGTTCTGTTGTTTGGAATGTTGGCATCGGCCAAAGCATAGTCTTACAAAGTTGAAAAAGAGAGTTTCGAGGTCCTCCTTTCTTCATGTTGATTGGCTCAATAACTATAGAATAAATTGGAATTCAAAATGTAAGATAAATAAGTAAGGACTTCATGATTTGATTAGAGGATGGTAAAGTTGAACAGCGTAGAAAAACAGCTGGCTTGCCTACTACTTGCAGTACTACATTTTACATCAACAACATATGGGAACTAACAGAATTCTCACTCAAGTGCAGGTGGCAAATTTAGATAACATGCCATAGTTTTTGCAAAGCATTGATGTTCTCCAATGAATCCTATTTCTAATTTCACCGTTTTCTAAATTGAAAATCATCATACATAATCTTGAATTTCAAGAACATTAAAATCTTACAGAAGAGAAAATGCAATATCTTTCTGATTTCTGGGTGTCCAGATAACAAAGATGCATGAAAGTCTAATTTTTCACTCTTTGTATGACTTGTTTGCCCCCAACATTGTAGATCTAATAACTTGTTTCTGCAAAAATTTAGTTGACAAGAAAATCTATAGCATAAAATAAAAGTGTGGTAAGGGCTTTGTAAGATAACATGCAAAAGGTGAAAAAATCATACGATTCCCATTTTTATTTTAAATATTCATTTTTCCGTTCTTTAGTGTAAGAGAGAGGCAATTCACCAATTTGAGACTGGAAAAAGAAAAGCAATGGGGAAGCATAGTTGAGGAAAGTCCAAATCAATCAATACTGACAGATACAAAAGTCAAGCAATTGTGAATATATATGCAGAATATACAATAGTCTCACTAGTATGAATTACTGACTTCCATATCAAAACAAGTGCACCAAATAAACACTGCATACCTGGGGTTGCAAGATTGGGACCGCAGGCTTTCTTAGAAGAGTCACTTGCAGGTGCATGACCTTCAGATATCTTCTGCTTTTTATTAGCTGTTGGCTCTGGCAACTTTTCATCAGTAGTCTTTCTGCAACCATTATTACCTGAGTCTAGGGAAGATAAATCACTTAAATGATCAGGGCCCAGTCTCCTAGTCTTGGATGCACCCTTGGAAATTCCTCTCTTCTGTTGCATTACAACTTTATGGCATCATCATATTTGGTGAACAAAAGATAGATATGAATTTGAACGATAAGCAAAATCTAATCAACAATTGATAACTGTGATTGATCATCTATACAAACAAACAATGTTGAATCTACTGTTTGTCTAAAAAAAATGTTGAATCAACTGACTAATATGTTTCCAGAAATCTCAAATTAATAACCCAGGCCTTTGTCAATAAATTAAAGTGATTCATTTGTGACTGATGTAAATGTCAATAGAACTGCCATCTATAAAGTAATGGAGACATGAGCATGCACAAACAAAAAGAAAAAGAGAACATGAAAAACTACTGAAGCTGCCTTTAAAGAAGTAAAATTTTCAATTTGCTCATCTCAACAAGACTCCTTCATATTTCCCTGCCTGAAGGATCACTAAAAGAAAGGTGAGATGAGGAAAGAGAGAGAGAGAGAGAGAAGATGCAAACAGAAGTATAAAAATAAGGTTAACAATTTCACTCAAAGTCTGTGTAGACATAATTAGCATAGCGATAAATTTTTTATCCGTATGTTAAAGGTCTTAGAATCGAATCCCACTCACACTAGAGTTTGGCAGAGTTTAGCTTATGATACAATAGTATTAAGAAAAAAAAATCACCAAGGTTCCTATGCTATTCTAAAGAGTAAAATAATGATAATCATTTAACTTGTCAGCGACATATTCTGAAATAGAAAAAATACACAAATAATTACTATTACAGGAAAGTTAAACTACTCAGCATGCTTTGATTGATTGGTCTGCAAAAGATAAAACATGCAAGACAGAGGAATGGAGGCATTTAGAGAAAGAAGAGACCTTAAGTTCCTTCAACAACTGCGAAGCAGCTTTTCCTCTTGCAGCTTTCCTGCTCTGGTCATGCCCCTTTCCAAGCAAAAGAACATCTTCTAATTGCAATCTGAGTTCTGCATGTACTATGTCCCCCTTGGGTGTACACTTTTCCTTAATAAAATACCCAAGCGAGTCACACAATTCATTCAGTTCGCGTTGTGGAGGCAATTCCAGTTTATCAGGCGTCACAATCGGGGACAATAGTGGTTTGAAAATTCTCCACACTTCATCAAGATTTAGCTTTGTATCAATCAATATTGCACCTGCAATACTTTCAAACAAGTCTCCAAGAGCCTAGCAAAGAAAGTGATAAAAGGAATGGTCAACAGAAAGATTTATAATCAGGTCTACAGGGACTAACAGTTAGAATGCGACCCAAAGAAAGCAGTGATCAACAGACAAATCATTACATTAAGGTTGAAAAACCACTCTTGATTATATGGCCCAACTTCAGAACCTACCTTGGGAGCCTTATTGCCAGAGACTGAATTGGTTGTGTCACTAGAGACAGCAAACGAATTTACAAACTCGGTTATTTGACTCAGTAGTAATGTAGAACGATGCTGAAAATCCTCATACAAGTTATGTCTCACAGCAACTTGAGCAAAATTTTCATTATTTACAGAAGCAGAGCGCAAGTCAGTCAACTCGCCAGGATCAACATCTTTGTGGCTCTGATAGAGGTGCCAGGTGATGAGCAGGTCCAGTACAGAGTCCCCCAGAAATTCAAGCCTCTGTTGAAAATTTATGAGACTCAGGCCTAAAAAACCTTTTTGATTTAAAACATACTAATCTAAAATACATCAAGAAAGAATGGACTAGCATATTTCTCGATCAATAACAATAACAGCAGTCAAGCGCTCCTATATACTGCAATGTACCAGGAGGAATAGAAAGTTTATAGGGTAAATTACTATGATTTCAAACTTAATTTCTGCTTTTTTCCGATGCCACCAGACCTTTTGAAATTTATGATGTGAAAGAAAGGAGAAAATTACTCCGAAATTACCAAATCAATAGACAACTCCCATTCTTACCTGGTAACAGTAGGACTCATGTACAGATGCATGAGTAATGGCCTCCTGTAACAGAAACTTGACAGAAAATTCATAGCAAATCTTTGATTCTATGCCCTTAATCTCATTGGTCTTGGGAATATATGATCTCAAGGATGCACTAGTAATGGCTTCCAAAACTAGAGAAGCCTCAAGGTCAGCGTCAATTTTAAGCCACTTCATCATATGAAGTGCAGCGTTCAATCCTCCGGCGACGTAGTATGCTCCAATTAAGGCCTCAACACAGTCAGCTATGGTTTTTGAACCCATCCATCTGTGACCCATGTCACAGACCTTTCCAACCACAACTTGTTCGTCATCCGTAAAATAGTTGTCATCCAATGGTACTTCTATGGTATCCACCCCACATTCACATGGAAAAAGTCGTAAAGAATGTTGTCCCGGAGCATTCCAACGACGGGGATCAAATGCACTGTCCCGGATGTATCCCTAGAAAATAAGAAATGAAAAGTGTTCACAAAGAGTTTAACAACCATACACAATAAGAAAATGAGAGATGAAGAGAATACAAGAATGAGACGTATATTATTACTAAGCCAAAGTACATGAAATTATAATGCTAGGCCTAGCCCCCAAAAAAAAGAAAAAACAAAAATAAAGAATCATAATAGACAAGTTACTTAATTAATCAGCGAGCTAATTTCATCAATCTATGGTCAATTAACAACCTAATTGTAGTTGATTGCCAGTTTAGTTATAGTCTACAGTGTTTTAAAATGCGGCATGAGGCACCGTAAGGCTCCTTAGTGCGGGTGCCTCAATGCTGAACCAAACGTTAGCCACCTTGACTGCGCAAGGTGACTGCCTCAAGCTCGAGTTGGGTAGACTCGGCCAAGTTGACCTTAAGGCGGCTTGGGCTTGCAAAATTTTAAAAAAAATAAAAGAAAAAAAGTTTAAAGAAACCTTGATAGGTGCCAAAATGAAGGTTCTGATGAGTGGAAGGAAAAAACACATTTCTAACGAGGTGAGAAGAGAAAAGAAGTGATTTAAGGGTTTCCGATTAGTGCCAACGAGTCTTTGGCAATGTTTAAAGCTTTCAAATGGGTCTCTAGCAAGGAAGGATGCTTTTCGACTAGTCATGGATGTCGGATATGGAAACGGTTAAAGAGGGTAAGAGGATGGTGACAGCTACTGTTAAAGGGTTCTATTTTATTTTCTAATTAAAATTAGGATTTCTCTTTGTACAATTTCATATATATACATAAACATATATATCGAACTTCTATGATCAGTACGTTCTAACTTTTAAATTATTAGGACCACCAATCAAATTCATCAATTACATTTTCTCTCCTAAAAAAATTCCCCTCTTATTCAATTCAAATACAATAGATGAATTTGATTAGTAGTCTTAACAATTTAAAAATTAAGACGCACTAACCAAAGAAACTCTCTCTCTCTCTCTCTCTCTCTCTCTATATATATATATATATATATAAGAATAATTACAAATAACCCTAATTTTTAACAAAATATCAAATCAAACAATTTAATTTGAACAATAAGCCAAAAAGTCCTTTACAATTAGTTAACTTTTAATTTTTTAATTTTTAATATCATTTTTGAGTGGAGAGGCTCCTTAAGGCACCCGCTTTGCATCATGGTGGGGCAACCTGCTCCGCAGAATCTCATGTACTTTTGAACCTTGGCTGCTTGACAACGTAATTATAACTAATTGACAACAAGATTTAACACTCTCCCTCAAGTTGAAGCATAGATATTTTCAAAGTCCAGCTTGAAACATAAATAAAGAAAAATTCCCTTGTAGGCTTGTACACAATTTTTTTGAAATGTCTCCAACTTGAAATAAAAAAAAAAATGAAACCATATAATACGCACATTAATTATGAGATTCTTTAGCATCCCCCCTCAAACTCAAGATGGAGAGAAACAAACAATTTGAGTTTGCAAAGTTTTAATGACATGGTAACGAGTTCATCAAAAGGGTTGACAGACCAGCTTTATAGTGATACCAACCAAATGATTGCAGAGAGATATTAACGCTAGCCTAACAATTTGACAGAGTTGTGGACTTAACAAATTGACAATGTCGACTAAGCAACTTGATAGTGTGCCAACTTAACAACTCAATTGAGCCCCAAACAAACGGCTTAAAGAGTCCCAATAAATTGGCTTTAAGATACACTATCAAAACAACATCACAAAGAGGCCAATAAAACAACTTAATAAAAATCCTGATGAAATAGTTATGGTAGAGATGCCGATAACATGACTTTGACAAAGAGGCTAATGAAATGACTTTGATAGAGTGGCCAGTGAAACAATTTTAACAAAAAGTTTGAAACAGATCTAAGATGCTAATTATACCAAGCGATACATTAGTTGATCAATGGCGAATTTTGGGTGTCACTGTCGTCTGCAATATATGTCATTGTAAGCATAGAGGATATATTTCTCACATGTTTATGAGAAGGATTTTTATTTTGATACTGTTGGAAATCAAGAATAAAATCTCATGATTGTTGGAATATTGATTGTATTTTTCCTTTCTTATTTTTTTCCTTTCTTATTTCTAAATTAGCTTGAATTGATGGTTGACTAGTTTAATTCTCTAGTCTTTAGGTATTTCTTATATGAGTGATTAGTTACCAAAAATAGAGATATAGTTTTTATATATAATGTTATATTCTCAATGTTGTATGATAAGAAAGAAATTATCTCTTCCTTCATTTTTTGGTTTTATGGTATCAGAGCAGGAATATTTCTTGTATTGACAAGTTTGTGTCAACTAGCACAATGACAAACACAAACTCCTCCACAGCAAAATCTTATTCTAATTCAACTGTGGTAAACCCTCAATTATCTATTGTCCATAGCCATCCTGAACATTCTTCAATACAAATAACCACACACAAACTGAATGGTAGTAATATCAGAGAATGGCATTAGTCAGTTTTATCGATAATCAAGGGTAGAGACAAGATGGGATACCTAACAGGAGCCACTACAGCACTAGAATCAGGTTCTGCCACTTACAACAAGTGGGAGGCAGAAAACTCGATCGTAATGGCGTGGCTAATTAATTCAATGAATTTCAAAATTGGACGCCACTATCTGTACTGTCAAACAGCAAAGGAGATATGGAATGCAGTGAAAGAGATGTATTCTGATATTGAAAACATCTCACAAAGTTTTGAAATTCGATCTACTCTTCGCAATACTCGACAAGGCACGTCTACAGTCACAGAGTACTTTAATATTCTTTTGGAATTATGGCAGGAAATAGACTTGTTCTACAATATAAATTGAAAATGTTCTGAGGATGGAATAATATTCAACAAAATGTTGGAGAAGGACCGGATATTTGATTTTTTGCTAGGATTAAATCATGAACTTGATGAGGTCAGAGGAAGTATACTTGGTATGAAGTCGTTGCCCATGTTGAATGAAGTTTTTGCAGAAGTTAGGTGTGAGGAAACCAGGAAGAAAGTGATGACTTCCTCCTCTCAGAACTCAACAACAGAAGCACAAGGGTCAGCCTTGGCTGTAACTCGATATGAAGGTAATAACTCAAAGACTCAAAGTGGGAAACAACTATGGTGTGATCATCGTAAGAAGCCATATCATACCAAGGATACATGTTGGAATCTCCATGGTAAACTAGCTGATTGGAAGCCACGAAGTCAGCGAGTGAACAACAAGACTGTTTACACAGCAGAGGCAGCAACTAGTGCCACTTCTCAACCATTTACAGCAGAACAGATGGAAGTTCTCCGAAAATTATTAAGTTCTTCATCCATTGCCAAAGAAACCAGCCCCACCTAATTAGGTTCCACTGCTCTAATAGCCCACAAAGGTATTTTTTCATTCCTCTCTCACAAAAGTCCACAGGATGCTTGGATGGTAGATGCAGGTGCATTTGATCATATGACAAGCTCAAGTACAAGATTCCTTAATTATAAATCTTGCATAGAAAATATTGGCATTACTATTGCAGATGGTACAATGTGTAAGGCAGTAGGGAGAGGTGATATGGAAGTTTGTGGTTTGAAGTTGAGGTTCTTCATGTTCCTGAGTTGAAGTGTAATTTAATTTCAGTGAGCAAAATAACTAAAGATTTAAATTGTTCCGTAACATTTTTTCCTTCGTACTGTGAAGTTCAGGATTTGTCACTGAGGAGGACGATTGGGAGTGTTGAAGAGCGAAATGGCCTCTATTATTTGACAGGTGTTGATTCTTCCCCCTAACTAAATTCATCTAATGTTTTTTCTTCATTTTCTGAGTCAAGTGTCAAACTTTGGCACAATAGATTGGGCCATCCTAGTTTTTCATATTTAAAGCATCTGTATCCTCATTTATTTATTATAAAGACTCCTTATCTTTAAGTTGTGATCATTGTGTTCTTGCAAAACAAACTCGTACATCTCATCCACCTCACAAATATAAACCATCAACACCATTTCATTTGATTCATAGTGACGTATAGGGACCATCTAGAGTATCAAATTTAACGGGAGAAAGGTGGTTTGTTACTTTCATTGATGATCATACCAAAGTCAGTTGGGTTTATCTCAAGTGTGAAAAATCAGAAGTGACTAATATCTTTAAACATTTTCATAAACTTGTGACAAATGTGTTTCAGTCCTCGATTCACATTCTTCGAACAGACAATGGTAGGGAGTATTTTTCTCATGAATTAAATACATATCTCGATGATCATGGGATACACCATCAAAGTTCATGTGCATATACCCCTCAACAAAATGGGGTTGTAGAGAGGAAAAATCGTCACTTACTTGAGGTTGCTAGGTCAATTATGTTTTATAGTATTGTTCCACATTCATTTTGGGGGGATGCTATTCTCACTTCTGCATAGCTAATTAACCGTCTTCCATCTAAAGTGCTCCAGTATAGAACTCCTCTCAGTGAGTTGATGTCAGTCTTTCCTTCTTCTCGCATCTCTAATTCTCTTCCACTTCGAGTCTTAAAATGTGTGTTTCTTGGTTATTCCTCAAAACAAAAAGGGTATAAATGTTACCATCCATCCTCCAAACGGTTTCTAGTCTCTTGTGATGTAACCTTTTTCGAAGATCAAAGTTTTTATTCCCAAGTTAGTTCCCAGGAGGAGTATCATAACCAGGGAGACCAACATTGGGATCCTATTTTTCGATACCTTTCTTGACCATTCCAAACACTATTCCTACCCTGTTCGAGTTCGTTATGGATGGTAGTGATTTAGGTCAAGGAGGAGAAATCAACACTACAGTTAAGAACCCAATTTTGGTTTATTCAAGGAGACCACGACCTCCCATGCACGAACAAGAACCCAAACCAGTGACAAGTCCACCTATTACGGACAATCAAGAGGAGGCCGAGACAGGTGAGGAGGAGGAAGTCAATGAGGTGAGTGATCAAGATGAGGCTGGGATAGGTGAGGAGGAAGTGAATGAGGTCAGTGAGTTAGATATTCCTATTGCTCTACGGAAAGGGGTAAGGTCTTGTACTAAAAACCCAAGATATCCGATTTCAAATTATCTCACATATTCCAAGTTGTCAAGGAATTTCAAAGCATTTGTTACTGAAGTTGACAAGATTCAAATTCCTAAAAATGTTCATGAAGCTTTTAAGGATCCGGATCGGAAGGCTGCTGTGATAGAAGAAATAAAGGCTCTAGATGATAATGACACTTGGGAAATTGTGAAGCTACTAGAAGGAAAATGAGTTGTGGGCAGTAAGTGGATATTTACAATTAAATATAGACCTAATGGAACTATTGACAAATATAAGGTGAGACTTGTAGCACAAGGTTTTACACAAACATACGGCATTGACTATGAAGAAACGTTTGCTCCAGTTGCCAAACTTAATTCCATCAAAGTCTTGTTGTCTATAGTTGCAAACTTGGATTAGAAACTACACCGACTTAACATCAAAAATGTCTTTCTCAATGGCACTCTTGAAGAAGTATAAATGATAATTCCTCCAGGTTTTGAGATACGAGAAGATCCAGACAAAGTATGCAGGTTAAAAAAGTCTCTCTATGGTCTGAAACAATCTCCAAGAGCTTGGTTTACTCGATTTAGTTTGGCGATGAAGCAGCTTGGTTACACACAGGGACAAGCAGATCATACTCTAATTGTAAAAAAGAGTGAATCGGGTAAACAAGCCATTCTGATAGTGTATGTGGATGATATAGTGATCACAGGAGATGATGAGGTGGAGATCATGAACCTCAAAGAGAAACTTCAAAATGAATTCAGAGTAAAAGATCTTAGGGCTCTTAAGTACTTCCTCGGAATGGAGATTGCAAGAAGTCAGAAGGGAATCTTCATATCCTAACGTAAGTACACACTTGATCTTCTTAATGAGACATGGAAACTCGGGTGTAAGCCAGCTAGTACACCCTTAGAACGACATTGGAAGCATCAGATATCTGAAGAAGATTCTCCAGTTAATCGAGAAAGCTATCAACACTTGGTGGGAAAACTAATTTATCTGTCATTCACAAGACCTGATATTGTTTTTAGTGTGTGTGTGGTTAGTTAGTTTATGCATGCTCCCACTAAAAGGCATATGGAAACAGCTAATCAGATTTTGCGATACCTTAAAGGAAGTCCTAGTAAGGGTTTGTTGTTCAAAAAGAATGAAGCTAGAGATGTAGTTGGTTTCTCCAATGCAGATTGAGCAGGTGCCATCAAAGATAGCAAATCAACCACAAGTTATTGTACAAAAGTGTGGAGAAATCTCGTGACTTGGAAGAGCAAGAAGCAATTAGTAGTTGCTAGGAGCAGTGCAGAAGCTGAGTATAGAGCTATAGCCCAAGCACCATGTGAGCTTATCTGGATACAGAGACTAATGGCAGATCTGAACATGCCTATAACCGGCCCTATGAAGTTGCACAGTGATAGCAAGTCAACCATCAGTGTGGTTCACAACCCAGTTCAACATGACAGGATGAAGCATGTGAGAATCGATAGGAACTTCATTAAGACAAAGATATAGAATGGGAGTATAGATCTTTCATACATTCCTACTAAATCTCAAGAAGCTAATATTCTTACCAAGGCTCTTCAAAAATCAAGTTTTGATTCTTGTGTTTCCAAGCTGGGAATGATAGACATCTATTCACCAGCTTGAGGGGAAGTATTGGAAATCAAGAATAAAATCTCATGATTGTTCGAATATTGATTGTATTTTTCCTTTCTTATTTTTTTCCTTTCTTATTTCTAAATTAGCTTGAATTGTGGGTTGACTAGTTTAATTCTCTAGTCTTTAGGAATTTCTTATATGGGTGATTAGTTATCAAAAATAGAGAGAGTTTCTGCATATAATGTTGTATTCTCAATGTTGTATGATAAGAAAGAAATTATCTCTTCCTTCATTTTTAGGTTTTAGATACCATATTCATGAAGAGTATAAGAACCATGCCCAACAATAAAATGAGAGAAGAGAATAGGAGAATGAGTTGTATATTATTATTCAGCCAAAGTACATAAATTTGTAGTGCTAAGCCTAAAAGAGAGAGGAAGTAGAATCATATTAGAATTAATTACTCAATCAATCACCTAGCTAATTACATCAATTTTATGGCTGATTGACAACTTAATTGCAATTGATTGACATTATAGTTGATTAACAACTAAGTTTAACAAAAAGCATTATAGTTTGATAACTAGTTATAGTTCCTAGTTAAACTATCAGGAAAGATAAATAGACAAATAAAAATTTTTACAACACTAGTAACAATACGAAATTCAGCAAAATCTGTGTGTCCATATTATAAACTCCAGTATTGAGTTTAGAAATGCAGGAGAAAACATAGGGGAAAAACAAAAAATAAATCACAAATTATGCATTTAACCATACAAGCATTCATAATGCCAATACAAACAGTATCATCCCACATCTAATAATCCCAACCCCAGCTCCCCATGTCTCAATGAGCAGATGCAGATGGCGGCCCACGCATGCTCTCAAAACATCATTTATTATGACACATCCTACGACTCTGGGAAGTTCATCAGAATGAATTATTCTAGATCTATGGTTTTTATGACGCAAATTATGAGGTATAGATCAAGAATATTACAAAACAAGCAAATACCATCATAGAATGCATAAAATGATGTAGAAGAGAGGAAAGTTGTCAAATCTCATAGGATGCCTTACAATAGATATTCACCATTAATCAGGAGGAAAAAAAATGCCAAATTCCAATCCATACATAGCTGATACCAGATCAAATACCTGTAATTTACGATGTGTGCCCAAATGATATAGGGTTGCATTACAAACAGCCAACGAACGCCGAGCAGATAATTGTCCTTCATGCATCTTGGGATGCGTGAGAAAGAGGTAGCAGCTTACAACATACTTTAGCACAGAATCACCTAGTAATTCCAACCGCTCCATGGAAAAATTTTCACAACATCTAAGTGTTGTAAGTGCTTCCAAAATCTAAACACGAATATTAACCCGGTTAATCAGAATATTGAATGATTTATCAGAGAACAGCCTAATCAATAATTGAACATACCAATGAACTCGATATATGAAAATTGCTAGAATGATAACCAATCTCTTCTCTGAGTTGAGCAGCTAACATCAGGGATTCCAAACGTTGCATCAAAGATGGAAGTAGGTACAATGATTTTAAAACATTTCTCGAAATGTCAATACTGACTAAAAGTTCAGGTGGTATATGAACATGATATTGCGGCTTTTTCTGTGATGCCTTACCAGAAGCACCTATTCATTATAGAAAATGATTAGAAATAATATAAATTTAGCACAATAGTTTACTAAATCAGATTTAGATAACTGAAATGAACTATTTTCTAGTAATTTAAAATGATTGTTTTTTTAGCTAAACCTCTACATTAGTTGTTTGCTAAAGATACGATAACATGTCTCGTTGATTTCCTTCCCCTTTCTCCTTATTATTGGTGCTTTGCTGAATATCTAAATAACCTAAGATAATCTGAGTGGCAATATTATAACTGTATTGAAATTATTAAGTTCATTTTCAGAGGCGGGCATTACAAGAAATTCAATGAAAGTGAAAAAGGAATGTTTGTGATGAAAACCAGATATCCATTATACCAGTTGTTCATCAAAAATAAATGTAAAGAGCAATAATTAACTGCTTGCTTTCTAAACATGCAAGTTGTCCAAGTTTGCCTCTGTTAAATCAGTTTATGTATTGTGAAGAGGTGCCTAACCCTCTTTTTTTTATTTTATTTACTCTTAAGTAGCATTTCCAATCAACTACACAACCTAAAAATATCATAAATAAAAACGTTGAAACTCAGAAAATGTATATTCCGGGCATTTGTAGTTGCGAGAAGCAAAGCTGGAATGAGGGAGAGGTGCAGTAACCGACTTACAATACACTGTGAGATACATTCAACATGCAGGATTAGGATACAATTTTAGTAGGAAAATACATGTGTCTTGTCTCAGTAAATTCTACAGTTTCAATCAAACAGTAAGAGTTTGGCAAACAAGTAGGGTTTACGGAACTAATGACCCACAAGAAATAAATTTTCAGTCGACTACACCAGAAGCACCTTAAGACTAAGAATCAGAATCATCAGGTCATACATTTTTTACAGGAGAATCAGAACCATTAAGTCATAGAATGATTTCCAAATTAAATGCTGCGCATGACAGATAAAAAAATTTATGCGGTGATTCCTAGTGGTATAAAGTTATAGATAGAAAACTAAGCATTAACCCAACCTTCATCATGAAAATTCACAAGAAGATTGTGTGGATTATGACTCTGTTTTAACCGCAACAAAGGTTGTCCTGGATGCTTCAGCACAATTCCGTACCTGATGAGTGCCAACTTTAATTATGGAACCATAAAAAGATGATATAGGGAGAGAGTAAGTAGTCAACCGTAAACAGAAACCTTATTTAGGATAGCAATCACCTACTTTTTACAGAAGTAATCAGCATAGGAAAATTCTGATGGAAAAGCATCATCATTTCCGTCAAAGGGACTGCAGGCGGACTTATCCCTAACCACCTCAACAACTGAGTAGATTCTTCCAGTATGAATAGCCACTACAACCTTCTCTTTGAGATTATTTGCTTCAAGAGAACAATTAGCAAAGTGGATATTATCTATGTCCTTGCAATTTGTCTCAAATGAGCTGGTGCAATGGAGTGATGGATCTCCTTCATAACCATAGCATTTCTCAGCACCCAAAAAAGAGTTTTTCTTTAAAAATTCTACCACAGAAGCACAAGCATCGAGTCCAGTCCAATTAATTCGCCAAGATTCTTTACTAGATGAATCTAAAGTCTCAAGTGGTAAAAGCAAATACATGTTTGATGCGCTCCACAATGATTTTGTCTCTTTCTGAAGTAAAAATTCTCTATTTGTTCCAGATGTTCCAGGTGATTGGGGTTTAACAAACAACTTACTAAATAAACCATTAAAGAAAAATTCCTGAAAGCACTTGGCTTTTAACATCTGGTTAAAAAACAAAAGGAACTGCATTACACATTATTTGCTTTTTAAGAAAAAAATTCATAATTGAATTAACAATCTTATTTTTTACCTGTTCTGCATCCAAACACACTTGCCCACATGAAGACACAGTAGTCTTAACTGTTTTTGAGACCAAATGTAGTTCTAGCTCAAAATTTCCCACATCATCATCAAGTTTTGACTCAATCAAAAGAACAAACCCAGAATAAATTTCAGCAACAATATTACAGGCAAAGTCAAATTTATAGGCATGTAAAATGACATCATTCAGATTTTCACCCCAGCTTCCATATAATGCACGGATGGGAATAGTACCATGCAGTTCCTTCCTTTTTGTCGTCCCTTCAGACACCAAAGATAAACACAAAATTAAAAACATAATTAAAGATCATGTAGCCAAATCCCATGAATTAAAATGAATAGAGATGAAATAAAGTACTGGAAACGACCCAATGTTACTTTAGCAGTAATTCAGACGTAGAAGTATGTAAACACCAATAATATTAACAAAATCTAGTCATGAAAGTTTAATCAAATATTTGCATTTGCACAAAAACTATCATGACAAATAACACGTTTACTAATTGATTTTTATTGTTGCATATCAAATAGCAACAGATATGTTGTATGCACAAGCATTTTTTCTTATTTGCACTCGCACCATTGGTCGAATGTACTACTTGCACCGTTGGTCTAATGTACTATCAATCGTGTCCGACTCCAACGAGGAGGAGGAGGAGGAGGAGGAGGAGGAGGAATTACAATTTATAGAGACATCATAATTCTACATGACAATAATAAGAAGAAGAAGAAGAAGAAGAAGAAGAAGAAGAAGAAATTACAATTTATAGAGACAACATAATTCTACATGACAATAAAAATAAAAATGATTATAATAATATTAATAATAAGAAGAAGAAGAAGGAGGAGAAGAAAATACAATTTATAGAGACAACATGAAAAGCAGCCCTGAAGCACAAGATACCTCTTTTTTTTTTCTTTTTGGAGATTTGGAAGTTTGTTTTATGTTAGAAAATGTTTTAAGATTGCAAATATCAATGCAGAAGCAGGTTGGAACCACACTCTAATACCAAAATTGATGAAAGACAAAACACTAAAGAAATAGATAAATGGAGAATTAGGGCTTGGAAAATGGAAATTGAGGTTACAAAAAAATAGAAATTAGAAGAAAGGGGAAAACTACATAGAAGAAAGAGGAGAAACCAGAGGAATAGAAAAGGAAGAAATTAAGGAGGAGAATTCAATATCATTTCTTTCATAATTATATGCTGTCATACAAAAAAATACATATGCCTCTATTTACAGAGGCCAAAAGACAAAAAAGAATGCAATAATCTACATTCTAAAATGAAAATATTCTAATGAAAATCAAATATGTCAATTAATCAAACAACAAATTATGTCAATCAACCAACGAACATCAAATCATATCAATCAATCAATTAAATTATGCTAATTAATTAATCAACATAAAATCACGGTAATCAATCAATTAGATCATGCTAATCAATTAATCAACATCAAACCTAAAATTCTAAACAACTTATCAATTGATCTTACTTTACAAAAGTTATAATCTTAAAATATATTATTCCTATACTCCATCACTATGCTTTAATTTTTAATTCTCACCGTATTCGCCAAACACTTCCTTCTTCCTAAGTATGGCTTTTACGATCTCAGGTGGAATGATAGGACGAAGATCTTCAAGACCATTGATGCCGAGCATTCCTTGACATAACTCTTTAATAGCTTGATCCATTTTCTAATTAAAATTTTCTTCACACCGTGTTTCAATTCTTCTCTCGAATTTTTCCAATTTTGCTTCCCAAGGCTCAATCTATTGTGAGATGGGAGCTACGTTTTGATTTGCTTGACGGAATCTCTTATAACAATTTGTTATGAACCATATAAAATTTAAGAAAACAAGAAAATAAAAGTTCGATCTCTTCAAGGGAAACTCCAATTTATCAAAGACTATCTTTTACATTGACGGCGGAAGATGTTCCATAAGGACAACAAAACCTAATTCTACTTGGTAAGGAAAAATAATTATATTATATTAAAAAGGAAAACAATCCAAAATAAAATCATATACTAAATGGAAAGGTTAATTAATTTATTACATATTAATGTTGTAAAATACCGATGGCTTTATTTACGAACATTTTCTTTGGTTTCAAGAGTTAAGGATATTTTGTTGATTTTCACATTAGCTAGAAATTGGCTATCATAACGGTTCTTTGGTCTTATATTGGTACAAGCTTTCTGACTGCCTATGTCATAATATCTAACGATAGTCCTTTATTTCGGGCTCAATGAACAAAAAAAGGTCAAGGGAGTTAAGAGAATCAAAAGGAAAGAAAAAGAATTGTGGTCAAAGTAGTATTTACTAACTTTTTGTTTCGTCTAAGGATTATAAAAGCAATGTTAACTCCTTCTGTTTGTTTTATAGTGGATATATTGCACATGCAATCACTTAGTTAAAGCTCATTTTTCAGGATTGTGCAGCATAATTTGACCCTAGGTTAACACCTAAGGGACCTTTATCTAATCCCTAAGGAGATTTATATGTGTGGCCAAGAATGTAGTATTCTTATTTTGTAACCCAACCTATCCTACAACTATAAACCGTCATTAATAAAGCCAAAGGCTTGAAACTAAGCCTAATATAGATTTCAGACCTTCACATGCATTGTGCATAGCGTAAACCCACAACCAAAAGTTTCTAGCTCTTCAGCCCACCCTTTGGTGACTTCTCCTTTTTCTTTTTTCTATTGAAAGATTTTTTTTTTTTTTTTTTTTTTATAGGAAACAGAAACTTTATTAAAGAAAAGAAAGATGATAAAAAATAAAAATAATAAAAAAAAAAAAAAAAAAAAGTGAACCAGAAGTCTACCAACAAACAACAGAACCAAAAACAAAAAACAATATTGGAAAGAACAATCAACAAACAACAGCCTTCCAATCTAACATAATGAAAAATAAAGAAAGGTCTTTAAAATCTACACAAGAAGAAGCCCAAAGAGATTGTAGTCATGTCAGTGGTTTCCTACATCTGTGTTCCCTATAATAAAGTTGACTCAACACTACATATTGAAGATAACATCTAAAGAGTGGCATCAATTCTTTTTCTTCTTGTTGACCCACAAAGAATAGGATTAAATTATTGAGGCATTTGGTTTTAAAGCAAACCTTATACTAAAATATCACACTAGAAACAGTTGCACATAAAGTTCATATGGCTTCATACCTGCACCTGATTCTTGGTTTTTCATGCTGAGATTGTTTACAGAAGGTTCATCAGAGTGTGGAAGAAGATGATCATCCAAAGCTCCCATTTGATGCAGTTTTTTGCATGCCTCCAAGCACACAAGCTGCTTTGCTAAGTTTTTATTCCTGTTTGCAGGACCAACAATTGACTGAAAAGCTGCATTGCTAGGTAGTGTCATTTCACACTCACACAACTCCTCAGAGAATTTGTACTTAAAGATCGGCTTTGGTGTGTAGT
>CM034461.1:45899477-46029879 GCA_019925255.1 Litchi chinensis
CAGGTCTTAATTCGGCTGTTTGTGTTGGAAATAGTCTTATTAACATGTATTCAAAAATGGGTTACATCTTGTTTGCTCAGAAAGTGTTTTCTTGTATGAAAGAATTGGATCTAATTACTTGGAACTCAATGATATCAGGTTGTTCACAGAATGGTTTGGAACGGGAATCGGTGAATTTGTTTGTAGATTTATTGTATCATGGACTTAGACCAGATCATTTTACATTGGCAAGTGTTTTGAGGGCATGTTCCTCATTGACAGAAGGCTTATATGTCAGTGAACAGATTCATGTTCATGCGATAAAAGCTGGGTATGTCACTGACTGTTTTGTATCTACTGCCCTTATTGATAATTATTCTAGGAGTGGAAAAATGGCAGAGGCAGAATGCCTGTTTGACAACAAAGAAGAATTCGATTTGGCAACATGGAATGCGATGATTTTTGGATATATATTGTGTAATGATAATCTCAAAGCATTAAAACTCTTCACTCTGATGCACACAAGTGGAGAGACATCAGATGAAATAACATTAGCAACTGCAGCGAAAGCCTGTGGTTGTTCATCAGGGTTGGAACAAGGGAAGCAAGTTCATGCTCATGTGATAAAATCCGGCTTTGACTCTGATTTATACGTCAGCAGTGGTATTCTGGATATGTATGTCAAATGTGGAGACATGTTAGATGCACACTTGGTTTTCAATAATATCTCCGAACCTGATGATGTTGCGTGGACTACTATGATATGTGGATGTGTTGAAAATGGAGATGAAGAGCGTGCTCTTTCAGTATACCATCGCATGAGACTTTCTGGCATCCAACCTGATGAATATACATTTTCTACCCTTGTCAAAGCCAGCTCTTGTCTGACAGCACTAGAGCAAGGAAGACAAATTCATGCAAATGTGATCAAATTAGACTGTGCTTCAGACCACTTTGTTGGGACATCACTCATTGACATGTATGCAAAGTGTGGCAATATAGAAGAAGCATATCAGTTATTTAAACGAATGGATGCAAAGAACATTGCCTTGTGGAATGCCATGCTGGTGGGCTTAGCTCAACATGGAAATGGTGAAGAAGCCCTTGAACTTTTTAAAGTAATGAAAACTCATGGTATTGCACCTGATAGAGTTACCTTTATCGGAGTGCTTTCTGCCTGTAGCCATTCTGGTTTCGTTTCGGAAGCTTATGAGTATTTCCATTCCATGCGTGAAAAATATGGTATCAAACCTGAGGTTGAGCATTATGCTTGTCTAGTCAATGCCCTTGGCCGTGCAGGACACACTCAACAAGCAGAGGAGCTAATGGTGACCATGCCTTTTGAGGCTTCTGCTTCCATGTGTAGAGCCTTGCTTGGTGCTTGCAGGGTTCAGGGGGACACAGAAACTGGAAAACGGTTGGCACAGCGGCTATTGGTCTTGGAACCATCTGATTCATCAGCTTATGTTCTTTTGTCCAACATCTACGCTGCTGCCAACCAATGGGATGATGTAGCTGATGCTCGAAGAACAATGAAAAGGAAACACGTAAAAAAAGATCCAGGTTTCAGTTGGATAGATGTAAAGAACAACCTGCATTTGTTTGTTGTGGATGACAAGTCCCACCCTAAAGCCGATTTGATATATGATAAACTAGATGATTTGATTGAAAAGATTAAAGAAGAAGGATACATCCCGGATACAGACTCTGTGCTGCTTGACGTGGAAGAATAAGAAGATGAGCGTGCTCTCTACTACCACAGCGAGAAGCTTGCCATAGCTTATGGACTCATAAACACTCCTCCATCCACCACTATTCGAGTAATAAAAAAACCTTCGTGTTTGTGGAGATTGCCATAATGCAATTAAATGCATATCAAAGGTTTCTGAACGAGAAATTTTGCTGAGAGGTGCAAATCGCTTCCATCATTTCAGAGATGGAATTTGCTCGTGCGGTGATTACTGGTAATGTTATAAGAAATCTTTTTCAGACAATATTCCGGTTTTCAGTATGACAACTCTACTACACACAACTTCAGTCAGTTCCTTCCATTTAAGACAGTTGTAGATGCCAAAAGTGATTAACTGGAAATCTGAAAAGGGCTTTTTTTAAGATGATAATTAGAAACTTTACTTCAGCGACAAGTGCATACTATTTATTCTTTTGTTGTCTTCTCCTATATGGACAATGGGCAATCTCATCTAGAAAATTATCAGATTCACTGTTGTTGACCTGATTATTTGCTTTGAGCTTGGCTTCATGCTAAAGGAATTGTAAATCATGTTTATGATGAGGAGTTCAGCAGTTAAAGAAGATTTGGATGCCATGCTTCATGTTTTCCTTCTTTAGTGGAAGCATGTCATGCCATCCATATGGCAATCAGTATAATATTGTGAGTCTCCACACCTCTTCATCGAAAAAGCATTTTATTCTCATTATATTGCATTTGGGACATTGGCCATATGTTAGCAGTATCTAGCACTTTTGGTGGCCTTTCATTCATGTTTCCTTCTGTTTATCTCTGTTGGAAAAAAATGAAAAACACCCTTGAAATTATCCAATCAAGGGTAATATTGGCATGTACGTTATGAACTTATGATAGTTGATTTTTTTGGAAATATATTTATAGAACATATTTCTTAGATGAAGGCATGTTCTTTAAAAGCAACCGTAAGTGCATATCACCTCATTTTAAAGTTGTGCGGATAGTTTTTATTTTATTATGGAAGTAGTTATCTTTTGAAAGTAGATATTTTGATTATATAAATAATATTTGATTTCGGTAAATCCTAATATATATATATGATTTGTTTGGAGTTAGTCTTTTTTTTTCCTCCTTAAAAAGTAAAACAACTGAAAATTTTGTTCAAAAGTGTTTTTTTAATATATATATATATATATATTTTTTTTTTCTTTGCTTTTAAAGAAAAGCACTTTACAAGTTATTTTGTATGGTTTAATCTATTTTAGAACCATTGAAAAAAGGGTGGCTCAATGCACACACTCATTAAATTTATAAATTAAATTTTACTTTTCACACCCTCTATAATATTGATAGTATTCTTAACTATTAAATCAATTTACATATTATTGTATTTCTTTTTATGCCCATTAAAATAATTTTAAAATCCAATAACAAATACTAAAACCAACGGTCAACTTCTGTGCATTTTAAAACTGCTAATACACAGCACAAATGAGTGAACAAAACCTACAACATAATAAAGTAAAAAGCATGCATTAGCGTTATTTCAATAATAATAATAATAATAATAATAAAGTAAAAAGCATTTGAAACCTCCAAGTAGTCTCAACTCTCAAGTATAAAAACATATTGCAAAACGTGCAAAATTACGATCATACTCTCAGGCTTCTGACAAAAGCAATAATAGGTTACATATTTTATTCTCGTCCCACAATTGTCAAAAAAAAGGGAAAAGTCTATTATCCCCCTGTAGTTTGATGAAATGTCCAAAATCTCCCTCATAGGCAAAAAAATTTTCAAAAAAATGGGGATTTTGGACATTTCATCAAACTATAGGGGGATAATAGACTTTTCCCATAAAAAAAATGCAACTCGGCAGCAAAATAATAATAATAATAATTGTTTCATTTCAGAAAAATACAAAAACTGTGGAGAAAAAGCATGAAAGTTGAAGTTGTCTTCAAGTGCTCTTTCTCTCCAAGATTAGAAGTCACTTTATAGTCTCCATGTAGAAGTCGTTACGAGCTTATTTAAAATTAGCTATGAAACCAAATCATCAATTAACATCCGCGATTACATTTTCATAAATCAAATCTATAATTAACACCTACAATTATATTTTGAAAAAACAACTATGCAATTCTAGTTCTTTAAAATAAATTACTGTAATTAAATCTGCAATTAACACCTATGGTTACATTTTGAAAAGTCAAATCTATAATTTATTTTTGTAGTTTATTGCAATTCATGACAATTGATACCAGTAGTTATGTTTTGAAAAATCGAATATATCATTCAATTGTGTAATTAAGATTTGTACTTATATTTTGAAAAATCAAATTTGCTACTCATATTTTGAAAAATAAATCTGCAATTCAATTCTGCATTTTCAGTATTTTCAAATTGAATTGCACGTAAATCCAAATTAGATCAATATTTAATTAACAATTTAAAAATTTAACTAGTTATACATTCGTTTCAATAGGTGCATTTTAAACCTCAATTTCTCATTTTTCTAAATACCATTTTTCGCATATTAACGAAAGAGAAGATGAATCCATCTTAATACACCTTAATCAAGGTCTTTAACCCAATGAAAATGGGTTTTTATGCCCATTTTTCTAACAGTTTTACTAATAGAAATTGGGGTAGAATAGGCAGCCCCATTATTTTACACAAACTTCCACACAATTTTTTGACATTTGATCTTTGGATAATTGAATGGTTAGGATGAAGTGATAAATTTGGAAAGAGATGATGTTGTGCACTGTAATTCTCTCTGTGCTCTCTATTTGTGTTCCTGTGTCATTTCTTTATTAAAATTTTATCGTCTTATCTTTCTTCTAGATCAAATTGTACTCTCCTTCTTCTCTTGATACTTATGTCTCTTTTCAATCTCAACATTTAATTTTTCATTTATATATCTTCCATCTTTTATAGTATGTACTTAAAGTCTAATACAACATAAACCTAAGTATATTTAAGAGTTCTAAGATGTAATCCATCTTTCGATCCATAATTTCAATGAAATGTGGAAGATGAACTAATTAAAAAAAAAAAAAATTGATATTTATACACATGAATTTATTTGTGGATTTGTTGAAGAAGTCCATGTTAAATATGTCATCTTTTAAATGTGCTTAAAACTCATTAAAGCAAGAAAGCATTTATTTTTTCAAGGGTTTGACTATCTTACCCATAAATGATAGTACTTGAATTAGTTTTAATAACAATCCTTACCACTAATCAAATTATTATAATTTATAAGTAATGTTAACAGTTGAATAGGGTAGTTAAATCATTTTTTCAAAAATATGTGTCACCTTTTCAACCATTGATGAACAACAATTTTATTTTTTCCCAATAAATGTGTAATTGTAACAAGTCAGTCTATCGATTTATAGAATTGACCACTACTTTTATTATATTTTTTGTTGAATGAAACTTATCTTCTTAAATATTTTATATAAATTTTGATAAGGCAAAACAAGAGATTTGTTGATATTTCAAGATTGTAACATTTAAGGAGAGGAGAGAAAAGTTTAATGAAGAGATATAAAGGAGAGAGGATGAGAAAACCAATGAAAATAATAATTGCGTGGTTACCTTAATTTTTGTTAATTTTTATATCTAGAATTTAAACCATTTAAACTAGTTTAATTTAAAGGCCACCAATTCATGTTATAAATTGTGTAAAATAATGGGGATGCCGAACCTACCCCGTAGAAATCAATTGTAAACTCCTTTTAGTAATTTACAATAGGATCATTTCCTTTTTCGATACCTATGATGGGGTCATTTTAATAATATATAAGCGTACTAAAAATTGGGAGTTGAGAGTAATATGGTGGGTCGCTCTTAAAAATTCATTTCACACCTACATAAGCTTAAATTTTAGGTTTTTCAAACTAAATTATTTGAAATTAAAAAAATAAAATGTTAAAAACGTCCTTATAATCTTTTATTAATTAAATAATAAGTCCTTAAATAAAAATCTTAGTAAAACAAATTTTTTTAATAAATTAACTATAAAAAAACTTTACTTTGAAACGCTTCTTAAATTTTTTTTTTACTATATAGCTCAATTTTATAGATTTCCTCAAGTAATGTATGTATGTTGATATTAAAAATCCGGAGGGATTTTTTTTTTTTTTTTAAATGGTGGGGTTTTCTTAAATAAAAGTCTTATTAAACCTATTTTTTATTTTTTTTAATAATTTATAAAAAGACACTACTTTAGAACACTCTTTCAAAGTCATCTTACCATATAATTCACTTTTACATTCTGCAGGTAATGAATGTATGTTGACATTTTAAAAAAACATAGGTACCTTTATTTTTTTTTTTTTATTTTTTTTTTGCGGGGTAGGTTTCCTTAAATAAAAACTTTGTAAACCTAATTTTTTCAGTAAATTAACTATAAAATGACACTACCATAGAACGCTCTTTCAAAGTAATCTTATAGTGTAACTCAATTTTACAAATTTCCTCCTGTAATCTCCATATGTTGATATTTTAAAAAAATAATGAAAGAAATTTAAACTCTTGATTTTTTAAAATTAAAGAGTGTTCAATCATTTTTATTAGGTGATGATGTATAAAAATAAGGAAACATGTATGTTAATACAATTTTTTTTTTTAAAAAAACACGTATATGAACACAATTACCTTCGGAAAATTGCAGTGAGAATATTTGTTTTCATTAAAAAACACAATTTTTCTTACTCAATTTACCAAAAAAAAAAGTTTTTTTTCTTACCCAAAAAACGTAAATACAGTTGTAATTAAAAAAAAAAGATTCTCTGAATTTACGCCGTCTGGTACTCGCTTAAGACCTCAGCAAGTATCGGTTACATGGCGTGAAGTGATTGTGGCGTGTGGGCACTCGCTGGGTTGGGTCGTGGTGTCAACCAATCATGATCTGTTCTGTCGAGCAAGCCCACGCAAAGCGCGTCCCCACTTCTCACTCTTCTACTGTCTTCCCAAGCCAGAATCAAACAATAAAATCAAAATATAAAATTAAATTAAATAAATAAATCATAATAATCCTTTCCTTATTTACCCTGTTTGTTCCTTGTTTCCCTTAATTGCATTCCCTCTCTTTTTCTGATTTAACACAGAGCCGCAGGGTCTAAAAATAACAGTCTGTCCAGTACATGCACATGGTGTGATTAAAATCGTTGGGTTCATGTTTATTTTGCTCTGATTCTGTTGAGAGAGAGAGACACACACACACACACACACAGAGACCACATGGATTCTCCAATAGAAGACCATAATCCTCTTAAGCGAAGCTTTGAGGACTTCAACTCATCAAACCCACCACTTGACATGGGCACCAATGCTGGTGATTTGTCGACTGATAAAACCGACTTCGTCCCCAGAGAGTATGTTTTGGTTTCTTTGAATTTCTTTTCAAAGTTCGGTTTTTTATGGTGTTTTAAGTTTGTTTGTTTGTTTTTGTAGGTATCAGCTGAAGGTCTTTGAAGTCGCGAAGAAGCGGAACACTATAGCAGTGTTGGAAACCGGAGCTGGAAAGACCATGGTAGCTGTGATGCTCATCCAACACGTTGCTGAGTCCATCAAGTCTAGTGGTGACAAGAAGTTGGTTGTATTCTTGGCCCCGTCCGTCCACCTTGTTCATCAGGCATGTTATTTCTTTCTCATTGTTTTATTTATTGTTTCTATTCTATGAAAATTTCTTTCAACAATAATTGGATGCACAATGTGGCTGTTTATTTGATCACATCCTGAAAAAGATACTGTTTTTATGTTTACAGCAATATGAAGTCATTAAAAGTCATGTCGATTTTAAAGTGGGAAAGTACTATGGAGCCATGAATGTTGATAAATGGAATTTGAACCGCTGGCAACAAGAAATTAATCAGAATGATGTAAGTTTGCTTTTCAATAATTCTCTCTATACTGTATTATCTGTCTTTAAGGTCCAGAGAAATCACTTTTAAAGAAGTTACTTCAAAACCAAAGTAGGGTCTTGTTTGCCTCGATGAATTTGACTTGCATCTTTGTTCCCCCTTTATGCTTAGTCATTGAGTCATTAGCAATTGTTTTGTTGGTGTTGTTTACCTTAGTTGCTGTTTATATACGTCTAGTTGGATTCTCAGAAATTTATTACTTGCAAAATTGTTACTCCTGGAATTTAATTATAATCCATATATGTTTCTTAATGTACAATAGGACTAGCGATACGTGCGTTCTAGGCTAAAGTTTTGTATTAATGTATGCCCTTTTCTTCCTGCATTATATATAGGTACTGGTTATGACCCCACAGATTCTCTTGGATGCCTTGAAGAAGGCATTCGTAAGATTAGAGATGGTATGCTTCATTGTATTTGATGAGTGCCATCATGCCACTGGCAATCATCCATACACCAAAATAATGCAGGTTAATATCCTCTCTTACTAGAAGTTGTAATTTGCTTTATTTTACCTTATCTTTGTGCTATGGTTCCTCTTCTGTTTTGTCATCTTCTTTTTTATGATTAGTAAGCATCTTAATGATTACTATTATTTTTTTGAAGGACTTTTATCACAAATCTAATATAAAGCCAAAGATTTTTGGAATGACAGCATCACCTGTGGTTAGAAAAGGTACAATTTTGTTAATGCCATGAAGATGATATCTAATTATTAATAACGTAGTTTTAGTTTCTCTGATGTGTAGGTTAAAGCTTTTAGACTGAATTAGAAGAAGAACACTTAGTGTCGATCCTTTTAGTTTGTTTATATTTTCTTTGCATGTAATTTCAAGGGTTTGGCCTAGTAGTTGAGGGATGGGGTTTTCAACCAAAAGGCTTGAGGTTTAATACCCCTTGGAGCGACTTACCTATGATATTAAAATCCTATGAGTTTTAATGGCTACCACACCTAGGACGTTAGAGTCCTATGAGTTTTAATGGCTACTAAGGTTTCTTCAATTATGATATTCACTGTTCTTCAATTATGACAGGTTCGTGTTTTTAGTTGATATGTTATTTTTAGGAAACTAAATTTGCTACTATAATGTCCACTATTATTTCTTTCCTGTATTGTAAATATGATAGCTGTAATTTTTCCTAGAATAGTTTGGAGAGACTTTTATGTAGTTTGTTGTTTAGTTTCTCTCTAATAATTGTATATATTCGACTAATTCTTTCATGTATAGAATAATTTCTTACAATTCTCTTTACGTTTATTGTGTCAAAACTTGATTTGTCCCTGGAGTCTTGGATTCAAATCTGCTCACGTGCATTTGTTTATGTATTTATTCTGCAATTTGCATGTGTTTGCATTTGTATTTCGGCTTGATTCACGTGCCAAGCTAGTTAGTCTGACACATGAGAGGGTGTGTTAAAGAACTTTTTAGTATTAGTTGGTTCAAGTGGTTACTAGTTACTAAAATCTTAGTTGTTGAACTATAATTAGTTGTTTGACAAACAGTATAGCTAGAAGTAGTTATTAATTTTTCAAATCATAAACCATCTTTAGTGATATGCAATGTTTAAAAATGTATTACTGGACATCATTGAAAATAATCATCTCATCATCCATCCTAATGTGTTTACAATTTACAACTATAACGTCTTTTTGCCAAAACATCTTTACTTTAGAGAAGGATAATATTCATATATGTTGTTCTTGGGGCATCCACTAATTAATTTGTCAAACTTCCATTTCTTGCATAAATTTTAAAGTTTAACAAGTTTACCCCTTGAATCTACATGCATGGCGTTCTTTTGATGTGAAAATAAGTTTGTGGTAATTATTATTATTATTTTAAGAAACAAAGACTTTATTAGAAAAAAGGAAAGAAAGTACAAAAGTGAACCTGCAGTCCATTAAAAACACAAATAAAAACAAAAATTACAAGAAAGGAACAAATAATCAACCGATAGCTACCTTCCGATCAAGCATAATAAAAAATAAAGAGAGATCTTTAAAATCATCGCTAGTTGAAGCTCAAAGAGAAGCCAAATAATGTGCTTTATCCCCTAAAATATTCTCCTCCTCTTCAACTTCTTCAAAAATTCTTCTGTTTGTTTCTTTCCATATAACCTAGAAAACGACAAAAACTCCACAATACCAAAGAATACTAGTCTTCCTACCTCCTCTAAAAACTTTAAAATCTTTCAACAAGAAAGAGTGAATAGATTTAGGAGATGCCCACTTCAAACCAACTATAGAAAACAATTTGTTCCATAAATTTCCAACAACTGAAAATGTTGGGTTGGCCTTTTTAGAAAAAAACTAAAATTGCATGCAATTTTTGCTTCCCATTCATTCATCTTTATGTTTAATGCAAACTTCCTTCTTCCCTTAGTGGTTCATCAGTTGTGCGTTCAGTATCATGTATTTATAAATTAATATAAATGCAACTTGCAAATAAAGGTGTCTCATCGGCGATGGATTGTGAAGGACAAATATCAGAACTTGAAAACATCTTGGATTCCCAGGTACTTGCCCACTTTGTGATTACTTTGTATTGATCATGGAGGTTAATCTCAAATGTTAAAGCAACACTTTCTTGAATATCTGACGCTGCAGATTTACACTATTGAAGACAGGACAGAAATGGAAGTATATGTTCCATCTGCGAAAGAAATTATTAGATATTATGACCCATCAAGATTTTCAAGCTTGGATTTGAAAGCAAAAATGAAAGACTCATGGTCTAAGGTATTCTACATTGTGCATATGCATCTTTATGTGTAGATTAATATGCTAACATAAGCTCACCCTTAGCTTTTAATTTCTTTGGTTAATTGTGGAGGTTCTTTTAAATTGTTTGGACAGTTTGATGCTGCTCTGTCCAAGTTGCAAGGATCAATGCCAAACTGTCTTGAAGATATGGATGACAAATTTAAGTCATTGCGAAAGCAGTTGTCCAATTACCATGCTAAGATTTTGTACTGCCTTGATGAGCTTGGCCTCATTTGTGCTTATGAGGTATGTTTGTAACAAATAAACCCAAAACCTTATACTTATAGAAAATGACTTAATAATAGTATTTTAAACACTTTAACACACCTTCTCACATGTACTACCTATAAGCTTGTTATGTGACTTGGGCTCAAACACAAACTCACAACAAATTTTATAACAAATAACAAATTCAGATATTATTACGTGGGGGGCCTTGAACCCAGAACTCCTAGACAAACTAAACTCTGATATTATTTTAGTAATTGTTAGATCTAAAAACTTAATTATACCCATTGTTGCTTCGTTTGGATGATCATATCGAATTGAATTGAATTGGGTTGGAATACATATAATACGATGATGTGTTTGGGTGCATCATTAGAGTAGATTCAAAATGGATTCAATAAAATTGGATTAAATTAGTTTTTTCATTAAATAAAAATATTATCAGTTCTTTTTAATAAAGCAAAATTATTAAAATATATTTTTTTAAAGTATTACAATTACTTTTAATTGAAATATTTATAATTTTTTGTTTTAAGAAATAAAATAATTACATTTTTAAGCAGTGCTCCAAACTCAATCTGTAAGTTTATACTTAAGGAGTGATTTAATTGTGGTTAATAGAAAAATATAACTTTTTGTTGAGACCTTATACTTGTTTTTTTTTTTTTTTTTTTATTTTATTTTTTTCCTATACAAAGTTTAAGTAGCTATAACCACAGTTATATATATCCTTATGGTAGTATTAATTAACATACAGAAACTTGAAATTGATTTCGAATAGACCAAGTTTGAAGCACTAAAAGATGTTTATGATATTTGTAAATTTTCTTGTCTCGTTGTTGTTATGTTGTCTCCAAATTTTTGGAATAGCAATTAATTTTCATGTAACTATTTTAAATATGGAAATTCTAGGATAGGGCCTAAAAAGGAGCATGCTTCATTTGTGTCCCAAAACTTGAAATATCATTTGTGTCCCAACCCATATAAACCTGGACAAAAATACTTCTTCACCAACTTCTCATATTCTTCCACCTTCGGTCATCTTCTCCGATGTTTGGCATCTTTGCTGGCAAAATTTCTCTCTTCTCTATTTGGTACCTCTCCTTTCTTCTTCTTTATCTTCTCCTTATTTTCTTCTTCTTCCTTCTCCTAGAAAAGCGGACCTACAAATTTGTAGGTCCACTGTGATGAGTCATGTCAGTACAATATGCAGTGTGTTGTGAATACTATGCCCATCCACTAGAGAAGATACCGAATGTCAGAGAAGATGACCGGAGGTGGAAGAGAAAAAGTTTGGCTTTGTTTTTTTTCCCAATGGATATTTTAGTCCAAAATTATAACCTTGTGAGACAAATAATCATTTAAGTTTTTTGGGATACAAATGATGCAACTTTTCTTTTTTAGGTCGTTTTTGTTTTTAACCCATTTTAAATGATACTGGTGAAACATCTGTTTGGCCTGTATTGCAGTACAGTGTTTATGTTGTCTTTTATTTTGTTCTGATATAATGGCATTACTATTTGTAGGCTGTTAAAGTCTCTAGAGAGAAGTTTCCCAATGCCAAAGAGGACTGTGAAATCTATAGACAGAGTTCTCTGCAGTGTCAATATTTTCTTGAGGAATTGTTGTGCATAATCAAGGAGTCTTTGCCGCAGGGTAAGATATGGACCAGTAATTATCTTTGCTTTTATCCAGTTTTACACAGTATAAATTACATCAGTTGTGTTTGCTTGATACATCTTTCATGGATATTGCTTTTTCTTTCCCTTCATTATGTTGGTAAATTTTGCATCACAAAGTAATCCAACCATCAAACTTGATTTCTAAGCAAAGAGGAAACTCACTGGCTGAGAAAACTCTACTAGTTAGCCAGTGGAGAAATTAGTAAAATGGAGAAAAACTGGAGGTGCAGGCTTTGCTGCTGGAAGGGAGTCAAAGACTCTCTGAGGCTCAAACTAGTGGGTGAGGTGAAAAGAGAAGGGCAACTTAAGACAAAAAAAAGTAAAATTTAGGTTTTGCCATAGGATCCTTTACAAAAATTTTTGGCCTTAATTATAGGCAAAAATTTGAGGACCACCTGGACACATGGCAGCATCTCTGCCCAAATCATACAGGTTATTTCAACATCAGATTCATTTCTGCATGAAGTGCAAGTCAGACAGAAATTAACTAGAATGGTGCTGCAGTAGTTTTGTTTGGCACTACTTTGGCTGATGCACTCTCTTTTAGCCATGCTGCTTAGTGATGCTCTGATTGTTTCATCCAAACTATCTGCAATATTTTGGTTTCTGCTTCAAATATGATATTTTTATTTAACATTAGTTTCATTTCATCCCAACAGGTGGGAAAAGTATCTTGGATTCTGGGTTTGACTATTCAAAGGCAGTGGATTCGGGCTACATATCTCCAAAATTACATGAACTTCTTCAACTATTAGTATCACTTGGGTATTGAACTACTTCAATGGTCAATATCTTTTAGAATAATCATTGCAAAGTTGTTTACTGTCATCTTTGTGTTTGCAGAGGAACTACACAAGTGTTATGCCTCATTTTTGTAGATAGAATTATTGCAGCTAAAGTAGTTGAAAGATTTGTGAAGAAAGTAACCTGTTTGGATCATTTGACGGTTTCATATTTGACGGGAAGTAACACATCAGTTGATGCACAGGCACCCAAAATGCAGAAAGAAATCTTAGAGTCATTTCGATGTGGAAAGGTATCTGATGTCTTGCGTCACAAAATTTTACTTCAAATTAAATTTGGTGTTTTGGTATTTTGTTAATAAATAAGTTAAACCTTATCTGTAGATCAATCTATTATTTGCTACTGATGTGGTAGAGGAGGGAATTCATGTGCCAAAATGCTCTTGTGTTATACGTTTTGACCTGCCCAAGACAGTCCGCAGTTATGTTCAGTCTCGAGGACGAGCTCGGCTAAACGACTCCCAGTTTGTCATGATGCTTGAGAGGTAAGACCCTGTTATCTCTGTTGCTGTGTACTGTCAAGACACACATAGTTTGATAGTTAATGGTAAATACACTAAACTTCATTTGTAAGTTATTCAGTGTTTATTGCCATCAGCTTATTTTTGTTTTATTGTCTGTATAATATCATATCCTAATGGCTGATTAACATATAAATTGCAGGGAAAACATGAAACAAAGGGATCAAATTTACGACATCATCAGGAGTGAGCGTTCTATGACAGATACAGCTATGAACAGAGATCCCGATGCATGCTTTCTGAGATCATATACCTTTGAAACACCAAATGCATATACTGTGGATTCAACTGGAGCATCAGTTACTGTTGATTCTAGTGTCAAGCTCATAAATCACTATTGTCAAAAGCTCCCAAATGACAAGTATGTAACAGCCTTCTAGTCATACAGTAACAGTTATTGTGTCCTATATAGTCATGTAAATGTTCTGTCCTAAGCATATGTTAATGGAGGCAATGAATTGCGCATTTAATCCTAATTTCATACTACATAATATAGGTACTACACACCAAAGCCGATCTTTAAGTACAAATTCTCTGAGGAGTTGTGTGAGTGTGAAATGACACTACCTAGCAATGCAGCTTTGCAGTCAATTGTTGGTCCTGCAAGCAGGAATAAAAACTTAGCAAAGCAGCTTGTGTGCTTGGAGGCATGCAAAAAACTGCATCAAATGGGAGCTTTGGATGATCATCTTCTTCCACACTCTGATGAACCTTCTGTAAACAATCTCAGCATGAAAAACCAAGAATCAGGTGCAGGTATGAAGCCATATGAACTTTATGTGCAACTGTTTCTAGTGTGATATTTTAGTATAAGGTTTGCTTTAAAACCAAATGCCTCAATAATTTAATCCTATTCTTTGTGGGTCAACAAGAAGAAAAAGAATTGATGCCACTCTTTAGATGTTATCTTCAATATGTAATGCTAAGTCAACTTTATTATAGGAAACACAGATGTAGGAAACCACTGACATGACTACAATCTCTTTGGGCTTCTTCTTGTGTAGATTTTAAAGATCTTTCTTTATTTTTCATTATGTTAGATTGGAAGACTGTTGTTTGTTGATTGTTCTTTTCAATCTTGTTTTTTTTTTTGTTTCGTTGTTTGTTGGTGGACTTCTGGTTCACTTTTTTTTTTTTTTTTTTTTTTTTATATATATCATCTTTCTTTTCTTTAATAAATTTTCTGTTTCCTATTTAAAAAAAAAAAAATCTTTCAATAGAAAAAAGAAAAAGGAGAAGTCACCAAAGGGTGGGCTGAAGAGCTAGAAACTTTTGGTTGTGGGTTTACGCTATGCACAATGCATGTGAAGGTCTGAAATATATTAGGCTTAATTTCAAGCCTTTGGCTTTATTAATGAAGGTTTATAGTTGTAGGATAGGTTGGGTTACAAAGTAAGAATACTACATTCTTGGCCACACATATAAATCTCCTTAGGGATTAGATAAAGGTCCCTTAGGTGTCAACCTAGGGTCAAATTATGCTGCACAATCCTGAAAAGTGAGCTTTAACTAAGTGATTGCATGTGCAATATATCCACTATAAAACAAACAGAAGGAGTTAACATTGCTTTTATAATCCTTAGACGAAACAAAAAGTTAGTAAATACTACTTTGACCACAATTCTTTTTCTTTCCTTTTGATTCTCTTTAACTCTCTTGACCTTTTTTTGTTCATTGAGCCCGAAATAAAGGACTATCGTTAGATATTATGACATAGGCAGTCAGAAAGCTTGTACCAATATAAGACCAAAGAACCATTACGATAGCCAATTTCTAGCTAATGTGAAAATCAACAAAATATCCTTAACTCTTGAAACCAAAGAAAATGTTTGTAAATAAAGCTATCGGTATTTTACAACATTAATATGTAATAAATTAATTAACCTTTCCATTTAGTATATGATTTTATTTTGGATTGTTTTCCTTTTTAATATAATGTAATTATTTTTCCTTACCATGTAGAATTAGGTTTTGTTGTCCTTATGGAACATCTTCCGCCGTCAATGTAAAAGATACAGTCTTTGATAAATTGGAGTTTCCCTTGAAGAGATCGAACTTTTATTTTCTTGTTTTCTTAAATTTTATATTAGGAATCTATTCGTAACAAATTGTTATAAGAGATTCCATCAAGCAAATCAAAACGTAGCTCCCATCTCACAATAGATCGAGTCTTGGGAAGCAAAATTGGAAAAATTCGAGAGAAGAATTGAAACACGGTGTGAAGAAAATTTTAATTAGAAAATGGATCAAGCTATTAAAGAGTTATGTCAAGGAATGCTCGGCATCAATGGTCTTGAAGATCTTCGTCCTATCATTCCACCTGAGATCGTAAAAGCCATACTTAGGAAAAAGGAAGTGTTTGGTGAATACGGTGAGAATTAAAAATTAAAGCATAGTGATGGAGTATAGGAATAATATATTTTAAGATTATAACTTTTGTAAAGTAAAATTAATTGATAAGTTGTTTAGAATTTTAGGTTTAATGTTGATTAATTGATTAGCATGATCTAATTGATTGATTACCGTGATTTTATGTTGATTAATTATTAGCATAATTTAATTGATTGATTGATATGATTTGATGTTCGTTGGTTGATTGACATAATTTGTTGTTTGATTAATTGACATATTTGATTTCCATTAGAATATTTTCATTTTAGAATGTAGATTATTGCATTCTTTTTTGTCTTTTGGCCTCTGTAAATAGAGGCATATGTTTTTTTTTTGTATGACAGCGTATGATTATGAAAGAAATGATATTGAATTCTCCTCCTTAATTTCTTCCTTTTCTATTCCTCTGGTTTCTCCTCTTTCTTCTAATTTCTATTTTTTTGTAACCTCAATTTCCATTTTCCAAGCCCTAATTCTCCATTTATCTATTTCTTTAGTGTTTTGTCTTTCATCAATTTTGGTATTAGAGTGTGGTTCCAACCTAATTCTGCATTGATATTTGCAATCTTAAAACATTTGCTAACATAAAACAAACTTCCAAATCTCAAAAAAAAAAGAAAAAAAGAAAAAAAAGAGGTATCTTGTGCTTCAGGGCTGCTTTTCATGTTGTCTCTATAAATTGTATTTTCTTCTCCTCCTCCTTCTTCTTCTTATTATTAATATTATTATAATCATTTTTATTTTTATTGTCATGTAGAATTATGTTGTCTCTATAAATTGTAATTTCTTCTTCTTCTTCTTCTTCTTCTTCTTATTATTGTCATGTAGAATTATGATGTCTCTATAAATTGTAATTCCTCCTCCTCCTCCTCCTCCTCCTCCTCCTCCTCCTCGTTGGAGTCGGACACGATTGATAGTACATTAGACCAACGGTGCAAGTAGTACATTCGACCAATGGTGCGAGTGCAAATAAGAAAAAATGCTTGTGCATACAACATATTTGTTGCTATTTGATATGCAACAATAAAAATCAATTAGTAAACATGTTATTTGTCATGATAGTTTTTGTGCAAATGCAAATATTTGATTAAACTTTCATGACTAGATTTTGTTAATATTATTGGTGTTTACATTCTTCTACGTCTGAATTACTGCTAAAGTAACACTGGGTTGTTTGCAGTACTTTATTTCATCTCTATTCATTTTAATTCATGGGATTTGGCTACATGATCTTTAATTATGTTTTTAATTTTGTGTTTATCTTTGGTGTCTGAAGGGACGACAAAAAGGAAGGAACTGCATGGTACTATTCCCATCCGTGCATTATATGGAAGCTGGGGTGAAAATCTGAATGATGTCATTTTGCATGCCTATAAATTTGACTTTGCCTGTAATATTGTTGCTGAAATTTATTCTGGGTTTGTTCTTTTGATTGAGTCAAAACTTGATGATGATGTGGGAAATTTTGAGCTAGAACTACATTTGGTCTCAAAAACAGTTAAGACTACTGTGTCTTCATGTGGGCAAGTGTGTTTGGATGCAGAACAGGTAAAAAATAAGATTGCTAATTCAATTATGAATTTTTTTTTCTTAAAAAGCAAATAATGTGTAATGCAGTTCCTTCTGTTTTTTAACCAGATGTTAAAAGCCAAGTGCTTTCAGGAATTTTTCTTTAATGGTTTATTTAGTAAGTTGTTTGTTAAACCCCAATCACCTGGAACATCTGGAACAAATAGAGAATTTTTACTTCAGAAAGAGACAAAATCATTGTGGAGCGCATCAAACATGTATTTGCTTTTACCACTTGAGACTTTAGATTCATCATCTTGGCGAATTAATTGGACTGGACTCAATGCTTGTGCTTCTGTGGTAGAATTTTTAAAGAAAAACTCTTTTTTGGGTGCTGAGAAATGCTATGGTTATGAAGGAGATCCGTCACTCCATTGCACCAGCTCATTTGAGACAAATTGCAAGGACATAGATAGTATCCACTTTGCTAATTGTTCTCTTGAAGCAAATAATCTCAAAGAGAAGGTTGTAGTGGCTATTCATACTGGAAGAATCTACTCAGTTGTTGAGGTGGTTAGGGATAAGTCTGCCTGGAGTCCCTTTGACGGAAATGATGATGCTTTTCCATCAGAATTTTCCTATGTTGATTACTTCTGTAAAAAGTAGGTGATTGCTATCCTAAATAAGGTTTCTGTTTACGGTTGACTACTTACTCTCTCCCTATATCATCTTTTTATGGTTCCATAATTAAAGTTGGCACTCATCAGGTACGGAATTGTGCTGAAGCATCCAGGACAACCTTTGTTGCGGTTAAAACAGAGTCATAATCCACACAATCTTCTTTTGAATTTTCATGATGAAGGTTGGGTTAATGCTTGAGTTTTCTATCTATAACTTTATACCACTAGGAATCACCGCATAAATTTTTTTATATCTGCGGAGCATTTAATTTGGAAATCATTCTATGACTTAATGGTTCTGATTCTCCTGTAAAAAATGTATGACCTGATGATTCTGATTCTTAGTCTTAAGATACTTCTGGTGTAGTCGACTGAAAATTTATTTCTTGTGCGTCATTAGTTCCGTAAACCCTACTTGTTTGCCAAACTCTTACTGTTTGATTGAAACTGTAGAATTTACTGAGACAGGACACATGTATTTTCCTACTAAAATTGTATCCTAATCCTGCATGTTGAATGTATCTCACAGTGTATTGTAAGTCGGTTACTGCACCTCTCCCTCATTCCAGCTTTGCTTCTCGCAACTACAAATGCCCGGAATATACATTTTCTGAGTTTCAACGTTTTTATTTATGATATTTTTAGGTTGTGTAGTTGATTGGAAATGCTACTTAAGAGTAAATAAAATAAAAAAGAGAGGGTTAGGCTCCTCTTCACAATACATAAACTGATTTAACAGAGGCAAACTTGGACAACTTGCATGTTTAGAAAGCAAGCAGTTAATTATTGCTCTTTACATTTATTTTTGATGAACAACTGGTATAATGGATATCTGGTTTTCATCACAAACATTCCTTTTTCACTTTCATTGAATTTCTTCTAATGCCCGCCTCTGAAAATGAACTTAATAATTTCAATACAGTTATAATATTGCCACTCAGATTATCTTAGGTTATTTAGATATTCAGCAAAGCACCAATAATAAGGAGAAAGGGGAAGGAAATCAACGAGACATGTTATCGTATCTTTAGCAAACAACTAATGTAGAGGTTTAGCTAAAAAAACAATCATTTTAAATTACTAGAAAATAGTTCATTTCAGTTATCTAAATCTGATTTAGTAAACTATTGTGCTAAATTTATATTATTTCTAATCATTTTCTATAATGAATAGGTGCTTCTGGTAAGGCATCACAGAAAAAGCCGCAATATCATGTTCATATACCACCTGAACTTTTAGTCAGTATTGACATTTCGAGAAATGTTTTAAAATCATTGTACCTACTTCCATCTTTGATGCAACGTTTGGAATCCCTGATGTTAGCTGCTCAACTCAGAGAAGAGATTGGTTATCATTCTAGCAATTTTCATATATCGAGTTCATTGGTATGTTCAATTATTGATTAGGCTGTTCTCTGATAAATCATTCAATATTCTGATTAACCGGGTTAATATTCGTGTTTAGATTTTGGAAGCACTTACAACACTTAGATGTTGTGAAAATTTTTCCATGGAGCGGTTGGAATTACTAGGTGATTCTGTGCTAAAGTATGTTGTAAGCTGCTACCTCTTTCTCACGCATCCCAAGATGCATGAAGGACAATTATCTGCTCGGCGTTCGTTGGCTGTTTGTAATGCAACCCTATATCATTTGGGCACACATCGTAAATTACAGGTATTTGATCTGCTATCAGCTATGTATGGATTGGAATTTGGCATTTTTTTTCCTCCTGATTAATGGTGAATATCTATTGTAAGGTATCCTATGAGATTTGACAACTTTCCTCTCTTCTACATCATTTTATGCATTCTATGATGGTATTTGCTTGTTTTGTAATATTCTTGATCTATACCTCATAATTTGCATCAGAAAAACCATAGATCTAGAATAATTCATTCTGATGAACTTCCCAGAGTCGTAGGATGTGTCATAATAAATAATGTTTTGAGAGCATGAGTGGGCTGCCATCTGCATCTGCTCATTGAGACATGGGGAAGCTGGGGATGGGATTATTAGATGTGGGATGATACTGTTTGTATTGGCATTATGAATGCTTGTATGGTTAAATGCATAATTTGTGATTTATTTTTTGTTTTTCCCCTATGTTTTCTCTGCATTTCTAAACTCAATACTGGAGTTTATAATATGGACACACAGATTTTGCTGAATTTCGTATTGTTACTAGTGTTGTAAAAATTTTTATTTGTCTATTTATCTTTCCTAATAGTTTAACTAGGAACTATAACTAGTTATCAAACTATAATGCTTTTTGTTAAACTTAGTTGTTAATCAACTATAATGTCAATCAATTGCAATTAAGTTGTCAATCAGCCATAAAATTGATGTAATTAGCGAGGTGATTGATTGAGTAATTAATTCTAATATGATTCTACTTCCTTTCTCTTTTAGGCTTAGCACTACAAATTTATGTACTTTGGCTGAATAATAATATACAACTCATTCTCCTATTCTCTTCTCTCATTTTATTGTTCTGTATGGTTCTTATACTCTTCATGAATATGGTATCAAAGTAAAAATCCTTCTCATAAACATGTGAGAAATATATCCTCTATGCTTACAATGACATATATTGCAGACGGCAGTGACACCCAAAATTCTCCATTGATCAACTCATGTATTGTTTGGTATAATTAGCATCTTAGATCTGTTTCAAACTTTTTGTTAAAATTGTTTCACTGGCCACTCTATCAAAGTCATTTCATTAGCCTCTTTGTCAAAGTCATGTTATCGGCATCTCTACCATAACTATTTCAGCAAGATTGTATTAAGTTGTTTTATTGGCCTCTTTGTGATGTTGTTTTGATAGTGTATCTTAAAGCCAATTTATTGGTACTCTGTTAAGCCGTTTGTTTGGCGCTCAATTGAGTTGTTAAGTCGGCATACTATCAAGTTGCTTAGTCGACATTGTCAATTTGTTAAGTCCACAACTCTGTCAAATTGTTAGGCTAGCGTTAATATCTCTCTGCAATCATTTGGTTGGTATCACTATAAAGCTGGTCTGTCAACCCTTTTGATGAACTCGTTACCATGTCATTAAAACTTTGCAAACTCAAATTGTTTGTTTCTCTCCATCTTGAGTTTGAGGGGGGATGCTAAAGAATCTCATAATTAATGTGCGTATTATATGTTTTCATTTTTTATTTTATTTCAAGTTGGAGACATCTTCAAAAAAATTGTGTACAAGCCTACAAGGGAATTTTTCTTTATTTATGTTTCAAGCCGGACATTTGAAATATCCATGCTTCAACTTGAGGGAGAGTGTTTAATCTTGTTGTCAATCAGTTATAATTACGTTGTCAAGCAGCCAAGGTTCAAAAGTACATGAGATTCTGCGGAGCAGGTTGCCCCACCATGATGCAAAGCGGGTGCCTTAAGGAGCCTCTCCACTCAAAAATGATATTAAAAATTAAAAAATTAAAAGTTAACTAATTGTAAAGGACTTTTTGGCTTATTGTTCAAATTAAATTGTTTGATTTGATATTTTGTTAAAAATTAGGGTTATTTGTAATTATTCTATTATATATATATATATATATATATAAGAGAGAGAGAGAGAGAGAGAGAGAGAGAGAGAGAGAGTTTCTTTGGTCCGTGCGTCTTAATTTTTAAATTGTTAGGATTACTAATCAATTCCATCTATTGTATTTGAATTGAATAAGAGAGGAGAATTTTTTTAGGAGAGAATGTAATGGATGAATTTAATTGGTGGTCCTAATAATTTAAAAGTTAAAACGTACTGATCATAGAAGTTCTATATATATATTTATGTATATAAATGAAATAGTAGAAAGAGAAATCCTAATTTTAATTAGAAAATACAATAGAACCCTTTAATAGTAGTTGTCGCCATCCTCTCACCCTCTTTAACCGTTTCCATATTCGACATCCATGACTAGCCGAAAAGCATCCTTCCTTGCTAGAGACCCATTTGAAAGCTTTAAACATTGCCAAAGACTCGTTGGCACTAATCGGAAACCCTTAAATCACTTATTTTCTCTTCTCACCTCGTTAGAAATGTGTTTTTTCCTTCCACTCATCGGAACCTTCATTTTCGGCACCTATCATGGTTTCTTTAAACTTTTTTTCTTTTATTTTTATTATTATTTTTTATTTTGCAAGCCCAAGCTGCCTTAAGGTCGACTTGGCCAAGTCTACCCAACTTGAGCCTGAGGCAATCGCCTTGCGCAGTCAAGGTGGCTAACGTTTGGTTCAGCATTGAGGCACCCGCACTAAGGAGCCTTACGGTGCCTCATGCCGCATTTTAAAACACTGTAGAGTGTAGACTATAACTAAACTGGCAATCAACTACAATTAGGTTGTTAATTGACCATAGATTGATGAAATTAGCTAGCTGATTAATTAAGTAACTTGTCTATTATGATTCTTTTTTCTTTTTTTTTTTTCTTTTTTTTGGGGGCTAGGCCTAGCATTATAATTTCATGTACTTTGGCTTAGTAATAATATACGTCTCATTCTTGTATTCTCTTCATTTCTCATTTTCTTATTGTGTATGGTTGTTAAACTCTTTGTGAACACTTTTCATTTCTTATTTTCTAGGGATATATCCGGGACAGTGCATTTGATCCCCGTCGTTGGAATGCTCCGGGACAACATTCTCTACGACTTTTTCCATGTGAATGTGGGGTGGATACCATAGAAGTACCATTGGATGACAACTATTTTACGGATGACGAACAAGTTGTGGTTGGAAAGGTCTGTGACATGGGTCACAGATGGATGGGTTCAAAAACCATAGCTGACTGTGTTGAGGCCTTAATTGGAGCATACTACGTCGCCGGAGGATTGAACGCTGCACTTCATATGATGAAGTGGCTTAAAATTGATGCTGACCTTGAGGCTTCTCTAGTTTTGGAAGCCATTACTAGTGCATCCTTGAGATCATATATTCCCAAGACCAATGAGATTAAGGGCATAGAATCAAAGATTTGCTATGAATTTTCTGTCAAGTTTCTGTTACAGGAGGCCATTACTCATGCATCTGTACATGAGTCCTACTGTTACCAGGTAAGAATGGGAGTTGTCTATTGATTTGGTAATTTCGGAGTAATTTTCTCCTTTCTTTCACATCATAAATTTTAAAAGGTCTGGTGGCATAGGAAAAAAGCAGAAATTAAGTTTGAAATCATAGTAATTTACCCTATAAACTTTCTATTCCTCCTGGTACATTGCAGTATATAGGAGAGCTTGACTGCTGTTGTTGTTATTGATCAAGAAATATGCTAGTCCATTCTTTCTTGATGTATTTTAGATTAGTATGTTTTAAATCAAAAAGGTTTTTTAGGCCTGAGTCTCATAAATTTTCAACAGAGGCTTGAATTTCTGGGGGACTCTGTACTGGACCTGCTCATCACCTGGCACCTCTATCAGAGCCACAAAGATGTTGATCCTGGCGAGTTGACTGACTTGCGCTCTGCTTCTGTAAATAATGAAAATTTTGCTCAAGTTGCTGTGAGACATAACCTGTATAAGCATTTTCAACATCGTTCTACATTACTACTGAGTCAAATAACCGAGTTTGTAAATTCGTTTGCTGTCTCTAGTGACACAACCAATTCAGGCTCTGGCAATAAGGCTCCCAAGGTAGGTTCTTTAGTTGGGCCATATAATCAAGAGTGGTTTTTCAACCTTAATGTAATGATTTGTCTGTTGATCACTGCTTTCTTTGGGTCGCATTCTATCTAACTGTTAGTCCCTGTAGACCTGATTATAAATCTTTCTGTTGACCATTCCTTTTATCACTTTCTTTGCTAGGCTCTTGGAGACTTGTTTGAAAGTATTGCAGGTGCAATATTGATTGATACAAAGCTAAATCTTGATGAAGTGTGGAGAATTTTCAAACCACTATTGTCCCCGATTGTGACGCCTGATAAACTGGAATTGCCTCCACAACGGGAACTGAATGAATTGTGTGACTCGCTTGGGTATTTTATTAAGGAAAAGTGTACACCCAAGGGGGACATAGTACATGCAGAACTCAGATTGCAATTAGAAGATGTTCTTTTGCTTGGAAAGGGGCATGACCAGAGCAGGAAAGCTGCAAGAGGAAAAGCTGCTTTGCAGTTGTTGAAGGAACTTAAGGTCTCTTCTTTCTCTAAATGCCTCCATTCCTCTGTCTTGCATGTTTTATCTTTTGCAGACCAATCAATCAAAGCATGCTGAGTAGTTTAACTTTCCTGTAATAGTAATTATTTGTGTATTTTTTCTATTTCAGAATATGTCGCTGACAAGTTAAATGATTATCATTATTTTACTCTTTAGAATAGCATAGGAACCTTGGTGATTTTTTTTTCTTAATACTATTGTATCATAAGCTAAACTCTGCCAAACTCTAGTGTGAGTGGGATTCGATTCAAAGGCCTTTAACATACGGATAAAAAATTTATCGCTATGCTAATTATGTCTACACAGACTTTGAGTGAAATTGTTTACCTTATTTTTATACTTCTGTTTGCATCTTTCTCTCTCTCTCTCTCTCTTTCCTCATCTCACCTTTCTTTTAGTGATCCTTCAGGCAGGGAAATATGAAGGAGTCTTGTTGAGATGAGCAAATTGAAAATTTTACTTCTTTAAAGGCAGCTTCAGTAGTTTTTCATTTTTCTTTTTTCTTTTTCTTTGTGCATGCTCATGTCTCCATTACTTTATAGATGGCAGTTCTATTGACATTTACATCAGTCACAAATGAATCACTTTAATTTATTGACAAAGGCCTGGGTTATTGATTTGAGATTTCTGGAAACATATTAGTCAGTTGATTCAACATTTTTTTAAGACAAACAGTAGATTCAACATTGTTTGTTTGTATAGATGATCAATCACAGTTATCAATTGTTGATTAGTTTTTGCTTATCGTTCAAATTCATATCTATCTTTTGTTCACCAAATATGATGATGCCATAAAGTTGTAATGCAACAGAAGAGAGGAATTTCCAAGGGTGCATCCAAGACTAGGAGACTGGGCCCTGATCATTTAAGTGATTTATCTTCTCTAGACTCAGGTAATAATGGTTGCAGAAAGACAACTGATGAAAAGTTGCCAGAGCCAACAGCTAATAAAAAGCAGAAGATATCTGAAGGTCATGCACCTGCAAGTGACTCTTCTAAGAAAGCCTGCGGTCCCAATCTTGCAACCCCAGGTATGCAGTGTTTATTTGGTGCACTTGTTTTGATATGGAAGTCAGTAATTCATACTAGTGAGACTATTGTATATTCTGCATATATATTCACAATTGCTTGACTTTTGTATCTGTCAGTATTGATTGATTTGGACTTTCCTCAACTATGCTTCCCCATTGCTTTTCTTTTTCCAGTCTCAAATTGGTGAATTGCCTCTCTCTTACACTAAAGAACGGAAAAATGAATATTTAAAATAAAAATGGGAATCGTATGATTTTTTCACCTTTTGCATGTTATCTTACAAAGCCCTTACCACACTTTTATTTTATGCTATAGATTTTCTTGTCAACTAAATTTTTGCAGAAACAAGTTATTAGATCTACAATGTTGGGGGCAAACAAGTCATACAAAGAGTGAAAAATTAGACTTTCATGCATCTTTGTTATCTGGACACCCAGAAATCAGAAAGATATTGCATTTTCTCTTCTGTAAGATTTTAATGTTCTTGAAATTCAAGATTATGTATGATGATTTTCAATTTAGAAAACGGTGAAATTAGAAATAGGATTCATTGGAGAACATCAATGCTTTGCAAAAACTATGGCATGTTATCTAAATTTGCCACCTGCACTTGAGTGAGAATTCTGTTAGTTCCCATATGTTGTTGATGTAAAATGTAGTACTGCAAGTAGTAGGCAAGCCAGCTGTTTTTCTACGCTGTTCAACTTTACCATCCTCTAATCAAATCATGAAGTCCTTACTTATTTATCTTACATTTTGAATTCCAATTTATTCTATAGTTATTGAGCCAATCAACATGAAGAAAGGAGGACCTCGAAACTCTCTTTTTCAACTTTGTAAGACTATGCTTTGGCCGATGCCAACATTCCAAACAACAGAACAGAAATCAAGGTGAGCCGAATGAACTGAGTTATTGTCCCTTATTTTCTGTATTCCCCCAATTCGCTCAATGCATCCGTTATAGCATTCTTAGATTTACCAAAACTTCTAGTAATTTTTCGTTTCACATTTATTGTAGTTATCTTTTGTAACTTAGGCCTAATTTAATATTAACTGCCACCTACAGGAGTCCTATTGTATTTGGTGAAGGTCCTGATCAGAGGAGGGGATTTAACAGTTACACATCAAACATCACTTTGCATATACCTGAATCTGGTATAATTGAGTGCACTGGAGATCCCAGAGCCGATAAGAAGAGTTCATTCGACTCTGCTGCAGTGGTTATGATTTATGAGCTTCAACGACAGGGTAAAATTATCATTACTGGTTCCTAGCAAGTCTGACAGTGCTAAATTATTGTTTCTAATTTAGTGTATCAACAGAAGGATGGGAGTATTTTTCAGTAATTACTAGCCTATTTATCTTAACATATTAGCAACTAAGCAGCATGCCAGTCAGTGGTCTAGTGACTTGAGTCTCGACTGTTGGAATGGAAGTTCCTTGTCATTGTACTTGCATTCTCATCAGCAGCAGTTCTGTATCAGATGAGTAAATAAAATGTACATTAATTTACATTAATTTTCTGTATCAAAAATAGAAAAAATGTACATAATTTGCATAATTTGGTCATCAATTTCAGTAGCACTGCTTGTGAATGTCTATCCTTTATTATACGTTCCCCCTCTGTTTCATTAATTTACATATTAATCAACATTGTGAAAGACTAAAATATTATTGAAGACATCTTTAGATCCAATAGTGTTCCACCCAGAAGAGAGAACAAGTTCATCAAGAGATCAATCAATTCAACACTCAACAAAAGCTCAATAGTACAAAATTGTTTTTAATTTACACGTCAGTGGGGTGATTACTGTACACATCGTTTTATAGATTATCAATGGGAGAACAAAAAATATTATCATATTCACTCATTTGATGATGAAGACCTTTTTGTCTCATTCTTATCGTTATAAAGTACATTTTTATCTGAGACAAGGTTGAAAACCTTTTTGTCTCATTCTTGTAATCTTGATGATGCAAGATAAATTGCAGTCCTCATTGTCTTGGACCTCAGGAGGCAAGCACAACTGAATTGTGCCATTCTAACAAAGTTACCGACATGACTTATAAAGTGAGTATAAGGCATCAGCTTCCAATTAATATCAAGCTCTAAGCAAGAGCTCGTATACGTTACTATTGTTATCCCCACTGACACGCTTCAACATCTCAAAACTCTTACGACTCCCTAAGAATTCAATTCGTTTGAAAGTCACATGACCACGCTCTGTTGCCTCTTTACTGGAGTACACTGCTCGTAGCCGGTCAGCATGCCTTGAATCAGTATGAATGGCTGACTCAACTTCATGAGCTGACATATTCTCCTGCAAGAGCGCAATTTAGATCAACAAGACATAATCTAACATTGGATGATCAATTTACAAGGCGACAAGCTAAGAGGCACATGACTACTCTTAATAATCGGATTGAAAGCGCAGTCACAGCCCACTTAGGTTATGAAAAAAAAAGAGCTGGTTATGATAACAAAAAAGTGAAGCTATATTACAATTCCCAAGTGTTATTGTCGATACTTAATGATCATAAGCAATTCCCATCACAAATCCAATGGCACATGTTAATAGTATTTTCAACAAAAACAAGAATGAGGAGGAAGGGGCTCACTGATATGTATGTGTGTGCATGCATATAGGTGAACAATCCCAGGAAAAGACATACCTGATAAAATGCATAGATATGATCTAACACCTGCAAACATGTAAAGCCATTATTGCTGAAAAACGTTCTTGAAGAAGGCCCCATCTCAGCAAACCGATCAACAGGAAACAGTATGGTAAGGAAATGGTTTTTGAATATCAACTCACTTTTCTCACTGCAGAAGCCACATTGAAAAAGAGATGTAGTGAAATGCAGCATCTTTAATTTATGTCAAGAATACTGACAATGAATACTTTTGGTAATCATTGCAATTGAACAGAAAAGGTAGCATAACATGGTACTTGTGGTTTTCAAAATTGTGCCATCAGATAGGGACCATAGGGTCGCAGTTCATGTATACCACCCTCCACATTAACAGCAAGTAGTAAATTGCAAGAAATTTTGGCACATGAATCAATGAGGACATATGTAATAAACAGTCATATCCCAGTCATACACTTCTTACCAAGCAGCAAATAAAATTCTTGCAGTGGCTGAAAGCTAAGAAAATAGGGGGGAAAGGTAAAAGGGACAATGAGGAGAAAGAGATTAACAACCTTTCTGTAAGCAATCGGGTTAAGTTTGCAAATGAAGCCTCTAAGTCCTTGCCATTCTCTTTTGCGTCGAAGAACACAGATGGATGGTTTTCACTAACATCTTCACCACTTAATGAGTCTGTGTAAATAGAAGCAGTTGAGGTTGGCTCTGATATTGACCAGCATATTGAATCCAGAAGGCTGCTTGGGGTTAATGGTCGAATTGGGGCTTGACAAGTCTGTAAGAAAAACAGGATTCACAAAGAAATGCTATGATTCACATTAACACAAATTAATCCACAACGAAGTCTTCAACAATAAGCTCGACAAACATTCCCACCCTCAACTTAGAACACACACAAAAGAGAGAGAGAAAGAGAGAGAGAGAGAGAGAGAGAGAGAGAGAGAGAGAGAGAGAGAGAGAGAGAGCATAGGCAGGTTTGTAGAGAAGAAACTTGCATGGTGGGATGCACCAGTTTAATAACCATCCATTGCTTACATGCTATGAAACAGACTTTTAGGTATCATTCACTGGCTGATCTTTGCTTGCAGGCTAATACTTGAGGTGGGTATGATTATCAAAGTCAAGTGGTTTCTCACCCTCATGCCTATTGGGAAAAAGCAAGTGAACATGGCTAGATAGACCGCTTACCGTAGCAGTTACTAAAGTATCATACAATCAAATGCCACAAGTAACATCCACTTAACAAAGCCTCCCATTTTCAATGCAGCATACAAGTAAATTAAATAAACATGAATTGTACACCAATGTAATCTAATATAAACGAACTTTCCTAAATACCCAACCCATTTTCCATAAACATGAAAGTCAAGATGGGACGGTGAAACAATGGCAGACCTTAAGGTGTTGTAAGTATAATCCGATAATATGATCAGTTACTTGCCTGCATACGACGACCGCGGCGATTTCTAACTCCATTTTTAGCTAAATTTACAATCTCCTGCCTTTCTTCATGGCTAGCTTTACTTCTACAACTCTGATCATCTTCCAAGACATTTCCTCCATTAATCACCTAAAATAGTGGAAAAGAAATGTGGGCAGACGATTTGCTATTGGCAATACTTTCAGATAAAATAATTGATTTGCACTAGGGTTAAATGCATTTTACACTGGTGCAAGCTAATATGCACCAGTACATAACATCCTGAAGAGAGAATGCCCAATGTATCTCAAAGAGATAGTATTTACAAAATGTTGAACTCTCTCAACATAGACTCATATTAAATTGTAACAAAGTTAAAGACTATAGACAACTGAAACCTGAGGTAAACTAAACTGATAGTAGCCTGCTTCACCAAGCAAAAGTGGTTTTGAACCAAAGCCTTTGCATATTAAAACAGAATCGACTATACTTGAATTTGCATGTTTATTGTCTCTTAATTAATTTCTAGTCAAATGAACTGAAATATCTAAAAGCAAAATATCCGGAAGTACCTCACTTGCATTGCCATCTGGAAGATTTTCAAGCATCATTCCGACCTGTCTGGCCAAATCAGCCGACATATGAACAAGCCTCTGCACATACTTCTCCTTAGCTGTTTTCAGAACCCAAAGCGGCTGAGACACATGACATACTGAATGAATTTCAAAGTGATGAAAGCATTAAACCGCAACACAAAACCCACCACCATGCACACACCAACACACACCCCACCCGCCGCCCCTCCTCTTCCCCCCCAAAACTTAAAAAAAAAAAAAAAAAAGAGCCATATCTACACTCAATTAGGTTTGTAACCTTCATGGTACATGAGATGCCAGTATCAGAGACTGTCTGAAGTACATCCAACCATAATATAGATAGACATTTAAACACTAATATTGCGGTACATGTAAACAATTTGGGAATATAAACTGTTTCATATCCCCAATGTGTGTTCATTCATAGAACCATAGAACAACATGTTCATTCGTAGAAATATTAAGGCAATACAGAAGCACTGACCGTGACGAGGTTGTTTGAGTGGCCAAGATATCTTTGGACAGAAGTCCCTTCACACACTACATGACTTGCACTGCAACCGACAAACCATTGATCAACAAGTGCAGCACCTTCTCTAGCAGCTGCCTCGAAAACCTATCAAACATATAATATCTCTCACATAATTGTGCAAAGCACTCATACAAATGCTGTTTCATCTCAAAGAGGTAATAACCATTTATTGAGTCTAATGCTGACACAGACATATCATGTATAGATTTTCATTGACCAGACAATAGCATCCAGGAAATTCATTATATTTCTTAGAGAAATTTTAAAAGTAAATAATTTCTTTCTAACAAAAAAAAGTTCACCTTATTCCGCAGCTCTTCTGAAATGCCTGAATCAACATACATAAGGTGGCCAGAGAGAGTCAAATTTGTACTTCTGTTAGAGTCTTTATCAGAAAATTTTATATTTGGTGTCCCAGTCTTGTGATATTGCTTGGATTCATAAATACCAGCAGGCAGGCATGAATTTTCAGTACCGGTAAACCCAACAAATCGATTCAATTTGTCCAAGTCCATACCATGTTCGCCAATGCTTTTGACAGTATAGAGTGATTCACTCAATCTCACTGCCAGATGAGAAACAATGATTTCAGAAGCTAAGCAAATAACATATGTTAAATTGGTTTCACAAGCATCGATTGTCTTAGACCTTATATAAATACATTAACTTGAAACTGGTAAACTCAAATAAGAAAGGGCAACATCACCCAACATGGCAGTATTTTGTCAAAGTTGCACACAAAAAGCTATAGTATAAAAAGAGCAAATAAATGTCTCATGACAAAAAAATTAAAATAAAGCAATAGACACTAACCATTCTTCCTAACACTATCCACAAACCATCCGAGCGTAACAACAAAGAGGCCATTTCTTGATCCATGTTTTAAGGCATGCTCAAGCTTACGCCCACCGAAGCTGTAGAATAGTGTTAAGAAGCATCGCAACAGTAAGACTATCACAATGACACCCACTATATATGGTTCACTATCTTATAAGAAATCCTCAATAGTCAATGCATATGGAGGGAACACGGAGCAGGATGATCATCTAAAGTGTTGTTAGAACTATAAATTCATATTCAATCCAATTTGAACATGAGACATATTGTCTCACATCTAGCCAAGGAATGTACCCAATAACAGTAAACTGAGAGAAACATAGCCTAAAATGTCATATTATACATTTTTTGTAAAAGACATATCATTCACTCAACTCTCCAATTATCATGGCATATCATAGAAAAAGAAAACATATTGTATAAGAAAGAGAAATCAAAGGATATCTGGACCACCAAATGGGTACATTGAGGGTGCAAATCCGGGCTATACCGGCCACCCAATCTCTCTGTTGCTTCCATGACCTGTCTCCTTGCCTCTGCCAAAACAAGAATCACAAACATGAGCAACTCACATTCAACCACTAAAGGCAGAGCAAATTACACCACCCACTATATCAACAAAGGAACAATCACACACTTACAAATATGAATTTATCCAAACAATAAGCACAACTTTTCATCTTACAGCTAACAAAACTCTAACCAGTTCATGTTTTTCAACATTTACTATTAGAAAGCTATCAAAACATAGCAAAGACATTAAAAAAATTTACCCTTAGATAGACCAGTGACACATATCACAAGGCCAGAGAAGGGACCTTTTGATCGAACCAAAGACTCAGACCCAACAGAGGAAGTTGAAGCAGGAGACATAGTTTCAAGAGACTGCACCCCTCTAAAAGAAGGCATAGAAGAAGTAGACAACCCAATAAACAACCTTGAACATCCCTTGCCATCTATCACTTCAACTCTACCACCACCAGCCATTGTCACCACGTCCACCACCACAAACCATTCAAATAACACGCGGGAAGTTTGGTTTTTGCTTTTTTCTTATTTTTCTTTATTCAATTTCAATAACGCCAAGACAAGACAAATCAACCAACAAAAATACAGTTAACAGAAAACAAACGAAACCGAAACGGTCGTGGATCACGACCAGAAAAGCATTGACTTGGATAAAAGAAAATTCTAGTAAAGAAGAAAAGAATAAGAATAAGAATATGAATCCTTGGTGGGCAAAGCAGAAAAATCACATAGATAGCAAAAAAGTAAACAAATGGCAGAGATATTATAGACAAAATGACAACTTTGACGATTGATCTATATCTATCTACAAATACGAAAAGCTTCAAAATTTGAACCAAAAAAGGTTGATTTTTTCGAATGCAGAGCTCTTCTGGGGTGTGACTGAGAGAGTATATATGACTACTTTGTAGAGCTTTGGGCTTCTGGGTTTTTTGCTTCACTGGATTCAAAAAGGAAACAACATAAAACGAAAATCGAAAACCATCTTCAAAGTTGCGGTTTGCCAGGCACGAGTAGTGTGCTTTTTTTTTTCACTTTTTTGTTCTTTTGTGAAAATACCAGGACCAAAATACAAAAAGATTTATGGTTCCGGAAATGGGCATGTGATTTTAAAAATATTACAAGACTGCCATCTCTGCTCTACAGAATTGAAGAGTGAAGACAAAAGACATGGCGGGGCCCAGAGTTTAACGTCGTTGCCTAAAATTGGTAATTTGTTTTAATAGGAGTGGTTCATGTAAGTTGGTATTTAATGTGATGAAGCTGACCATTGTGATTGATTATGGTTTCTAGAAATTAGCATTGTTATGTTGTTGGCTGTTACCATCTTAATGTGATAATTATATAGCCACAATCACATCATTAAGTTTTTAGAATATATTAAGGGTTGAGAATTGCCAAAATTTGTAGCCATCACTCGTTTGTTTCCTGTCACACCTTGATGGAAAGTGACATTGTAAAGGTGTATGTGAACTCCTTTAATTTGATTTGTATAGATTGAAGCTGAAGCCAGGTCTGACTGGAGTAGTTTGTTTTTCTAGGTGGAAAAAATTAAAATTGTCTAATAGGAAAGAAGCATGTGGACAAGGGCCACTGGATGTTATTTAATTCTCATTTTTTTACCAGTTAAAGGTCATTTTCTATCCCACTCTTTTGGTCACATTGCAAAGTTGACATTTTATTATTAAATTGAATTTACTATACAGGTACACTCATAGCCATAGTGTCTACAGCAGAAGCCAAAAGCTATTTATCATGAAACATCCCTCTTTAATACTACATATATGATAGTTTGACATATGGAGGAGGTCAACACCCGATTGACGATCAGACCTTGTCAACAAAACGATTTGTATGGAACTGGCTCGAAGACTATTGAACCCCTTTTGGTATCGGAGGGTTGTGTCCTATGTAGGTTTCTTACAGCACGTTTTTAATATTAACGATCTTACTGGTAGGAGTTGTGCACCCAAAAAATCTCTAAAAGTTATGGGTTCAACTCCGAACACGATCCTCCGGGATCAAAAGGGATTCAACGGTCTCTAGACCGGCCCCGTACAAATCATTCCATTGACCAAATTCGACCATCAACCAGATGTTGACCGTCTCCGAACGTCAACAGACAGCTTTAATTGATCACCTATATTAGTTGAATAAATAGTGTTACTATATCTACACGTATCATGATCTCTTAAAACGAAAACTTGAAGCTGGTGGTTTGAGCTGATGATTGACACGAAAATTCAAACTGGGTTCTAAAAATAGTGATTACCTGTAATCTGGTTCATTCAAAGAAAGAAATGTGAAATCTGATAGAAAGAAAATTACCCGACAGTGCAATTCACTCATGATGAGAAGGAGAGAAAGCTTTTCCTGAAAGTTGACCAATTGATATACAATCTTCGTGTACAAAATGACAGATCAAACTTTAGTCCTCTACCAAATCATCACACTGACCCCCAATTATTTTATGCTTTTTGTAAGTGGTGGGACCTTCGTTTTTTCTGAAATGATTTTACCCCTATCCATCTGATCAATGCATGCCAGATCCCGCACTAGTACTGGTCCATTAAAGACAATGGATTCAATTTTTATATGTAAGTTTTAAAGTGTCTATTGTTCACCATTTTTATGGTGAGCTAAGTACAGCTTTGAATATTGCCGAGGATGCAAGGAAACTACAGGAATAAACAACATGAAAAATCGTGAGTAGTGATGTTGGTGGCATATATATATATATATATATAACTGAGATTCATTTGTATTAGGTGTAACAGATGGGCATACAAAGTGGCATTTTATCAACTAGTGCATATATGATTATTTAAATGTCAATTTTGTTGTAATATTTATGGGGACAGCAACAACTGGAAAGAGCATATGATGTTAGCAGCACGTCTCCTCACAACAAACACTGACCAAAACTTAAGCAGAAAGGTTGCGGATTAGATCAGTCAACTGCCAAAAACTAAAATACAAACAACAAATCAGTTTTCTTGCAGATATGGAAACAAATTAGGGTGTTAGAAAGGGACAAAAAAGGAGAGGAGGGAGTCAATGGAGGTGTCCTTTTCAAAGAAACTGAACATGTCTACAGCCTCTGGGGGCTGCTGGGGAATTCTGACAACTGGGATTTCATCATTCAACATTGGAAACTTGTTCTTCACTAGTAATGATTCAACGTGCATGAATTGTGAATTTAGATATGATAATATTTTATTGAACCATGTAAATAATGTGATATGCTCGCTATGTTGGGAGTTTATAACGAGTAACTGATTTCATGCATTGCAGAATGCATAGCAATTGAAGTTGACTGAAACTTTTAAGAGAACAATATATTTTTTATAAGGTAAAATAGAAGATCATTGCAAAGCAGTTCTGTGCATGATACATTAGATATAAAATTTGATGATATAAAACAGATAAGAAACAATTTTGGAGGGTCAGCAACCACCTTTGTTTTTAGTCCCATCACTGTTTGTTAATAATTTATGGTATGGATATTTATGTACACAAACGAGTCACAAATAAATGAAGTAACGCCTTCGACAATTTACCCATAAATGATAGTTTAAAGACTATTGAGCCAATGTTTGCTTATATTTGGTTTGGGTCTAAATTTGCATTAACGGACCACTTGATTGCACATTCAAGCAAGCCCATTCAACATTGGGGATATTGATCATCATCTAACAAGCTTTTAGGTGGGAAATTGCTTGTCTTCATTCTTCACAGGTCTCAGTCACCACACAACACAATCTGGGAGACTTGGATTACAGGTAGAAACGTTTCTAAACCTAGGCACACACTCATATAACATGAAGCAACCTGCCTGACTACACAGCTTTCACCATTTTCACCTTTTTTTTTTTTTTCCATTTTCTTCTTTTATTATGGATTTTATTCTCATATCACAATTAATCTAAATTTATATCATCAACATTAAATATAGAAATATCATAGATCTTCATTCAAGTAAAGAGAATTAGTCACATCTCCAGTGTAACCAATTTATATGGTGAGATTTGAACTCTAAAACACATGATTATTAGACTTAATTGGAATTACCTAACAATTTGATCAAGATTCAAGATTGGTGGTATGAAGAATTAAGCGGAAAAAGAATCAGATCGGCCTATACATGATGCAGTTGTAATTATATATAATCAAACCAAATAGCAACAACTCACTATTTCTCATGAAAGGATGAGACAATACATAAAAGAAAAAGGTGACAACAAACTACCAAGCTAGTTCTTCTATTGACCAGTGCTCAAAAAGAATCACTTTTTAGTCCATTAGAAAGAATCATAAAGGAAGTGAGTCAAGCTCTCAACAAGTACCAATTACAAGGAGGCAACTTTAGAATTAAACAAGACCTCACTTTGTGAATCTCTTTCTAAGTTCGCGTGTTATATGGTTTGCGTCTTTCATAGATAGTCTCATATAGTGAAAAGGTTTTCAAACATGTAGAAGAAATTTCTAACAAATTGTAAAAGAAACTTCTTAACACATTTCATAAATTTTACAGGAGATCTTTAAAAGAAAAAACATGTAAACTTCCCATCCATATATATATAAACAAAACTTGAAAGAAGTTCAAACTAAAGACAACTTTCTTTTTAGGTACTAACATTCGTCTAGCCATTTCAATGCCAAACACACGCACAGCCATACCTTGATCGACAATTGGTGCCAATCCTTCTGACGGCGGCCTTCCCTCCCACAAGAGAAACATCAAAACTCCCATTTGTTTTTTATTCTTTTTCCTTGGTGACGATCAAAACCAACAACATTCTTATCATAGCCATTATAATTTGTATTTCCAATCTGCCCTCTATTACCAAGCACGGCACCAGCCTCTCTATTTGATGTCTCAAACCTTGCACAAAAAGATAAAAAATTATCCAATTTCCAGTCGTTAACTAGTGGAATAACCTTGAAATCGTCAAACTGCAGAGGAAGAGAATCAATTATCACTTGCATGAATAGCTTGTCATCCAGTTTCCTTCCCATATCTTTCAACCTATTCACAATGCTGCACAACCTGAAAATGTGATCGCGTACATTCCCTTCCCCATCATATTTCACTATAATAACTTGTCCGACAATAAATGAGGCTCATCCTTCGCAAATGTCATAATTAAATTTTCTGTGCCAGCAAAATATTGATTAGCATTCTCAGTTTCGGGCATGAGATAACACACATGACCAGGCATCTTGCTTCGCATAAGCAGAAGATGTAGGTGATTACTTCTCTCCCATTTTTCATATTTAGCTTTCTCTTCAGGCAAGCTAGTTTCAGATGGCTTCCTTGGTCCGTCTTCACAAAGAGCAAGGTCCAAGTCCATCATACCAAGTATAACTTCTAGTTCAAGTTTCCATTGTGTTCAACTATCATAATCTAGAACATTTAATTCCTTCATGGTTGACCACATATGCATCCCAAACATTGCACTAGCTATTGTTGACAACAAATTAGGATCAGAAGTGTGTAACAAAACAAATTAGGATCAGAAGTGTGCAATAAAACAAATTGGGATCAGAAGTGTGAAATAAAACAAGAATCACTTCATCTAATAAATATATAGTATATTTCTCGAAAATTTTCCACAGGGTGCAACTGCAGTGTTCTTTTTTTTTTTTTTTTTAAATTATTGACACCAGACCGAAACACTATCAGAACCAACTGAACTGAGGCTCTGAAGCATGATTCGAATATCTACTTCCAAAAACGAGAGAGGGCTATCCACACAGAGTGGAAAAACTACTCACATATTAGTGGGAGGATGCACACTCGAACCCATGACTTTGGTGTCAATTGCATGGGTGGGGATGGCTTTTACTATTGTGTCTACTTCATTTTGTGCAAATTTAGTGTTGTTTTATTACCACATTTAAGTTCTTTAGTAACTAGAAAAAAAAAAAAAATGACACCCTTCTATAGTAAAGTGTCTATGCAATGCTTATCAAAAGAACATAATTAACCTTTACACATCATTAGATGATGTAGGCAAAAGGGTTTGCTTATAATCAAAGTATCAAACCATAAAACACACTTAAGTGCTATAAACTCAAACTTATGCTTGCTTATTTTGTGCATTAATCAAGTTTTGAGATCTTCATGCAACAAGAGGGAACCATGTAAATTGAAAAACTAAATTTGAATATACATTCGTCGCAAACACTGCCCTAGCTGTTATGGAAAAACAAATTAAGATCAGAATTACACAATAAAACAAGTATCTCTTCATCTAAAACATGCATTACTCAATCCAAGAACATACTTTGTGCTTCTAATTCCAGTATAATTTTCCACTAAGTGTAACTGTTCTTCTAAGAAGTGCATACATACACAATGCTTCTAAAACGAACACATGTTGCCATCTATATTAATTATGCAATGTAGATAAAAACACTGATGATTTCGATCGACTTAAAATTATAATTTGACTATTGTGCGTTAACAAAGTCTTGCCACTCAATATGCAGTCTTGTATATTGAAAAATAATTTGCGTTTTGCATGCTACTTGTAACAAACAGAGGTATACAGATAAAAATGAAGGAGGCACAGGATTTGTTAAAGCAAATACCTTGCATCGCTAAGCTCTCTGCAGCACAAACAGATTCCTTGTTGTGAAAGGCCTCTTACTGTCGATAACGTATAGCCGGTGTACGTATAGGGGTGCGCGTCAGCTGCTTCAGAATCAGGCCGATCTGTGACACGTGGATCAATCGAGACCATCCGTATGGTGTGGGCAGTTTGGTCATTGACGACTCGATTGCCAGTTTAATTGGATCTTGCTGCTTTACAGCAAAGAGTACGGTTACAATCTAATTTTTTATTGACTATTTTACTGTAACCACTTTTGCAACCAATAATTATTAGTTCAAGTTAACTTATGGTTAAATAAATAATCTATTTTTTTATGAAAAATAAATAATATAGTTGAACTTTTTTTTTCAACATATTTAGTAAAGTGATGATAACCTTCATAGATTGATGCGGATCAAAGAAGAGTCAATAACAGTCTAATCTAGGATTTTGGTTTTATAAATTTAATTAGGATTTGACTTTCTAAGTTAATTAGGATTTATTTTTAATTATTTTCAATTTTATTTTTTTTATTAATTTAGAATTATTTCTTTTTAAGATTTGATATTATTTTCTTTTAGAATTTGATATTATTTCTTTTTAGTTTTTTTTAATTATTTGATACTCCTTCTCTTTAGATATTATTTCAAAGTCTTGTTTCTTAAGGAATTATAAGACTACGAAACTTTAGAGTTTAGGAATATTTTTGGCTTTTTGGAAAATCCTAAAGTTTGCTAGGTAATTATCTTATTTTCGGCTTTTCTATTCTAGTTAGCTTTGCTTAAAATATGTAATGCCCCAACTCAAGTGGACCCAAAAGATTAAATAAAATCTAGTTTATTGTTATTAATTTGGTCTTGTTTAAATTTTAGAAATAAGCAGACATTTGAATAAATATTCATTTGGTGGATATTTTTTTAATAGAAATAAAGAAAGTGAGAGTGGTTTATTAAATAAGATGTTGGTAATTATTTTATTAATTAGAGATTAATGATGATAAGTGATGTGAAGAGGTACAATTATATATAGTGATAGTGATCATTGCTTTTATATACATAAAAAACAATAGACAAACAAAAGCTAACATAAAGTTGAGAAAAGTCAAGAAAAAATTAGTAGTTGAGAAAATAATAAATTTGGTGACTATGTATGGAGAAGAAAAGAGAGGCATGATTGCCAATATTTTTATTGAGAAATTGGAAGTGTTGTGCCAAATTGAAAGCAAAAGAGAGTGGGTGTATGAGAGTAAAAGCAAAAAAGAGGTAGTGGAGTGTTATTATATTGTTAGTTGAGAAATTGTTAATGGAAATAATTGAGATGACGCTATATATATATATATATATATACATATAAATATAATGATTGTTGTGATGATCAACACATGAGATAAAAGTAAGTACAATCAGAATGAAATGAGTGTGTGTGTCAGCCATATATATACGTATATAAAATTAAGAGACATGTGTTAGTTGGAAATCATGCAAATGCATAATAAGGCAAGAAATAAAAATAAAGGATGAAAATTGGCGAAAAAGAAAGAAAATGGAAGTGGTTTTGTTTTTTTTTAATAAGTTGGTGATAAACAAAGAAAGTGGGAGTGATTTTTCTTTTTTAATATATATTAGACTAATATCATGAGAGGGTGCATGACAATCAAATGGTGGCAAAATTATTTTAGACAAGTGTCATTCATAGGTGTGACAGGCCAAATATATATATATATATATATATATATATATATTAATTCATACACGAAAGGAGATTGAAGTCGACCACTATACACCTGTATACATTTTTAAACAAACAATTAGATGCACAGCACACATACTAGTTTACCAATGAGAAAAGGAGAAAAGAAGAAGAATAATAATAAGAGAGAAGAAAAAAAAAAAGAATTTTTGGAATGGTGTGTTGGTTGAATTTTTGGACTCAAATAACACCCAAGATAAGAATCCGTTTTATTAAGTTATTCTTAATGAAAGATTATAAAACTTTACGTGTGATTAGGTTTATATGTCTACTATTTAAGATATATATAAATTTAGAATTAGGTTGTGATCAGAACCAAAATCTATAGATAGATTTCTGGTTCTTGAAGTTTTGATGGTTTTAAGCATACTATAGATTGTGGAATGATATGAAAATTTTTTTTAGGTTATGTTATATGTCTTCTGTTACTATATAAGATTTTATGATTTTTCGATAACTATAGGATTTATTAAAATTCATAAAATGCACTAAGGTAAAAAATAATATTTTCTTAATAGATTTCATTAGGCTAAAACGAATGAATGTTTACCCACACTAGTAGCCATAATTTTAGTTGAAAGTTTTAGTAGAGGTTGTTTAATACGTCTAGAACGTCTATTTAAAATTTTAGATTGATTGGAGACCTAGAGAATTAATTAAAAATGTTTAAGTCGACAGACTCAGGACTAAAATTTTGAAGCAAAAAGAGGATGAAATTATGGTTTAATACAATAAGGTTATTTAAGTCCAAATAAAATTATTATGGAGTTGTATTGTGACAATTTTTCTGCTTATAATTGAATAAGGCTCGCTTGATTTTTAGACATATAAATAAGTGGTTTCGAATTGTTCTAGGAAGTAACTTTTGTATGACATGTATTATATTATTTATTAGCAATAAATTTAGCTTTTATAATTGGATGTTTTTATTTTATTTACTGTCATTTTATCTTAAGGAAAACATATTTTATACTTTAATTATTGTTTTATAAAAATGTTTTTGACTAATAAATTATGAACATTCATTTATAAAATATACGTAAAAGTTATGTATTTACTAAATTTGAGTTTTTCAACATAACTTTTTACTATATTCTATTTAAATAATTTTACATCTTCAAATATATGTTTTTTGTAAAATGTTCAATTGTAAATCAAAAGTATTTCTCTGTATTTGAAAAGTATGATATGTTCAATCAAAAATATTTCTTCGTATTTAAAAAGTATGATATGTTCAATTAAAAGTATTTCTCCGTATTTGAGAAGTATGATATATATTGTAATTGTAATTATAATAAGAATGTATTTGTTCATTATTCGTAGTATCGCTCCCATTATTATTGTCTCAACTGGGTTATTGTGTGCACACCTATTGTACCAAGTCACACGGATAAATATGACCTACTGTATCGAGTCACATGGGTAAATATGGCCTACCGTACCAAGTCATACGGGTAAATATAACATAACATTACCGTATACATGAGCTACTAATTTTAATTCAATATATGTTTAATGTTAAATGACCATTGCTATAATTGTATTTATTTTATATGGTACATTTACTAAAAATGTTACAAGTATATTACAATTTTTAAATGTCATGTGAAATTTATTTATTGAGTTGACGGTTTATCCCTCGTCTTCATCATTTTTGCAGAGTAACTACAGTTATGTCAAGATGTTGATTATTGTATCTTTTAGGGAGTGGTTACAAAAAGAAATTAGCAGTTAAAGTTTGTAATCACTGTTTGAAGAATTATTGATCCTTTTAGTTTTATTTGTTTGTAAGGATTGATTTCCAATTGGTTCTTTGTTATTGTTAGAACATTTTATTAATTGTAGAATGACTCTAAGTGTTTGATTAAATAAAGTATATCCTGAAGTTTAAGTTTTACCAAGTATCATTCTAGATTTCTTGTATCGGGATTTAGGGTGTTACAAGATCCCTTGGGCTAGAATTACTTAGATTTACTTAAGATCCCTTAGGTTAAAATTCCAATCATTCTGTGATTTGATTCTAGATTATTTCGACTCCGAGTATTTTTGTTTGGATTTGCTTGGGTTAAAGTTAAGTCGATTCGTTGACTTGATTCTAAAGAATCAATTTGCTCATTTTAGTGAGATGATTGATTCATTATCTATCTTGTTTGATTTAGAGTTAGATCCTCAACAAAAAAACAAATTATATTACAATTTTTAATCATCAAATTATCTTTTAAAATATATATATTGCTATTGGATATAACATAAAGGAATAATCCCAATTTCCCCCCTATAGTTTGAATAAATACCTAAAATCTCCCCTCATAGTTAAGTGATTTTTCAAAATCAGGGGGGATTTTGACTATTTGTTCAAACTACAGGGGGGGGGAATTGGGATTATCCCTAACATAAATAGTCTTAATAATATAATTGTAAAATTTTATATTTGAGAATACACACACACATATATATATATCTCCTTTGACTAAATTAGTTGATTACTAATTTAGTTGACTAATTTGACTAAATGAGTTGTTTACTATTTCATTTAAAAAATGTGATGAGTATCAAAACTTGTTTGGAAACTAACTGCTGAAATAAATCAAATTAATAATCAAAATTATATAGTAGAGATTAACTGATTAAAGCTCCCATCAAAACCTGCATCCACCGGATGAGGTTTATCTCCATATATTTTGCACATTGACAAATTGACCTGCAGCTTGAATTGTATCGGTATTACATCTACAGGTACATACATATCTCACAAATTACAATAAACACGAGGTAGTAGTTATTCTCTATATAATCTCCGACATACCACCAAATCATCCATACATTTGCCAAACCATAGCAAATGGAGATCAAATTCATGCTTTGTGACAAGCATTTCCATCATAAATCCAACCTTCATTACCAGCTTGATCACCTTCAGCCTCAGAATTGTGATCATCAGCATTGTTTTGCGTTTGAATATCAGCCATTGCACACTCAGGATGGAGTCGAAATCTACACTCACCACAGCTATAAACCCAGCCTACCACCAGTTCATGACAGCCAAAACATGTGTAAACACCAGCAGGAGAAAGCACAAGCTCATGCTCTGGATGTTTGCTGTTCCTCACCTTGTCTGGCCATCCCTTTGCCATCTCCTCCAGCCTCCTATCCATTTCTTTCTTTACATTTTCGTCAAAAGGATATGCATTTGATCCCATAAACAGCACAAGCTCTTTAGCTTCATTGGTCAGTGTCTTACCATCTGGACCAACTGCAGCCAGGTGAGGGATACACTTGGACTTGAAGGTACGTCTAAGCAAAGCCTCACGTTTGTCATTGTAAGGGAGAGCCAACCAAGGCATTTCAGAATAGTATTTGTCGAAGGATTCTTCATCATTGTCAAGTGACACAAAAATCACTTCGAAATCAGGGTGCTTAGCCCTGATTTCATGGTATGTTTTCGATAGCTTGGGTGTGAAGGCACGACATGGAGGACATATCTTTCTTGAGAAGTAGAAAAGCACAGTCTTACCCACAAGTTCAGATACAGGAACCTGTAAAATGCTTCATAATTTAACATGTTTAGTCATAGAAACGTTATATATTAGTAGACAGAATTTTGTCTTTAAAGATGTTCAAATATTATTAAGATATTAAATAGATAGAAAGGTTACCTTTATGTTATCTTTTCCAATGACAAAATCAAGTTCATCAGAGACCAGAAGATATTCCAAGGTTTGCGATTCGTCTCTAGCATTTCTTAATATATCTAGAGCTGTTAATTTCTCTGGCGAGAAGGGGTATGCCTGAATTCCAAATTCTGCGACATAATCACGGACATTGTGACAAAGAGTTTTTCCTTCAGGCCCAAGAATGAGCAATGTTGGTAATGAATTTAGCTTGAAATAGACTGGTAGTTTCTTGAGAGACTTGTCACCATATGGAATGGCCAGCCAGGGCATTTTGTTAAACTCTCTTTCAAAGGCTTCCTTATCATTTTCTGATGATACATACACAATCTCAAAGTTCTCTCCTTTCTCTTTTAAGCTTTTGTATAATTGTACTAGCTTTGGAGTGAAATTCTGGCATGCCCTGAATGACCCTAATGACACATACAAACCCACCAATTTTCCTTCTAGCTCTGAGATTGGAACCTGAACCAAAAATTAAGGACCACTGTGACAATAATTGGTTACAAAAAACAAACTTGTAGTCCATGTACTACTTACCACTTTGCCTTCGTTTGAAATTACAAAATCCCTTGTAGGTGTAGCCAAGACAGATTTTAGAGTCTGGTTCTTCTTCTTCATCTCTTCGTCATGTCTAAGTTGCTTGATTCTTTCAGGGGTGAAAGGGTACCCTGCGGAGCCAAATTCAAAAACAAGAGAGAGCCCATTACTGCTTAACAGGTCACCTTTTTGGTTTAGGATTATTAGATGAGGAGTCTCAGCAATTGCATAAAAGCTCCTGACATGATCACGGGCAGTTTGGTTGGAATGTGGAAGAGCAAGCCATGGCATGGTAGAGAAATGCTTTTGGAAAGCTTCCTCATTGTCGTCTGAGGAGATGAGAATGATTTCAAAGTACCTTTTTAAGGACATGAGGTTGTTGTAGGCTTCAATCAGGATTGGTGTGAAATGGCTGCACTGCATGCAATAGAAGGCTGCAAAGTAGAGGGCAATGATCTTTTCATCCAATTCATCACATGTCACCTTTAAAGTTTACACCAGGAAACAATTGCATAGAAAACTCAGAATCACTAGTACTTAGAATGAAACAGTTGCTATATAATTGATGAAGATTAAGTGGCAAAAACTAATGAAGATTAAGTGGCAAAAACTAACCTTGTTGCCATTACTGTGCAGGAAAAAATCAACAAAATTGGAGCCAAACACTGATAGCAATCCATTGGAGCTGTGAGCCATTCTAGCAATTTTTTATGATTAATTGATTCTTTCTGACAGATTTCTCTTGGTTTTGTTCATAGGTTGAAACTAATGTGACATTGTCAAAGAGTGCAAACAAATGTTTGTCCATCACCAACGTGAATTTCCAAGTGTACTTTGTCTTGACTTGATTGTCTTGGGAACAATGGACGGTTACGTTCAGCTGACATTGGTTACCTAATCCAGTAATTCCAGTAATTTATCAAGATATTGGAAGAATATAAAGTCAAAAAAAAAAAAAAAAATACTGGAACAATATAGGGAGTCAATGATCCTGGTAACAAATAATTGGCTGAAAATCCATTCTAGACACCCTCTTGGTTTTGGAGGTAGCTCCAACCAAACTATGTTATTTATCTAGATGTTTTCATTTATCTGCTAGTTTCTCATTATCTATAATATCACGTTTACTCAAGAATATCAAATTGTTGTTTCAAAAAAAAAAATAATAATAGCAGTAAAAAGATTGGTGGATATAAGGAACGAAAACCAACCAGCAATAGATATATTTCCATGTAGACATCATAATATAACGATATTATCTGATAGTTATTCTCTGATAATTTCAACCATGCAATTTTGCTAATAAATTAGCTACACAACCTAGTTTATAGAAATAATTCAAGCTTTGTAGCAAGCACTTCCATCGCAGATCCAACCTTCATTACCAGCTTGGCCTTCAGCATCAGAATTTCCAACTTCATTAGATTTGTTGTTGTCGACCTCCTCCTCCTCCTTCACCTTCTCTGCCAATTCCTTTTCCTTTGACTTCTCTTTGAGCATTGAATCCATTTCTTTCTTTCGTTCTTCATCAAATGGATATGCATCTGACCCAAAGCACATCACTAGCTCTTTAGCTTCATTGCAGAGTATCTTACCATCTGGTCCAACTGCAGCCAGGCGAGGGATACCCTTGCACTTTAAGGTTTGGTTAATCAGAGTTTCCTGTTTCTCATCGTAAGGGAGAGCCAACCAGGGCGTTTCAGCACAATACTGTTTGAAGGATTCTTCATCATCGTCAGCTTAAACAAAAATCACTTCAAAATCTTTCATTTCATAGTATGCTTTTAGTAGCTTAGGAGTGAATGTTTGACACGGTGGACATATCTTTCTAGAGATGTAGAAAAGCACAGTCTTCCCCAAAAGCTCAGATACAGGAACCTATAAAATGCAGCAGAATTAAAATGTTTAATCAGTTTCAGCGTCATCCAAAGAAACAAATGAAACCAAAAGTAATAAATAAAATGTCTACTTTCATGTCGTCTTTTCCGATGACAAAATCTAGTTTATCAGAAACCAGAAGTGACTCCAAGGTCTGAGACTCTCTTCTTGCCTCTCTCAACTCGTCTAGCTCCATTATCTTCTCTGTCGAAAAGGGATATGCCTGGATTCCAAATTCTTCAATGTAGCTACTGACATTGAGATGAAGTGTTTTTCCGTCTGGTCCAAGTATCACCAATGTTGGCAAAGCATTGAACCCAAAGTAGGAAGGTAGTTTATCGAGAGCTTTATCGTCAAATGGAATAGCAAGGCATGGCATTTCCATAAACTCCTTTTCAAAGGATTCCTTATTTCCCTTCAAGGAAACATATACAATCTCAAAGCTCTCTCCTTTCTCCTTCAAACATTTGTAAAAATCTACCAGCTTTGGAGTGATTTGCTGGCATGATCTGAATGAGCCAAGTGACACGTACAACCCCACCATCTTTCCTTCAAGCTCCAAGATTGGAAACTCTTTGCCATTATTCGAAATTAGAAAATCGCGGTCAGGTGTAGCCAGGACAGATTTCAGAGTTCGATTCCTCTTCTCACTCTCCTCTTCCTCTTTTAAGTTGGTTCATCCTTTCAGGTGTAAATGGATAACCTCTGGCGCCATACTGAACAAGGAGAAAGCTCCCCGTCTTTGCTTATCAATTCGCCCTTCTCATTCAAGAGTACTAGTTCAGGATTTTCTTCGACAGCATACGTACTCTTGAAATGATCACGAGCAGTTTGATTGGAATAAGGGATGGCAAGCCACGGCATCGCCGAGAAATGCTTATTGACTGATTCCTCATCATCGTCCAACAAAACGAAAATGATTTCGAAACCATTTTTAAAGGAGGTCACGTCATTATAGATTCCTATCAGGTGTGATTTCCACTGCAGATACACTTCATCAGACAAGCCTGCTGCAATGTTGAGGCCAGTGATCTTCCCTTCCAATTCAGAAAGTGTAGCCTAAAAACAGTTAACACCATATTATGACTTCTGAGATTTCATAATTCAACCAAAGTTACAACTTCAGAGAATCATTAAAATATAAGAATATCCGTGACAACATAAAATTTAATAGAAGAAATTGTCTCGTTTGTTTGATTTTGAAAACATAACTGGTCACCGATTGGCAAAAAAGGACATGGAAACTAAATAAAAATCAATCAAACCTTACTGCCGTTACTGCACCGGAGAATGTCAACACCATTGTTTTCAAGCACTGAAATCAAGCCAGTAGAGTTATGTGCCATTCTTTGCAAATGAATTATTGTCTGCTTACTTGACTGATTTCTCTTTGGTTTTGTTTGTTCGGAGAGTAAAGTAACTTTTTAAAATTGTTGTATGGTTATGGAATTGTGGGTTCAAAAGGGAAACATGATTCAGATATCAATGTAGATTGATCACACTGATATTGAGTTTCAAATTTTTTCTTCTTCTTTCCTTAATTGTCATTAATCAGTTGCATTACTTGAATTTCAACCCATGACAACCACACATTTCCATGATTGAGCTCTCACAGTTGTTTGTTGCAAGGACTCTCAGATTATATGCACAATAAACCTATTAATTCGGGAATCAATTTGTATAACTATTAAGTTAAAAAAATTAGTTTACTAATTTCCTCTGATAAGATCATTGTTACATGCCTTACAAAACTGAGATAATTGTTATATGTGTATTTTTTTAAGGCACCAGAGTACCATAAATTAAATTTTCTTATGACTTACTAGCAACATTATTTCAAAAAATCTTGTTCGAATTTCAAAATTATAGTTTAAAAAAATAAAGAATTTCAAAATTATAGATTTTAATACGACATCATTCCTTATAGAATCTATTATTTAGGAGCGAACCATCAAAATTATTTCTTTATTATGAGATTGAGCCCTCACAAGATCTTTCCTTGACCATTAACTTTTCATCCAATGAAATCCCATTTGCCTCCAAAACTATACTACACCAATATAATAGCACCCTATAGATTATATACCATTATAACTTGGTCTGATTGACTAGTAATGATATTTTTCAAGATGAAATGCATGAAATCGAGCTTAAATAATTGAGAGATGCAATTTATTGACACAAAAGGGAAAATTTTAGTTCCTAGGATTCAGAAAATCAATGTAGATTGATCACACTGATATTGAGTTTTAAATTTTTTGTTCTGCTTTCCTTAATTGTCAGTCACATTACTCGAATTTCATTCCATGACAACAACATATTTCCATAAATGTCACAATTATATGTTGCAAGGACTTTCGGATTATATGTACAATAAACCTATTATTTCGGGAACCCATTTGTATAAGTTAAAAAATTAGTTTATTAGTTTCCTCTAGCAAGATCATTGTTAAATGCCTTACAAAACTAAGCTAATTGTTATATGTGTATTTTTTAATGGCGCCAAACTACCGAAAATTAAATTTTCTAATGAGTAACTAGCATGGATGTAATCGGAAATTTTCATCAGAGTGAACTAGAATAAAATTTTTAAAATGAACTTCCACCATATGAAAATATTTAATTAAAAAAATATATATCTAGTAAAAGAAGATATAACAAATCTTACTTATTTCTTTAAATTCATATTATAAATAAACAAAATAATTCATCATGGTTGTAATGATAATTTCAACCATGCATTTTGCTAATAAATTAGCTACACAACCGAGTTTGGAGAAATAATTCAAGCTCTGTAGCAAGCATTTCCATCGCAGATCCAACCTTCGTTACTAGCTTGATCTTCAGCATCAGAATTTCCAACTTCATGAGATTTGTTGTTGTCAATCTCCTCCTCCTCTTTCACCTTCTCTGCCAATTCCTTTTCCTTTGACTTCTCTTTGAGCCTTGAATCCATTTCGTTCCTTCGTTCTTCATCGAATGGATATGCATCTGACCCAAAAAACGTCACTAGCTCTACAACATCATTGCTGAGTATCTTACCATCTGGTCCAACTGCAGCCAGTTGAGGGATACCCTGGCACTTAAAGGTCTGCTGAATCAGAGTTTCTCGTTTGTCATCGTAAGGGAGAGCTAACCAGGGCATTTTAGCATAATACTGTTTGAAGGATTCTTCATCATTGTCAGCTGAAACAAAAATCACTTCAAAATCAGGGTGCTCAGCTTTGATTTCATGGTATGCTTTCACTAGCTTAGGTGTGAATGCTTGACATGGTGGGCATATCTTTCTAGAGATGTAGAAAAGCACAGTCTTCCCCAAAAGTTCAGATACAGGAACCTATATAATGCAGCAGAATTAAACATGTTTCATCAGTTTCAGCGTCATCCAACAAAAAAAAAAAAGGATAGGAAACCGAAAGTGATAAATAAAATGTTTACCTTCCTGTCATCTTTTCCAATGACAAAATCTAGTTCATCAGAAACTAGAAGTGACTCCAAGGTCTGTGACTCTCTTCTTGCCTTTCTTAGCTCGTCTAGCTCCGTTATCTTCTCCGTTGAAAAGGGATACGCCTGGATTCCAAATTCTCCAACGTAGCTACTGACATTGAGATGAAGTGTTTTTCCATCTGGTCCAAGTATCACCACTGTTGGCAAAGTACTCATTTCAAAGTAGGAAGGTAGTTTGTCGAGAGCTTCATCGCCGAATGGAATAGCAAGCCATGGCATTTTCACAAACTCCTTTTCAAAGGATTCCTTATTTTCTTCACAGGAAACATATACGATCTCAAAGCTCTCTCCTTTCTCCTTCAAACATTGGTAAAAATCTACCAGCTTTTGAGTGGTTTTCTGGCATGATCTAAATGAGCCAAGTGATATGTACAACCCCACCATTTTTCCTTCAAGCTCCAAGATTGGAACCTCTTTGCCATCATTTGAAATTAGAAAATCGCGGTCAGGTGTAGCCAGGACGGATTTCAGGTTTTGATTCCTCTTCTCACTCTCCTCTTCCTCTTTAAGTTGGTTGATCCTTTCAGGCGTAAATGGATATCCTCTGGCGCCATACCAATATACGAGAGGCACCCCATCTTTACTTATCAATTCCCCTTTCTCATTGAAGATTACTAGTTCAGGAATGTCTTCGACAGCATACAAACTCTTGAAACTATCACGAGCAGTTTGATTGGAATAAGGGATGGCAAGCCACGGCATGGCGGAGAAATGCTTACTGAAAGATTCCTCATCATCATCCAACGAAACGAGAATGATTTCGAAATCATTTTTCATGGAGGTCACCTCATTATAGATTCCAATCAGCAATGGTTTCAACTGCTGACACATTTTATCATACGAGGCTGCAAAGTAGAGGCCAGTGATCTTCCCTGCCAATTCAGAAAGTGTAGCCTGAAAACAGTTGACACTATATTACAACCAAAGTTACAACTTCAGAGAATCATTAAAATATAAGAATATCCATGAAAACATAATCATTAATAGAAGAATTTGTCTAGTTTGATTTTAAAAACATAACTGGTCACTGATTGGCAAGAAAAGACATGGAAACTAAATAAAAATCTAGCAAACCTTATTGCCGTTATTGTGCAGGAGAATGTCAACACCATTCGCTTCAAGCACCGAGATCAAGCCAGTAGAGTTGTGTGCCATTCTTTGTAAAAGAATTATTCTCTGCTTACTTGATTGATTTCTCTTTGGTTTTGTTTGTTCACATAGTAGAGTAACGTTTTAAAATTGTTGTATGGTTATGGAATTCTCCGTTCAAAAGGTAAAATTTTAATTCCTAGGATTCAGAAAATCAATGTAGAATGATCACACTAATATTGAATTTCAAATTTTTTCTTCTTCTTTCCTTAATGATATATCACTGGCATTAATTTCATTCCATAACAACATCGCATTTCCATAATTGGGTTGTCACAGATGTTTGTTGCAAGGACTCTCACATTTTATGTACAATGAACTTATTAATTGGGGAACCTATTTGTATAACTTAAAAAATTAGTTTACTATTTTCCTCTGAAAAGATCATTATTATATAATTGTTATACTTGTTTTTTTTTTTAAAGCATCATAAATTAAATTTTCTTATGACTTACTAGCAACATTTTTTAAAAAAATCTTGTTCGCAATTTTAAAATTATAGTATCTTAAAAAGAAAAGAATTTCAAAATTATAGATTTTGATACCGCATTGGTCCTTGTAGAATTTATTATTTATGAGCAAACCATCAAGATTTTCTTAATTATGAGATTAAGCCCCACAAGATTTCTCCTTGACCATTGAATTTTCATCCAATGAAATCCCATTTGCCTCCAAACTATACTTCACCAATATAATGTAACCCTATAGATTATATACATTAATAATTTGGTCCGCCTGACTATTAATGATATTTTTCAAGCTAGAATGTAATTGGAATCCAGCCGACATGATCGAGAGATGCATTAACCTTGACACCGAATAATTACCCCAAATTCATTGCAAGTTCCAATTACACTACTAATTTTATTAGATAATTTTGGTTATCTGCAGATTCTCCATTACCCGCAATGGTAAAATCCACAACAGTTTCATGTACGCCATCAATCAAAAATAAGAGAGCCTTGAAGAAATATTATCAAAAATGTACTTTCCACTAAACTAAAGGAAGATGGTACATACAACCTCCAAAGAGAAAACTTCAGTAAAAAGGCCTAATGAAATAGTACTCACTAAAACTGCAAAACCCATAGTACTGAGTGCAAGACCATATTCAATCAAGAAATTACAAGTTAAACAGACTTGGAAACGGGATTTTGAAAGAATACAAGTAACAGAGGTGGGTACAAGAGGTAGCCAAGAAGGAAGGACCAAAAAACAAGGCACGTATCATAAATAGCTAACACTGTTTCATCTAGAAAAAGAATTAGGGTCACTGGCTATTTGTCATTTTTCTTGTTATCGTGGGCAAGGAACTTTTTGGCAACATTAGATTTCAATTTGCCTCCCAGGGAGAGAGCCTCCAGAAACTTAGCATCAATTTCTTGCTCTTTCTTCTCGTACACAAAGAATGTCACAAAAGCCAAGGGAAGACCTGCAATGACAATGTAAGTAATAAATCTTCCACTGGTTCTCGGGAAAGAAATAAATTACAGCGTCAAATCATTAAGAAATTAGCAGCCAAGGAAGATCGTCATCTTATGCCATTAGTTGCTATAAAAAAATAGGTTTATCTTTCAAAAAGAAAAAAAAGAAACTAGGTTTAAAAAGTATTAGATGATAAAATCGGTATTAAAATCTATTATTACATTTTACTGCGGATTGTCATTACACTAACCACCTATATTGTATGGCCTAAATATTCTTATAGCTTGAAATCACAAATAATTTGAAGGCTCTTGAAAATCTATCATGCATACCAGAACAGCTAAGGCAAGGACACTGTATTTAATCCTTCTTAGATACCCATAAAAATAAGAAGAATGTAGTTCAAAAAATAATAATAATAATAAAATAATACAAAAAAATAAGAAGACTATATTCAAGGTACAAGTATATCCAAAATTTTAAATTTTCATAGCAGGATTGTATTGCTTCAAACAAATTTCAATTCGACCAAAATTTCAGAGTACTACAAATTTTGGCATGGCTTCCAATCATGTTGCTGGCTTCAAAATTTTAGTTGGCATTCAAGACTGGCCCTATAAAGTAGGCAGTAAGCATCTAAAAAGAAGAAGGTTAACATTCTTTGTCTGTGAATATCTTGTTTTTGTTTTGGGAAAGGCGAAGGAGGGGAGGAGAAGGAACAATTAAGGCATATATGTTTTGGCAAGTCCAAGCCTTAAAGGACCAAGAACAGTTGTGTTCTTAGTAGATAAATTGACAAATCTGATAAACAAATAAACACCCAATCGATTAAGAAACCTTAGTTTGGTTTCTAAGAGTACCCTTATATACTCTCTGGTCAAAAACAAAAGGTAACAAGAAAACCTTTAAAGAGAGAGAGAGAGAGAGAGAGAGAGATAACCTATAAGAAATAAGCTCTGAGGTGACATGGCCCCAAGAAAGCTCACTATCAATAGCGAGAGAACAACCTGTTTCATTACCAGAGCAGAGCAAAATTGTGTTAGCAAATAATATATAATCACCAAAAGCAATTAAGACACAAGAAAATGGACCACATTTAGATGTGTACTATCAAGTTGTTAGGGGCAGAGGGAGGTTAGAATTGGTGTTAAATACAATCTCTTCTGAGTATTACATGTATTAAGATCATGTTAAGAGTCTACACCAGGTCATACATCAGTTCGTTTTATTTATTGAAATAACAATGAGCAAAACAAGAATTTATTGCGGTTGTAAATATATCAAAATGTACAAAGCTGGAAGCGCGCAAAATGAGAACAGGACAACAGAGAAATGAAAATACCTTGAAAAACAACATCCAATCATTACCCTTACAAAGAGATTTCAGAGTTTTAACAGCATTATTCCACACTGAAGCCACTGAGAGAGCAACCCATTGTGATTTCTCTTCTGACAAGTGGAAATGTGATACAGAAATTTTCTCAACTTTATATCCCAATCTGCAGCAGTAAAAATAAACATTAATGTTCTTCATGTTAGGAATTTTATGCCAATGTCTATAAACTCAGAACATGTAAGCTTGGTCTTAAAATGATTAACTGGTTTTCAAATAGCTTCATGGCCCATATGATACACAAATTTGAAGATGCAGATTCAAAAACTTTTGTTAATTAATGATACACAAATTTGCAGATTCAAATTTGAAGATGCAGATTCAAATAGCTTCATGGCCCATATGATACACAAATTTGAAGATGCAGATTCAAAAACTTTTGTTAATTAATATGATCACTTGCAAAGAAATATAATTCTAATTGATATCATTGTCAAAAGTTTTCTATCTTGAAAAGCAAGACAAAACGAAAAAGTGCATCTAATTTTACTGATCTATTAGATTTTACACCTTTAGTAAGATATGTTACATTGTACAGCCAACAAAAGTTGCAAAAACAATTTGGTAGCTATTTGAGTAGCACAGCATTAAATGCTTAAAACAATTAGAAGACAGTATGCATACATACATTTTCTCCGGTAAAAAACTGTGGATGAGCAAAAAGATTAACACCAACAGTACAAGCTTTGCAAGTGTAGTAATGATCGTAGAACCAGGCACAACGAAGGTGTAATAAATTGCTACCAAAACTAAAATGGTTGTGAGAGTCTGCTTTTTATCTCTCCAAAGTAGCGTGTCAGCAACTGCAAAAGCCAGCAAGGCAAAAAGATTATTCCATTAATATACAGACATATCCATATGTAATTCCCCTTCTCTCTCTTAGCCAATAGCTTTATTAACTCATGTGATTACACTCCCTCTCAAACACACCATATCCAAAAAGGGTACACTCGAACATAAGTTCTTGTCAAAACATATACAAGCTGGATTCACACCATAGAAAGGGTAATAAACAAGGTGACGCACTTTAATACCACATTTTACTCTTCTACAAACTATCTTACTCAACAAATTAATCATCTCAGAACTAGCAAATAGTTGCATATAAGGTAATCATAACAATCAATCAATATGTGTGAGTTATGAATAATTATACATTTCTCTATTGCATTTAGCGCTGCAGGGATGCATCTAGAATAATTAGAATTATTCACAGCCACATATCCAGAGGTAGAAGGATGGAAAGGGAAAAAACAATCATACCCCTTCCACCACCAAGAAATCTAGAAGCTTTAGATGGTCCTTCTCTCTTTATTTGATGTACAGCCCTCAAGTGCGAGTATGACTCAATTGTCCTCTTAAGACCCTCCTGCCGAGCAATAAGACCACATTGTCATAAGCAAACGATCCCATCTTGCACAGAATAGGAATTTGGACTTGTCTTGCCACAAAATAAATAGTGCCAGATTTCATTAGCCAACAATGTCCAGTTGAGGAACGCATTCATGATTATAATGATCGCACAAAAATTGATAAATTCTAGGCATATTGGAGAGTGATCTTCATAAAAATATTTAGATAAGTTGAGTTCGTTGTGCAATAGAATATATCTTAACAAAGGCATCTACGAGGGACATTCTTAAAGTATGGACCTGCCTAATGGGCTACAACAAAAACTGTGTATTAGCTCAAGACAAGTCTTTCAAACTATAATATATCATATAAATGACAATGTAACTCCATTTGGGGCACAAAATGTATATTAGCTCATTTTCAACAAACAAAACAGAACCTGAAGTGACACAATGGGTGTGTAGCCCAGTCGATCATTTGCTTTCAAGCAATCAAATGTTCGGCTGCAAGAGAGGAGTCTAATTCTTGAAGGCGTCAACTGTGGAACCTTCATACCGTACGGGCCTAGCAGCTTATATGTCCACTCCACAATGTGTGCAATTGGCATCATGACAAAGGCAGGAATCTTTATTCTTGGCCTGCAAACCACATCAATTAAGATAAAGAGACAATGACCAAATACATATTTGTAACCACCTTTAATTCTCAATTATATTTGAGAAAAAGCGATTGATAAAGAATGCATAAAACAAATTTTGCAGGTGTATCATTTTAAGATGCTATATGCCTTCATTTGCAAAATCTAAGAAGAAGAGTAACCTTTATAGTGAGAAAAATAAATAGATGACCAATATGGAAAAAACTAACGGTCACTCCTGCTTTTTGAGAAACATATCGAAGTGCAAAATATTTGACACTTTTCACAACCATGATAGTTAGTTCCAATCAGAAAAATGGGTGCTGTACCCTAAGCTCATAAAAGGATCAACTTCAGATGTTAGAGAGAAGTTGAAAATAGTGACATAAAAGAAAGATACAATTGTCTACAACAATGTTATAGATTTTAAGACTTAACTTGCCATACATGCATACTTATAACTTTAATGGATAACATTTAATTTGCAGCTGCTGTGAAAAAAAACTTAACAACAGTTAAGAATGTCCACTGATAATAATAGGAAGAAGAGAAGCACAACGTACCAATCACTATGGGCATATCTCACAATGAAAGGCATTAAAAAAAAATATTAAATATATACCTTTCGTAGCCAAGACCTTCAAGAATTTGTGAGACAAATTCCCAAAACTTGATATGCTCCATATTGGTTATAAAATATGCCTGTAAAATCATCATGCAGATGCAAGTTTATGGATAAAGAATGCAAAAACCAACCTTTTGACTTGTGCTTAGCATATGGGACACATTGCATAGTAAGATATGATGCTGTCTAAATATTCTACCAGCAAATTTTTTATTTTAGTTTTATGAGACCACCAGCGGTCAAAGAATTCAATCAACTGATTAATTTCCCCTTCCCCCATTTTCAGAATAGAAGACAAACCAGAGATGAAAAGAACTCAAGGGCGCAGGCAATTGAAACAGTACCTGTCCTGCAGCTTTATCTGCTTCCGATGATGCTAGAGCTCTTTCAGCACATACATGAGCATGCACCACATTTTCAACATAGGTGAAATCATAAAGGTTATTGCCATCACCAATAATAAACTGGCCATTTGGAAACATAAAAAAAGGAATAAATAAATTTTGAAACATAAAAAAAGGAATAAATAAATTTTAATTGAAGAATTCCAATCACTATGCCATATATATACTTCGCAAGCAACCATATCTAGCTCCCACCAAGAAACAGGCCCAGGTACATAATTTTTATAATAATTTCCCAGCCAATCAAGAGTCTTGATGAAACATTTACCACCAAATTCTACATCTCAAACAACAGACACTTTTCATTACATTATTAACCTCAAATGAAGAAGTCACTCAGTAAAACTGTGAAGAGTGTCACTTGTATCAGCACAGCAGTGGCAACAAGATGACTACATAACCGTGTCAATAACATGCTTTTAAAAGTTGTAAAAAGTAAGCAGCCATTGTAATGGTCAAATCAGATGACCGACAACAAAAATATGTGATTGAAATCTCTAACAAATATAAAAACATAGATTTCTCATGCAGGGTTAGTATACAGGGAAGCACAAACTACAATCTAATTGTAGCATAAATTCATCAGAACTGCAACAGAAAAGTCAACAGACATTTCCATGAGTGCTTAAGGAGAAAGTTTGGAAATAAAGGGCCGCACGAAAGGATTGCAGTACATTAATTAGAAACCAAACTTCTGTACTGTCAAACAGGACCACGAATTCAAACAGCGCACAAATGAAAACTAAAAGAGACAATAAACACAGTACCTTGGATTTTCCAGCTTTTGCAGCATTAACTAAAGATGGGACCAACAACCTATCACCAGGACCAAAAATGCTGCTGGGGCGTATACAACAAGTTAGCAGGCCATTGGTACCATTTGACTTGATGACTAGCTTCTCTCCTTCAGCTTTAGTAGCCGAATAAAAATCATTGTGCTAAATCAATTAAAAACAAGTATCAAGCCAGCTGCAGTATCAGCAGTTAATGAGTAAAGTAAAAATACAATGACACACAACTGTCGTTCCAACCCGAACACATAACAGCATACATGAATACAACATCAACCTCCACCAACAAGAGAGAAACCAGTACCTTATCCGGATAGGGTAAAGATTCATTCCCATTAAAGATTCCATGAACGCCATCAAAAACCACACTAGGAGAACTAGTATAAATAAGTCTCTTAACATTAAGCTCAACACAGGCATCGATAATATTCTTAGTCCCTGCATATCAAAATACAACAAAACCCTAAACATTTCGATCCACATTGAAAAATGAAAGTTGAGCTCTTACAGCTAATAACCAACAATTTTACCTTCCACATTAACTGAATGATGCAACTGGTAATTATTAATGGACGAATCCGGCGCTGCCATGTGGAAAACAACTTCGGCTCCTTGGCAAGCTGTGTACGATAAACAAACGAGCATGAAGTTATTTGTGAAAATTGAAAAAATACAAATAAAATAAAATTTAAAAAAAAAAAAAAAAAAAAAAGCGACCTTGAAGTACTTGAGGCTTGTTTCGAAGATCGGTGGACAGATACTGAGCACGGCCGGATTTCAAAGCGTCGCCGAGGACTCCCTGCTCCTCGTACGGCTCCAACTGGATAGAAGGTCGTAAATCGGCGACTCTGACTGAAAACATGTCATATTTGAGAAGCATTTCCACCAAATGCCGGGCAGCGAATCCTCTTCCACCGGTCACCACGCACCATCTCTCCTCCGCCGACATTTTGCCTATTGAAGCCAGCATTAATCGGATTTAGCAAAAATTTGTTAGCGTCGTCGAAATTGAATGAAGAAAATAAGATGAGAAAAGATGTGCAAGAGCGGATTAGAAATGTTAAAGACCTTTGATTGAGTGAGTAGTCTACTGCTTCGTTGTTGACGATTGGATCTGGATTGATTTCAATGATTTGAAAGGTAGGGGACGAGGACAAGAGCGACGCGTTTATAGAGAAGGATTCTCCGGTGAGTCAGCAGATTGCTCTGTTTTCTAGCAGCGATGGACCAATTACCAATGAGTCCCTGTATACTCACTTAATTTTAAATATTTTGTGGCTTTTCATTTTGGCTATTGTGATCATGATTTATTTAAAAAAAAAAAAAAAGCATGTGATATTGATTTTCTAGGAAGTAAAAAAGTTGCCCTAATATTAATTGTTGTTAGCCAGCCAAAGAATCAAAGCTTATGTAAAATTTATTCAAAAAAATTATAAATATATATTAATTAAAGGAGTATTATAAATGGAATATTTTTTTTAATTAATCCAATTTGAAAGTTTGGTATAACTATAAGACTCTCATTGATAATATTACTAACTGATTTAATTAATATTATTAAAAAAATAATTATTTAAAAGTTATAATAAAAATAAAACAAAGCTGGAAGCTAACATATGATAAAATAATATAAAAACATAATAATTTATAATTGGAAAAAATAAATAATTAGTAAAAATATGATTTATGTTTTAAATTAATAATTGTTAAGTTTGTTTGTCTGCTCCCAACACAAATAGTTGTGCACAACAACTATCTTAGTATTAAGAGTTTAAATCTCATATCCTTATCATTAAAGAATATGTCTCCACATTATGAGAGGATATTCAAGTCGTGCAAGTTGATAGGTTCATACTTTTGATCAATGTAATATCAACTTCAAAAAATAAATTAAATTAATAAAAATTATAAAGTTTTAAGAAAATCTCTAAAATAAATGTTTAAATATAAAAATAATTAAAATATTTAAAAACCTTCTTAAATTTTATTAAAATAGTAGAAAAAATTATAACAAATTTAAACTTATGATCCATCATGTTGTGTCCTCATTTACTTTTATTTAACTTTTTGTATTTTCTAATTTTCTTTTTAATCTTTTATTTTGATATTTTTGAAATTTTAAAAATATTTTTATCAATGCATACATCAAACACAAAAAAAATTAATGACACGGTAACAAATCCTACGGAGATTTAGATGGTGGTTTTTTTTTTCTAATCTTAAGTCTTATAAGATCTTATTTTAAGTGATTAATTAATAAAACTTTATATTTAAGATATTGATTTTTGTTTGTTTTTAATGTAGGATTCCCAAACTTAAAGATTGAGTGATTGGATTATCACATTACACCATTTTTCTTACAAATATTAATTTGTGCTATTTTTAAAGATTATTATTATTTTAAGATATGTTATCTTTGTTTTTAATATTTATATTTTAATTATTTTTTATATAAAATAAAATGATATTTTAATTTGAAAATGTAGAAATTAACAAACAAAAATGAACAGTTGACAAAGGATAAAATCATTGTTCTGATCTCCTCTTACACTAACAACAGAGGCTAGTGGATTCACATTTAAATAGGAGAAGGTCGTCGCCTCATCATATTACTTGGAAGGAGCCTCCTTCTCCTTTGTCAAACTTAGGAAGGATCCCAATCGGCCATCTCTTGTGGTTTATAAGTGATCAATAATGGTGACCATCAATCCCAAGGTGGTTAGATTAGGGTTAGGATTAGGGTTTGATTTTGATTAGAATTGAGATCATTTTTGTTAAAGATATTTTGATAATAATATAATAATAAGAGGTTAATTTGAAAAACTAATATACATTTATTGATAAAAGAATTTTTATAATAATAAAAGGTTAATTTGAAAAATTAATATATATTTATTGATAAAAAAATTGTATAAATTAGAAACTTTGACATTTAAAAAAATATTAATTTAAGATGTGATGGAAAAGCAAATCAATTAAATTTTATTTTCTTTAAAAATAGTAAAAATTATTTAAATTAAGGCACAAGCGCAAAGAAGACCTTTCAAAGGGAAAAAAATAAATAACCTCTTATTTTTGGTAGTTTTAAAATTATAAGAATTAAATTGTCAAAAAAAAAAAATTAAAAGTTGGAATTAAGATGGCTCCAATTTCCATGTAAAAATTTATGGACCCTTTTGGTTAAAAATTGAAAGGTACGTATGACTTGAAATTAAGTGAATAAGAAGGACCTTTTGTAATTGTTCTCTTACTAATACCTCGGACGTTTATTTTGTGATTTGGGCGGGTGGGACTTCATCTGACCAATGCCAGTCGGAGGAGACCACGTGCCACGTATCAATTGTAATTTTCCCTTTTTATTAATGAACGTGGGGGTATTAAATTAAAACAAAAATTATACACCTTATATTTCTCTTGATATCTTAGAATCAAGTGATGTGTTCAACAACTCTTTATTAAGTAGTGGTGTGTCCATTATAATTCTCTTTAATAATTCCTTCAACGTTCATTTTGTAGAAAAAATTTTCAATGAGACTCTCTTACAACTCTTACAACTGATGTAGTAAGATGGTTCAATGAAATAATATCTTTCTTTCTTTTACTTATATTTTTCATTGATTTTTTTTTAATTTATCTATTTCATTATATCAGCTGTGAAATAATCTCATGAATTTTATTTTTTATTTTTATTTCACAATGCTAGTGGGGCTGAATGTCACCAATGCCAATTGGAGAGAGGAAGTGCCACATGTCAATTGTAAATTGATAATTGATCGGCTAGCAATCCACATTCATAATCTTTTTTTGTCTCTATAAATTTAAAATTTATGGGACAAATGTAAATTGACCTTTTTTTTTCTTTTTATGTTTAATCGCTTACTCCAACTTCCAATTTCAGATTTGTGGAGAGTAGATGATGGAACTCACAACAATTCATGAATTTAAAATTATATATCTGGGACATAAGTTTTGTCAAATTTAATTTGAAATAGAATTTAGAAAAATTAAATGAGGATGTTTTTCGTTATGTTTTGATAGATATTTGGTCTAATATCAAGAGATGTAATATTTTTTAAAAAAATGAATTTAGTAAAATTAAACATATACTACTGTTTAACACAAATAAATGTATATTTCTTTATCCTCCAAGAGATTAAAATTTTAATTTCCACCAAACATAAATATTACACTTTGTATTGTGAAAATTATTGTCTATAAAAGTATCTGTCTGCCATTTATGTTTCATTTTGGTAGATTTTGATAATTTTCTAATTTATTCAGTGTTAACTTAAAAAAAACAAATTAAAGACTGTTGAGTGTTCACATCGTTTTAATTCTAAAATTGATTTTTTTTTAAAGAAAAAAAATAAGAATTCTCAAATTGAAGTTATTTATTTCGTAAGAATATAATTATTTTCCAAGTTAACTAGAATCTTAGAGGAACAAGAGATGTAAAAGTGACAATACCGGCCATGGTTCTTTATTGGCGTGCATGATAATTTAGCTGTTGTTATCATTTTGTCTTCGATCCCAGCTACGTATTGAGAGTCACATTCAAAATGATGGTGATAATTAGTGAAAGCTATGTCTTGGAGATATAATTTGTTCAGATGAATCCTTTGTTATAGATTTAAAATCTGCTTTAAAGTTAAAATAGTAAATTGTTTATAAAGTTTTAAATTATACACCATCATCGATGTGGTTAGGTGGAAGAAGATAACATTCTTTCATCCTAATACTGAATCGTGTTTAGGTCACTCGCAACAAATGGTATGGTGTCTAAAAAAATTAAAATTATATACTCAATTTGTGAAAACTCTTGATAGGCTTTTATTGAATCTAATGGTAGTATGATACACGTTGCTTGACGAGATGGAACAAATCAAATGTCATCGTGATTTAGAAACACGTCCTGGAGGCATCACTCGATTACCCGAATGGAACTTAATCAAGTTATCTCATAAATTAAGATATTTAGTTCAAATAAAGAAATTGGTGTCAACTGTCAAGTTTCATAAAAAGATAAAACTCTTGTCACTGTGTATATTTTATTTAAAATTTTAACGCGATTAATTGTCATTGTTGAATAGTGAATATTTGGATTTTCAAAAATGTATTTCTTATAAGTTAAGTTAAAATCATTAATATTTTTTAAAACAAAATGATGTCCTTGAAAATAAGAAGGTTAAGTTAACTAATTAAAATTGATGAATTAGAATTTGATTGATTAGTCCTCTTACTTTTTTAGGATGTTATATCATCTAGATAAAGTAACATTTCTCTTTTTAAAATATTATAATTTAAAATTTTGAAAAATGAAATATGATTTGAATTCATAATTTTATTAATAAGGGTAAAAATAATATAATATCGTATTAACCTCGTATCATGAAGATTATTTGGATTTTGTTCTCCAGTTTTGGAAGAAATTCATATTCTTTAAACATTATAATTCATACCATCACCTGATGTGATTTAGAATGGAAAGTGTTAATTCAACTTAACAATGTTCAAGGTTCAAGTTGTTGTACTTCACCTCTTAGCATTCATATTAATGAATCATTATGTTTCCGTGCATTACCTTTTAATATATGTGGTTGTGCATTTACTTATCCACTTTAATGGTTATAGCTTAAGTCCCACTCAACATATTTTACGAATTTTGTGTCACTAATTCTCTTTTTTTATTACGAAAGCATATATAAATTGTACAAATATTTTTAATTTGATTGAATGCAAATAATAAAAACATAATTATTCTCCATTTAAAACAATTAATAAATATTTTTTTTTAGAATCTAAAAGGATAGAAAATTTACATATAATTAATTTTTATATAAATTTCTTTATTCAAAGACTTTGAAAGGTCAGATGTCCTTAACGCCGAAACGGTTCACCTCTGGGCGTGTATACTAATTAGGAATTTTATTGACTTTGAAAGTATTGTCATACTTTCCAATTCAAAAGACTTTCACATTCATGTTAAAACTTATACACATGAAATAAGGACAACAAACCAAAGAACAAGATCAACGTTATTGCAAGCTATGAAATATCTACTAAAAGTATATCATTGAGTTGAACAAAGACTAATGGATTGTACAAAGACAAGAATCTAATGACATAGAAGGCTGAGGATGGACGTTTTTGGATTCAAGTTGGGTTGGGTTATAAATCTCTCAACCCAACACGGGTTGGGTTAAAATTTTTTCAATCTAACCCAATAGATTTTTTAGTCCAACTAAACTCAATCTAATAATAGTCAAATTGAGTTGAGTTGATTGAATTGAATTTAATCCACCATTAAAACATAAAAAAGTCTAATTGGTAACTTTCATTACTAACAAACCAAAACTTGGGAACCATAAACATATAATCCTAAAAGCCAACCTAATTTAGGGCAACCAACTTAAATACAGAAACACCGGAAACGGTTTTCAAGGGAAACTAACTAGAAAGATCGAAGGGAAACCAGGCAAGCCCCAAACAAGAAACTGGCCAAGTGACCAAAGGACTTGCCAACCACCAACAAACTAAAACACAAGATAAGCAAAGAGTATAAACAAAAGAAAATTAGAAGTCTCTAAAATAGACTATACAATACAACCTCCAAAACTCAATAATCAACTGCTAAAGGGTAGATTCTGCACACCAATACAAGACATCTCAAACGGAAATCTATCCCTGCAATAATCTGATCTCCATCCTTGACTTGAAAAACATTCGTAGAGGTCCGTGAGACCAAGATCGTATTGCTAAATCCAGCCAGGATCACCTCAGAAAGCAACTCCATCATAGGCCAAAAGGAGGTTAAGGCTACTGATTTCTCTAATCATCTGCAAAAACAAGCTTTACCAAAGTTTTTTAGATTTGAATCCAGTATCAATTTGGACCCAGCCCTAAAAACCCCAATCATAAACTAGAATTGCACATGAGAAGCCTAAAAAGAAGGAGATGGCAATGATAAGCCCACAAACAAGATGACACCAAAAAATGACTTGGACCTAGCAGGCCCGAACCGAGTCGAAAAAACTTCTTCTACAAAGCTCTCTCTATTAAGGGGAGAGAAACTTTCTCTCTTTAGAGAATGACCTTCGAGAAGACTAACCTTTTGAAAATTTGAAATATCTATTAGAAGTTTATGATTTTAATGAACCATAAATTTTATGGAATATGAATTTTATACTAGATCTTTGGTTTTTTGTCTTTATCCTTTTCTTGTATATTACGTAAAACTATACTCTTTTGTACATCAATGAATGTAATTATTATCTACTTCTAAAAGTGAAATGTTTATATATGAAGATGTTGATCACTTTAATATAACTATCTGCTTCCTATATAACATTTTTGGCTATAATAATGAGACATTTATATATGAATAATTAACTTTTTGGATTTGAAAATTTACATAATATATTGTAATATTTGTATTATAAATATTATTTCTAACAACTATATAGTAAATATGTAGAAAATTTTATGTTTTGTACAAATTTTTAAGTACCTTGGGAATAAATGAATATTAAAGATCATATAATAAGAATAGTGACTTTTGTAGAATAAATATTTAAGTACCTTCATAAAGAAAGCATGGATATATATATATATATATATATATATATATTTAGCACATACAACCAAAAATCACCTTGTAGAGAACGTCTTGAAGGCTTTCCAAAAATCCAAAAAAAAAAAAAAAAAGTTACAAACTCTAAATTTATGCATGTATAACTATCATTTGTCCAAGAGCATCAATTGATAAAGGCCGCCCCCCCTCCAACCCAAAAAAAAAAAAAAAATAAATTGATATTCATCAAAATTAATAAAAAAAAAAGTTGAGATGATTTAGTTATCCTCACACCCACAATTAAGTTTATAAAGAACTTTTTATCTTTACAATTTTTTTTGGAAAAAAATGAAAAATTGCACTTTTTTCGTATAGACACTCCGATTTGGAAAAATTAAATGTATAAATTTCTAAAGGCGCTTATTTTTGTTCAGGAAATACTCTTTTCATATTTCATACTTATTTTTTTACAAATATTCAACTTTTAAAAAAATGGAAGAGGCTTGTTTCAAACAACCGTATATATATCTAGAATAATCTTCACATTGATGCGCACTGAAATTAAGTTAGTACATTATATATAAGTCACTGATTAAGAATAAAAAGTTGTTGACCAAATCAAAGAAAATGAAACTAAGTAAATCTAACGATAGGATATTAAATATATTTATATATTAACTTATTTTCTAAAATTTTCTCAATCATTTTAATTATGTGCACCGTCGCTACATAATTAAGTAGGCATTAAGGGTACGCTAAAAAAAAAAGTAGGCAATAAAAATTATAAGATCTTGGATTTATAAAGTGTTAATGGAAGGACAAAAGATAAAGTTCTATGTATTCAAAATCAAAGATTTACGAAAATATTTTAAAATTTTTGTTTTGTTAATCATCCTAATCAGCATAAAATTGTCATTAAAAAAAATGGAATGAACTGAAATGTGAATAGATAATTTATGGATTGTCAACAAAATCCTTTATAAATTTAAATAATTTCCCCTTCCCTATGTTTTAAATCCGTACTTAACAAAAAAAGCCATCCAAATTAATTAATTTGGATTTAAATGAATTTGGGTCACACTACTGTTTAGATTTTGCATAATTATAACGTTGGTTACTATGTATTAATCATAAAATTCCAATTCAAGAGTTCACACAAAATTAAAATTTAAAGATTTTAAAAAATTAAAAATCAAGTGCCTTCATGAATTTTTAAAGTTTTAAGCTTATATAACAAATTTGCAAAGGTCTATCGTTTGGTTGCTGGTGTCGTTGGCACCAGTCAACCCCCACGCGTGTGTAGGCGTGGTTCGACGCTCGTCACATTCAAATTCTATATATATAATATAATAAATAATATATACTAATAATATAATACTATAATAATAATAATGATATTTAATTCATCTCCCACCAATTGTGTGGGTTGCTCTCCCATTTCAGTGTGGGTCTCTCCCCACCTCCGTGTGGGTGGATCTCTCCCAATTGGGAGTTGTCCCCCGGGTCGTGTCCAGTGTCATATCTCGGTTAAATGGTTCCGGATGTCCTCTAAGTTTATCCCAATTACAGTTGTTGTATTCAAAAAAAATTTGCAAAGGTCTAATCTACCTTAATGAATGAGAACATTCATTTAATTTAGCAATATAGTAGGTCCGAGCCCCGCCCCCCCAATAATAATCGATATCCCTTTTTTCATTTTTTAAAGGTCACAATTCGTAAGTCGCAACTCGCAATAATGATACTGGACCAGATCAGAGCCCACTTTGGTTCATAACTCTTTGTTCAGCCCATCATTTTTAAAAAGCCATTTTCCCTCCCATTAACTCAAAAAATATAGATAACAAGCAGACAAGTTAAAAATTACACTTCTGAGTTCAGAGTTCCAACTCAGAGAGTAGAGAGATACATCCTCCATCAAAACTATGCCTTCAAACTACAGACAACCACTCTCCATTATCTACACGGCTGCCAACAACGACAACGACGACGACGACGATTTCCAAATCCCTCTAACTCAAACACCAAAAATCTCAACTTCCACCTCCAAAAAACCAAACTCCAACAATCCCCACCGTCCATCCAAAAAACCCAAGCCAGGAAAGGAAAACGTCGACCCTAGAGCATTTGAGAATTGCAGCTTGGAATCCATACCCTCGAGCATCGATTGTACTCGGTCGGCTTCTGATTACAGTAACTCGTGTTCTCCTGGGGACAACAAGGGAATATTGAAGATAAACGAGGGATATTTGCGTAATTCGGTGGAGTCTCGGCTGCTGAGGTCGAATGAGGAATTGGGGGATGGTAAGGAGCTTGATGTGTTACTGAAGCTATGCGAGGAAGCTGATGTTGATTCGGTTCAATGTCCTCTATGTGGAATCGACATTTCGGATCTGAGTGAGGAACTGAGACACGTCCACACCAATAATTGTCTTGACAAATCTGACAACCTAGCTCATGATGTAAGTTCCGATAAGTTCTCTTCTTGAAGTGAATCAAATTGAATGGAATCTCAAATTTTATTATTATATGTAGGTTGTTTGTGCTAGTCATGAGTGGAAACCTCAAGCTGAAGCTGATAATGGTTCCGGACAATCGCCTCCGCGAAATATTGATGTTTCTCCTGTTGTTCAGTGGATACGAAGTCTAGGTTTAGATAAATATGAACATGTGTTTGTTCGAGAAGAGATTGACTGGGATACGCTACAGTGGCTCACAGAAGAGGTCTGTTTCGTACTAAAACACATACCATAATTGGCTTATAGTGGTTAATTCTATGTATATGGTTTGTTTGTATATAACTTTGAAGATATTCTAATGATAACATATGATAGGTTGGAATGTGGAGTAGCAACATTGTTTCAATGATGTTTTCTTGTATAGGGTGGTGGTGATAGGAAACTACGTTCCGTTTGGCGTGACTTGTATTGACAAGCTTATAGTCTTTGTTTGTTTCGTTTCTTTAGAGAATATTTTCAGTCTTCTTGTTGTTGTTTCTGACATAGAATGTTGTTGATAATGATCTTGTTCTTTGCAGGATCTCGTTAATATTGGTGTTACAGCGCTTGGTCCCAGGAAAAAAATTGTGTGTGCTCTTAGTGAAGCTAGGAAAGGGTGCTCCCCTGCAGTTGAGGAAACGGCGAATGTGCATGACCTGAGTAATGGATCAAGGAGTGATCATGCATCAGAGAGAAAAAAAGAGGCATCCGAAGTTACTGTTGATGGGAATAGTAAACCTTCAGCAAACAAGTTGATCACAGATTTCTTTCCTGGTTTCAAGAGAGTTTGCACCTCCTCTAGTGCACAGCATGGATCAAGAGAAAGTAATTCTGGTTCTGGTCGTAAACCTGTTGCGAAAAATCATGCTAAAAGTCGAAAACTTAGAGATATCCCCTCTTGGTGTAGCGTGCCTGGGACTCCATTTCGGGTGGTAATGGCCTTTTATTTATTATCTTTTTCCCTGCCAATTGTAAATGCCCCTAAGCTTATATTCAACGTTCTTCTCAATTATGAAGATCTACTTAGGATAAGGTCATATGTGCTACATACAGCCTTCTTATATGAATTTTAAAAAAAAGAGAGTGAAATTTTGTTAGGTTATTTAGTCTCTAGAAGTAGATTAACAAATTTACATCATACAACAATTGCTTCCTTATCTCCTCTTCTTGTTTTTGTAGAAGTGAAAAATAATTAGACTGGAGATGTTGCAACATCTAGATGTGATTGATTTGCTGTGGATATCATTATTATTCTTTGTTGTCTTTATTAATGATGTTTCACGTAGTGTTGCTAATTTCATTCTTATTTACCATTTACAGGATGCATTCAGATATCTAAGAGGAGATTGTTCACATTGGTTTCTTACTCACTTCCATATGGACCGTAAGTTCTCTTGTATTCTTCTATTAAAGTCCGATTTTACAAACTGAATTTGAAAAAAATTTCAGAATCTCAACATAATGTTTCTTATCAAGTATGTTTAATTTAGTTTTTCAAACCCCAAAATTCTTGATTTATAATTTATTAGTCCATGATTTTATTTTCTATAGCAATGCTTAAGATTAAGCAATGCACTGGTGTAAAATAAGATTGAAAATTCTCATGGTTGTGTTAAAATTTCTTTTTATTTTTTACTTAGTTTTTCAATCATACGTTGTGGCACCAATGCATCATCACATCGGATTAACATTCTGATTGGTATAGTTTGCTTGCATGTGAATTGTCTTACAATGAATTGCTATGTTTGAAGCAAAGAGTACTTTTATGAGAAGTAAAAAATGAAAAATGATATAAGTTACTAGGATGGCAAAGTTGTATTTTATAATCTCTTAAGCATCACGTTCACCACCTTGCATTGACTCTAGGAACCCTATGTAGACATTTCAGAGTTCAATTCTTGGCAATTGTTGCCTGAGAAGAAACTTAAGATAGAATCAAGGTTGTCTTTAAGCCATCTAATTGACAAGCCCTGTTATAAAACTCTAAAGAGAAACCTATCCTGCGAGTTATGTCTTTTCAGATTATCAAGGTTTGACGAGATCCTTCTGTCACGGAAAGATTTATTGCTCCTTGATCACAGCAAGGCTGGTGAACATGAAGATTGGAATACCATGGGAAAGATTAGAAGTTTTACCCCTCAACCAAAAGATCAGTATTGCTGGTACAGAAGTGACATGCTTAGATGCCAACCACTGCCCGGGCTCCATTATTATACTGTTTGAACCACCAAATGGTAAGGTGTGGTCCTCATTCACTTCTGAGATACTGTATTGTTATTTTGGTATTTTAGCTTCTTATCATTTCTAAGACTAATCCTGAAATTTTTCAAACAATCAGGCTGTCCTGCACACTGGTGATTTTCGTTTAAGTGAGGAAATGACAAGCTTGTCAGCTTTGCAAACATGTCCTATCCACACTCTCATCCTTGATACCACTTACTGCAATTCCCAGGTAAGTTTTTATGTTTCATAGACAAGGCTGCAAATAGCCTGAGTTTGAGCTGAAACTTCTTTCTTTAAGTTGACATAAAAAGATAGGTACAGACGCTAGATAGATTTAAGCCAGCAGCCTAAGTATCACTAATGACCTATTTGCTTTTATATATCAAATTTATAACTGAATGGAAGTTATACTCATGTGATGTGTTGTTGCAGCATGATTTTCCAAAGCAAGAGGCTGTGATACAGTTTGTCATTGAGGCTATCCAAGCAGAAGCTTTCAACCCTAAAACTCTTTTTCTAATTGGAAGTTACACCATTGGTAGAGTCTATTAATCTGTCTCTTCTCTCTCTTGCTCACTTGTCACTGTTGTGTTATGTATATTATTCTTTTGAAGTATAGGCAAGGAAAGGCTGTTCTTGGAGGTTGCTCGTGTTCTCCGTCGGAAGGTTTATGTAAATGCTGCAAAATTTCGTCTTTTACAATGCTTGGAGTTCTCTGAGGAAGATATGCAGTGGTTTACCGTGGATGAACAGGAAAGCCACATTCATGTTGTGCCAATGTGGACGCTTGCAAGCTTCAAACGACTGAAACATATATCCAATCAATATGCGGTGAGAGGCATAGTTTTATTAACTTTTGTAGGTTCAATCTTTGTTTGTGAAAGAATTGGATAGTTATAAAGGTACATAGCAAAATGAAAGACAGAAAGGAAACTATAGGAGCACGGCAGACCTAAGTGTTCCATATACTTGCCTTGTTGAGGGCCCAAGTGTGCTTGGGTACCTGTGCTGTTCGTCTGTCTGGATGTTGGACACTTGGGCATATTTTGCTATAAGCTTCTTGTTGAGTTGCTTGCTTAAGCTTTATTAGCTAATAAGAAGAATGACAGTAGGCAAACCGTGCTTGTTCAGAAATTCAAGAAACTAATAAAATAACTCACAGTTTTATATTTTTGAAATGGTTAAATATTGGGATAGAGGTGTTTAAAGTTAGACAAGTGTCAACCGAAGTACAAACTTTTCAACCCTCTTTCTCGCATTTTATTTCCTGATGTTTGTGATCCATGTTGGAATAATAATTTATGTACTAATATGCTTCAACATTAATCAAAATTTGCCAACATGGATTGTATCTCAGATTTGAGTGGATTTTGGTATTGCTATTTTAGTTGTATAATTGTTCCTTAATGTATGATTTGTACTAAAGCCTCTGTGCTTGAACTTATCTTATTATTTATGTATCTTCACTTGTATTGCCTTGTATAGAAAGTGAACTACTATATGAAAAATCTTGTAGTCAGATTCTTTTAGATACTTCTGTTGTGCTATGTGTGCTTGTCATCAATAACTTGAGTAACAGTAGGTGGTCAATAACAAATGTACGATGGACCTACTAGAATGTTGTTAACTAGCTGTAGCCTGTAGCATATCTTTGGCACTCTCACTTTTGCAAAATGAACTTACTTTTTTTTTCAAGTTATATTCATTTTATTCTAAACTTCATTCTAAAATCACTTAAAAGTTGGTAGAATTATTCATGCTTTCTGTATGCTTATTGTTCAGGGTCGATTTAGTCTTATAGTTGCTTTCTCTCCTACCGGTTGGACATTTAGTAAAGGGAAGAAGAAGTCTCCAGGGAGAAGGTGGCAGCAGGGCACAATTATAAGGTTTTCCCTTGTCTATTCTATTTATTTGCAGCTTATACTCTGATCATGGTCAAATTTCCCATCATCTGATCATCTCCCTGAATTTTATCTATTTCCTTGAAATCTGCAATCCGCTACTGTGCAAATGGAGCTTATTGTGAATGGCGCCAAATTAAAGCTATTTACTAGAATGTGCAGCCTCTATGAAATGCACTGAGCATCAAATAAGACTGTCTAATAAACCAACACCATCCCATTTGGAGATTATGCACTAAATCATTTGTTTTGCATTTTGAGAGTTCACACTATGGCTTTGCTGATTCTGAGTCATAATTGACAATGAACATGCTAAGGGAAAGGCCTCAATGTCATTCTGCTACTTACTGACAGAACATCTTGGCTTCTCTTGGCAGATAAACAATGTAAAGTTGCGTCCACTGTTGTGTGTGATTTTATATTAAATCATCAAAGATATTAAAGCCTGTTGAGTAGTTTATCATTTGCACTATGGTTTTAATTAAATTTGAATTTCCTCATGATGAAAACATTTTCCAGCTCCAGTTAAGGTACAGAAGAATTTTCTAAAATACTGATATGCCTGATTACACTAGTAAATTTTTGCATGGTATTTTATTCCTGTTGTACTTAATTTTAGCTGTTCACAGCTTGTATGTATGTTTACTCGCATATAACGTAATCAATAACAGTTTATTTTACTTTAGATACAAATGATCAAACATTTGACTGATCAGAGATGGTGTTTCTGTGGTCTTGTCCAGATATGAAGTGCCATATAGTGAGCATTGCAGCTTTACAGAGCTCAAAGAATTTGTGAAGCTTGTATCTCCAGAAAACATAATACCAAGTGTCAATAATGATGGACCGGATTCAGCCAATGCCATGGTCTCCCTTCTTTTGTCTTGAAGTGTCAACTGCTGGCAGCAAATGCAAACCCTTGTATTTTGTATAAAGTTTTCAGTAGCAGTGCTATCAAGAATCAGACGGGTTAGTCTCAAACTCAAATTAGTGAATCAGTGTTATAAATTTCAAATAACTTGTATAGTGGTCTAAGATAATGCTACAAATGATTTAGGTCACAAATATTTAAAGCCATAATAAAGATTTTCATGTATCCAATTGAAAACAAAATCCCACTAAAACTTAGGCAATATCGCACATACTTCGCGCCAGTAACATGTATAGTAATTAAACAGAGGGATTGTTCCTTTTTTTAATTCAGTACTTGCGTGTCTGCTCTTTGTGTCCCTATTATCTAATTAATAAATTTTGTGGTTTTGTTTTCTAATTAATAATTTGAGTTTAAAAAGGCGTCCCTATTACTGAATTAATAATTGTCATGTTTCTATTACGTGATTAATAAATTTTATTTCAGTAGCATCATAATATATGCCTTCGGAGGAATTCCTTTATCTTTCAAGAGTTAATTAACTCTCAAAGGAAGGAAATTTTTTCTTCCTACAAGTTATATGACTCACAAAGGTAGAAAAATTTCTTTCATCGACAGTTAATTAACTCTTGAGACTTAATACCTTTTCTTTGTACTTTATATTCTAGTTTTCTTATTATTTTCTTGTTTTCATATTTCATATGAATCCAACTCAAAAGAAAAACAAAAACTTAAAAAAATGGATTCAAATAATTAAAATAATATTTTCACTGTAAACAATCGTTGAACTCATTAGTATGAACATCAAAATAAGGTTTTCCTTCCAATGAAAATGATATTATAAAAGTGAGACTCGGATTGAGAAATCGTAAGAGAAAGATTTGTCGGAGAAAGAGGAGAGAGAAAAACAAAAGAGAGAAGAGAAAAGTAAAAGAAAGACGATAAAAAAAAAAGTATTTATCTCTCATTAAATTGGTCAATATCAATATTGGATATTATTGAAATTCAAAATATTAAGTAGATGATAAATTTACAATATTTCAATGACAATTTGCTATTACTCACCATCTTAGACTCAAACAAAATGCCAAAAAAGGATTATGGTAGCGCGGACGGAATTAACAAACCGCAGCGGTTTAAGGGGATGTATGCTAATGAAAAAGACATTCATTATTTAGAAACAGCTTACGACAAGCAGAAGAAGAAACCGGGACGGTGCGTGGACTGACTTGAAGTCAGAGGGAGAGTAATGAGCTACGAGGGAGTTATACGGTGAAGTTGACTTTCTAGAATACAGATGTAATAATAACATCGCGTCAAGAAGCATCCGCGGTTTCGTCTCCTCTCCCACTAAAAAACATGTTCACGTAATGATACGTTTTTGTCAGTCAGCGTAAAATAAGACTGCGCGACCTCTAATTCAATTTTTAATCCATGCGACACATTTTTATTTTCTCGTACCTTTCCTGTATCTTATGGCATATTCATTGTACTAACCTGTTTTATTAATTGTTTCCGTTCTTCTTCACTTTTCAATTGGACTAATAGGTTTTTATTCTTGTACCTTCGAGATGATATGTGGATAGATTGATTAGCTTAAACCCACAGTTTGCAAGCAATATGGAAGGTTGACGGACATTTTCCAAAGGCCAATCATTGAACAATTTCGCAGTGAAGTCTGTTAAACTAATCATGGTACCGTGCAAAGCAAATTTGAATCTGTGGAATCAGTGAAAAAGAAACAACGCAGACAAGGTTCCACAAGATTCGTCTGTCGTCGTGTCCAAGACTCCAATGCTAAGAACACGTTCAAACACTGTCGTTAAATAATGCTTGAACCATTGTTTACTCTTCTTTTCTTCGTGCATGTATCCTCGGTTTGACAGACTATACTTGTATCATATAATTGGTTGGGTGGTATCATGTTAATTTTGGGACGAAGTGGATATCTTTTATGGTGAAGTCTTTCACATTCCTTTCGATTATGAGATTGAATCAGATTTTATTCTCCCGATGCTTAAATTTATAACATTTTTTTTTTCAAAAACAAAATTACATTAGCTTTGGGTCAGTTTAAAATCAAGTTAACATCAAGAGTCACATCTCACCATGTTGTTTTTTGTGTGCATTGTGTATCTTAACACAATTGAAACTATGTACCTTATAATGTCAAGACAAAAAAATCAAACCATCTTATTCCAAATTTATTTAGAGGCTTTGGGTCAATATGAAAATGAGTCACCCTCATGAGTCTCATCTTACTATGGTGCCATTTATGTGCATTATATATGCATCTCAAAAGCTACAGAGTCTTGTGAGTACTGAAAGTGTCTTAACGGTCTAAAATTTACGTGAAAATGAAATTGTTTATGTTATTCTTTAAACATTATTTCTTAATTTTCCCAATAATTTGGTTATTAAGGATAAATAGAGGAGAGGTCGTAAATTTGCTTGCTTTTTATTTGTTTAATTAAAATAATTCTACCAAATATATAAGTTTAATTCAAAAGTATATATGGAATATGATAGACACGTTAAGATTCATCCTCATTCTGCAAAAAATGAGATTGATAATTTTAAGTGAAAATATTAGAAAATAGCATTAAAATTATCACGAATTTTAGAATTAGCATCAAACTTTTTAAATAATTTTTTTAGGACAATCACTATTCATGAACCATTGTTTACCAATAGTTCATGAATAAAAGACACAAATCATAATCCTTTATGATATTTCGTGTATTAAACTAAAATAAATATATTTTAATAATGTGGTGCTAATTCAGGTTAAGTTTAGTGCTATGAAAAAAATAATTTGCGAATTTTTCTAGAACAGGGGCTGTATGAACGTGTGAAATGAGATTTGTATATATAATGCCACTATATAACCAACACGGGAAAGAGATGAAAAAATAATTGTTGATTCCTTGCAATCATTATTAGCGTCAGCACCAAGTGTGAATAGAGATCAAAAGCTTTAAAAAAAAGGTACTAAGCATAAATATCAAAGGTTTAAATGTTCAATGTATTTGCCTTTGGCCTTCATACATCTGCATGTCTATCAATAGTTCATGTCCTAATCCATCCAATGGTTATTATTAAATAATTTTATTCAAACCATTAAATTAGTCAAATTTTATATATAAATTAAATTATTAAAATCGAACATTGAAGGCTATCGATCAACATACTCTTGTTTACATTAAAAATAGTTTTAAAAGGGCATCATAAGGAGATTTATTAATAAAAATAAAAAATGATAACATTTACTAGACCAGATTTATAACAAGCCTTGACCTTAATTAAAAAAACCTTCTAAAATAATTAAACATAACATACATGGTACAAATACACAGTACTATTAAATCACTCAAAAAGAAAAATACATGCTAATAAAGCCACAGGAAGAAAATTTAAGAAACATATATAAAATAAAACTTAGTTGGTCCGTACGAATCTTTGTAACTTCGAATTCGAATGAATGGAATATTCCACCATTTCATATGTTAGTGCATGATAATTGATAAGGCTGAACAATCATGTCAGTCTCTGTTGAACTAATCGAGCAATCTGTCGTCAGGAAAACATGTTCTGGGTATCTCCCGTCAACGTCAAGCAGAAGCAGCAGATGAATGCGAGCTTCACATAATTAGTAAGCAGAAGTACAAACACGCTTTCATTAATTTTCAATCTACAATTTGTTCAGGGTACCTCCTTCCACAAAAAAAAAAAAAAAAAAATTGTTCAGGATACCATTTAGTACAATTTGTATCCCTCCCAAGAAAAATGAAATATACAACCATGTATATCTCGCCTGCTAGTACAAGAAAATTACACCAAAAACCTCAGCCCGTAATTTGCCTCTTCATGACCCCAAATAGACTTTTCAGTCTAAAAAAATAGTTTGATTTTTATGTATGTATATATATATAAAATAATATATTTTAAAAAAGGAGTAACATCGGCTGCAAAAATTCGCCGAATATATACTCCAGAAGGTGATTTATAGTGTTTGACGATTGTAATCAGAAGTTCCAGAGAAAAGAGGAGTGAGAGAAGCCGTGTTGGTCATCTCCATTATCATCAAGAAAAGGTGATGACATTGGAGGTGGATAAGGCGATGACATTGGAGGTGGTGGTGGTGGTGGCATAGGATATAATTCACTACTCATACTCATGCTGTCTAGGCTTGAATAAAGACTAAAATCAGACCCACTACCACCATTAGAGTCCAACATGTTCCAAAACGACCAATCTATTGTCGTATCACTGCTGTCCACTTGCACCGGTGCATCCGAGGACATTGATGACGACGTACACTGCTCCATCATCGCATGTGACGAATTAGAATGTGACCCACCTGCAGTCCTCGCCATCTGATGATTATCATCATGACCACCATGATCATAGGATCTTGTAGGTTCCTGATTAGCAAACGTAGCAGCAACCACTTGAATCTCCTGTGGAGTCAGCTGCCTGCCTTCCGGTCCGGCTATGTCCGGCGGATTATCAGGAAAGTTGAACTTAGCAGCCCCGCCACGTAGGCAAAAAAGCGCAGCGTCAAAAGCACGCGCCGCCTTCTCAGCGGTGTCATAGGAACCCAACCAAATACGTTCCCGGCTGTTGGGGAGCCGAATTTCGGAGACCCATTTGCCCCATTTCCTCTTCCTGACGCCCTTGTACTTGGGTGGATCATCAGTTGTTCTCTCCGTTGACGACTGTCCTTGTTCAGGTGTTGTCTTCACCATGTCAGGACCAGAAAACGACGTCGCAGGTCACCTGCGTTGGGTGCTGTATTTTTGAAGAGTTTTTGTCTATGCAAGTAGTAGAAGCAGGAGCTTGTGGGTTGGACAATTACAGTGGCGGCTGATGTGGGGGCACTTATATAGCGAGAAGAAGCGAAGGCTGGCTGACTGGGAGTGGACGTTTGAAGTTTTGAAGCGCGTTGATTGAGAGTCGGAACGAGACGAATAGAGTTGAAGAGCGACACGTGGCGCTTCTGGAGAGGATTATCCACTTCGGGGACGCGGTAGGGCCCTGTTAGAAGCACGTGGGTTTTTCCGTTTGCGTCGTGTTCTTATATTTTCCTTCTGTTTTTGTATTTAATTTTAATTTTGTTCACTCATGTCTCCAGCTTGGGTACCGCCAGGGCTCTCCCCCACCTGGATCTTTCCTCCTTACGTGATGGAATCGGATTTGCTGCCCTATCACACTCTCCACCTTGGCGCGTGTCTAATACGCCCTCACTTACATTTCCTTCAAATTGTGTTTTATTAATATATAATCCCATAATATCGCCCAAAAAATAACATATATATTATTATGTATTAGTTTTATGAATTATACACCTTCCACTAAGATTATTTTACATTTTTTAAATATTAATTATTGTTATTTTTAATTAGATATGTTAATAGACTGAAATAGCTAGGGTTCTCGAATATGATTAATTAGTGCACTTGGTGGTTGTCAGGCGTGGCCATTGTTTAAACTTTTATTGGTTTTGTCATCAATGACATCAAGTTCTGCTTGTTCTGGTCAAACTAATTCTCCAAATAGAAATAAGTAAGTGACGTTCGTTTTTCTACCCTTGGTTTTTTTTAGGCATTTTTTCTCACTTTTGAAACCAACGTGTGAAAGGATTTACATGGCCAGCAGGCCAGATGGTAGCCTCTAAGATTCCAATCCAGTTTTGTTTATTCAAAAAAGTGGAAACAAAACCAAACCTTAGGTGAAAATGGGAAAAACATACGAGTTCACAGGGCTGTTTTTTTCCAAGCTGTCTCGTGGAGTGTGGAACAGCCAGCGGACAAACTCGTTTTGTAAAATAGACAAGGTGGCGAAAACAGTCAAAGAAAAGGGGCAACACTAGAGTACTCTGCCAGTTGCTGTCATGCCTCCGCATCCTAATATAATATAATAAATTTCTATGTCCAATTTCGACTCTGCACTTCATTTTGAGTTCACCATTAAAATAATTTTTAAAAAAAAAAGTCTCAGCAGAAATTAAGTCAATACATAAGGACTAACTTGATTATTACCTTATTGTTAGCTTGATTCCAGAGGGATATTTTAGTTAATTTGAGTCTTCATAATTTTGGTGCCAATATTCTTGTGTTCTTAAATTTGCTAATAGTGTCATACACATGGTTTTGCTAAGCCATCAAAAGTTGATTCGGGTAGAAATTTTTTTTAATATATATATATTTAAAAATTTTGGATATCATATTAATTTTAAAGAAGATATATTACATAAGTTATAGGCACATCACTCCCTTAATAAGAGTGTTGAACACTTTTATTGATTTTAAGAGATAAAAATATCTTCAATGCTAATGTGGATTATAGAAAAATAGGATGTCATGTAGGATTGTGTGAAAAAGTACCTCTCCAATGCAAATGTCAACCGACGCTATCAAGTTGAGTTGAGTTGGGAAAAAAAAAAAAAAAAAGATGGACCCTGTGAAGTGAAGTTGGCCCTTTACATGTAGAGGGTCTGTTAGACAAACCTTTAATGGGTGACTCAGTAAATCACCAGTCAAGTACACCTGCTCTTCTTTCTATCCCAAATCACCTCCTCTATCTCTCTAACTCCAAGCCCATTTCCCATCTTCAATTGCCGCAAAGTCCATCGTTTTCCGTCCTTATTTTCAGTCTCCATTGTCGCAAAGTCCACCATTTTCTGTTTCCTCCGTCGTTTCAAGCATGTGCGTCTTTCAATAATTCATTTTCGACGATTTCCATTGCTATTTTTATTGTTTAATTGATTATACAGCAACGAAGACGTTATAGAGATCTCGTATAAAACAAAATTTTGCTTCAAAAAGTTTGACTGTCGAGAACCCAATTGTGTTATTAGGGAAGTTATGGGACATTTGATTTGTGATTTGAAAATGTAATCTAAAAAGGTTTGAGTAAAAAGAGATTTTTATTGATCTGAGTTCCTTAATTTTTGGTGTGTTATATAGGAGGACAAACTATTAGAATATCTCATTGCTCATCTTTTGAAAATCGTCTGTACAATTTTACTGGCAAATGTGACACTGACCCATTATTGGATCCAAACTATGTCATTTAATTGAAGAGAAAATGCAAGCCTAGAGACACCACAACAATTGTAGAAATGGATCCTAGAAGCTTCAAAACATTTTATGAAGATTACTACGTTGTTGTAGCTAAAAGAATAGGACTCTTTGAATCTGATGCGGCTCTTTTAAATGACAATGAGACTAGAGATTATGTGAAACTTCAGGTTGCTATTTAGGTATCTACTTTTGCAAGAGATTTTGCTGACTCTATGGTTAAGATGGGCAAGATTAGACGACACCAATCCTTTCTCTCTCTTCAAATAGTGCTTTGTGGTTTTTTTTCTTTTTTCATTTATTTCCTAATTAGTCATTTTTTTAACAAGTGTAAATATGTTTTTTTTATTATGGTACTTGTTGACGGGTTTTGAATTAAAATATTAGAGATGAGTTTTTAGTTTGATTGTCTATCAATGTCACGTACGAAGTAAATATCTTCACATTGATGATATGATAATTTCTTTTAAAAACAATCCATAATAGCATTATAGATGTTCTAAGAATTCTTTCGTTGTAAACACAATGCAAAAATAGTTTTTTATTTTTAATTTAATCTTATTTATCTGTGATTATATATATAAGTAAAAGGAACGATGATAAGTATTACACCGACTCGATCAATGATAAAATTAACCATCTCAATCAAGTCTTGTCATATTACTTTGAGTTCAAACTAAAAATATATATATATATATATATATTTCGAAAATTAAAAGTAAAACCTGCAACAGTCAAATGGATTGTCAACCCACCTCAATTCTCGGAAACCAGACCAGCTCTGCATTTCCTATTTGTTTGATTTTTATAAAGCAAAAGTTATCAAAGTTGAAGTCATAACTCGTAAACTAACAATGTCAAAGCAAAAGAAAAATCATAAGCTAACAATGCCAGGTGGTCTAACCGTCCACTGGAATGTCAACAGTCAACCACCTAATTCCCAGAAACCAGACCAGCTTTGTGTTTCCTTTTTGATTGATTTTTATAATGCAAAAGTAATCGAAGTTGAAACCATAACTCATAAACTAACAATTTCAACAAAAAATAAAAAAATAAATAAAAATCTTAAACTAACAAAACCAGGTGGTCCACTGCTTTTAATCTGTGCAAATCAAATCCATGCCATCAAATTTCAGTTGATGAAAAAAATTGTAATTGCTTTCTTAACTTTTATAAAGATCTCCCGACATGACATTTGTTGGCTTAATTAAATAATTAACATGACATGAAATGGAAAGCAAACCCTTTTATTTTAACTTTTAATGTTTTTAAAAACAGTTATGATTTTTTTTGAAATAAAAATCAGTTATGATTTTACTTTTAAAACGACTACATGTATGTATGTAACAAGATTGACTAACATATTCTAAGTGAAGTGGGTGAGCCGCGTATACAATTTAGACTTGTAATCTCAAGGCAATTTGCAAGTCTGAATTTTCTTATTGTAATGAACCAGTACAGTGACAGAGAGTTTACCATTGCCTATTCGCTTTTAATTGCTGTCATCGTCATTTTCATGTTTCACTATTAAAACATGTCAAAAACACAGGTCAATTAATCAACAGTTGAGTTGACCCATATGATACAAGGTTTAACTTCTAGCTTCAATAAAAAGTGAATTTATTTCATCAAACGAAATGGATAGAATAAATTCACTTCAGGTTATAAAGGAGCAACTAAAATTTAACAGTTATGCAGAACGTAAGATGTTATAATGATTAGCTTTTCACATCCATACAATAATAAGTTTATTGGTAATATCTTCTTCTACTATTTCCAGATATGTAATAATTAAAAAATTGATGTGATTTATGCAATTATTATTATTTTGATGATTGAAATTAACTTATGATACAATTGGACCAACGGCTATAGAGATTATGACGTGGCCCAAGAATTAGCTTTTAAGGACGAAAGAGACTAACTCACAAATAATGAGGAATTGTCCATAAATAGTGGAGGGAAAATATCAATAATAATGTGAGATTTTTGAGCGTAGAACTCTCAACTTTAGAGAGTGTGGTTGATAATCTAACCACCATATCATGACCCAAGCTATTATTATTATTATTGTTATTTTGAAAGCAAACATGAAAATTAACCCAAAATAGGAACACAACTGAGGTTGACATTCCGCCACAGCTTCTCCATATTGGAGTTTAAGAGCCAAAGAGGCCATTGTATGGCCAATCTCGTTTCCTTTTCTGGAAGTGTGGTTACACATACGGTCCCTGCCTGAACACAGAGTAGAAGACTTGTAATGTAGTGCAGAGGGTCTGTCTCTGTCTCTTTTTCAATCATATCAAGCCATATAGTCTAACCAAAAATATATATTCCAGAAATTATTGTCGTTACAACTTGGTAGTAGAAGGTTTGTAGTGTAGTGTAGTCTAGTGTGGGTCTATTTCTATCTCTATCTCTTTTTCAATCATATCAAGCCGAATAGTCTAACTAGACTTGTATATTCTAGATCCACCAAAAAAATCACATTTTATAACATATAACAAAATTCTGAATCCATCAATGAATCACATTTTGTACCATACAACATGACGCGGCGCGATTTCTAAAATGCACTAGGCTCATATCACGTAAATCATTTTTTTTTTTTTTTAAATATTGAAATCTCATCACGCGATGTAACAATTCAAATCTCAAACAGCATCAAACTGCATGAAGCTTCTGCCATCAAATCACACCGTGCAGTGATTTCGCAAATTGTTATTGTCTGTGACATTGGACTCAACCAGTAATGAATATTGGGCCGTCGAAGCCTTATTAGAAAACAGATCAGTTTTCCACTCTCCAGTCTTTGATGCCTGTTTTAACTAGTGTGTACCTGCACCATCGCCTTCTCACATAGACATTTTCACAAACACTTGGAGGCCAAAATCAACAAATCTAGAAAGGTACTGTAAATTCTAACACTGCTGCCACATAGCTAGAATTTTGTTGCATTGTCACATTCTGCGTTTCTGGACTAGTTGTCATGGGCGCCAAACTTGTGAAAACTACAAATTTAGTTTATAAACACAACTTGTTTGATTATTTGTCTCTGAGAAGAGGTTGGTCACAGCATAGACTAATGACCACCAGTAAACGTGTCCAAGACCGAAGCAAGAACAAGAGGATCCATGCACTTGAGATTGTGACTGAGAAGTGGAAGACATTCTCTAAAGTGAAGGTCGTGATGGATGTTTTGAAGAAAGAACCTGAAATGGTTATACCAGTTAGATCATTAAGTCAATACAGGGCTCAAATCAATCTGCCAAAACGTTATAAGATGGCTGACTTTATTAGAAAATCGCCTAAGCTATTCGAATTGTATAAGGACCAAAATGGTTTGTTGTGGTGTGGAATGACTAAAGAAGTTGAGGACTTGATGGAAGAAGAGGAGAGGTTGATTGAGGAGCACTCGGACAAAGCTGCCGAGTATGTTACTAGGTTTTTAATGATGTCTGTTGATAAGCGTTTATCATTGGACAAGATTGCGCATTTTAGAAGAGAATTCGGACTGCCACTTGATTTTAGGAAAGATTGGGTGCATAAGTATCCTCAACTTTTCAAGGTTGTCAAAACAAAGGACGAACATGAAAATGAAGTGGAGTGTTTGGAACTAGTATCTTGGAATCCTGATTGGGCTATTACAGAGTTGGAGAAGAAGGCGTTGGGATTGACTGGGGCAAGTGGAGGTGGAGGTCATACACCGGGAATGCTTTCGTTGCCTTTTCCCTTGAAGTTTCCGCGTGACTTCAAGAAAGTGTATAGATATGGGGGAAAGATTGAGCATTTTCAGAAGAGGTCTTATTTGTCTCCGTATGCAGATGCCAGGGAGTTCAAAGCTGGATCGTTAGAATTTGATAAGAGGGCAGTTGCGGTTATGCATGAGCTGCTTAGCTTTACTATTGAGAAGAGGTTGGTCACTGACCATCTTACTCATTTTCGTAGGGAACTTGTTATGCCACAGAAGTTGATGAGACTTCTATTGAAGCATTTTGGGATTTTTTATGTGTCGGAGAGGGGAAAGAGGTTTAGCGTGTTTCTTACGCAAGCGTATGAAGATTCTGAGTTGATTGAAAAGTGTCCATTAGTTCTCTGGAAGGAGAAAGTTCTGAGCCTTTGTGGCTATAGAGGAAAGAGGAAGCCGATTCAAAGCTTTAGTGACTTGTCAGACATGGAGGATAAGGATTTGTTTGAGCAAGAGGAGACCTTGGACGCTTTAAAGGATACATCACTGGCGGACAATGATGAGATGGAGATTGCAGAAGTTTGCAGTGCATACAAAGATACTGAAACATCTTGAGGTCATAACCTTTTTCTACTGTAATCAGGTTGGCTACCTTAATTTAGCATTGAATAAAGTTTTGTCTCTTCACTCTTATAAAGAATTGCATACTTGTTCTTCTCTGCCTTTCTATAGTAGCATTTTAGTGCTTAAAAAGCTCGTTATTGTCTGCATTCATGAAAGGCTCTTTTTATTTGTCCATGTTAAAACCATTTGGGATTGTTTTGGCAAGCACTATCAGATGTAAGAATTTAGAGGTGGCTATTTAAGAGTACAGTGTGGTGGACTATCCCACCAAGTATCTGTGTGATTCAATCTCTGCCACCACATCTCCTCCTGAAAAACAAGGAGGATGCTGAAATGCATTTTTAAGATCATATCTTTACAATCAAGCCAATCTTTCTTTGGTTTTCATGGAAGAGAAAATGTCATTTGCCTCTTCTTTAACAATAAAAAGTGATATAGGTAGATAAGTGGTATTTTTAATTCCACTCTCCTGCAGTTCTTAATTTGTAGGAGGAATCAACAAAAACTGCAAAATTTTTACCTTCGTCTATTTTAGGCCAAAACTTAGTAATATAAAGTGATATTTGACCTTAATTTAATCAAATGTCATTGAAGATCAGAGTTAGTAGTCAGTCAGCGACCATATTTACTAATATGTTCATAGTCCTCGTCTTATTACAATCTTCCTGACTTCTTTATAACCAAACGTTGAAGTTAAATGTGCACACAGGAGCAGTTATAACTGGAATGGGGTATTACACTGCAATGTGGGGACAAATAAGATAGGACGATCCATGCAAATGTAACAATGTTTAAAGAATTGAATCTTCTGATGAAAAAGTCACTCTTGTAAAAAGAAAATGAAGTCTGAGATCTTATCAAGGCAGTTGAACAGCTGAAGGGCAAAATCCTGATATAATCTTTCCCAAGTGGTAGCTGCATCAGGAATTCCAACAAAGATCTTATTATATATTTATATGTAGTAATCTCAGGGTACTCATTATTATTATCATTATCATTATTATTATTATTTGTCATTTCCTGATAGCCAGCAAGAGGGAGAGATTTATCAAGCTTGTAAGGATGTTGATCGAGGAAAGCATGCATTCAGTAAGAAAAGCAATGTAATTGAAAATTGGAAAAATGTGTGTGTTAGACATACTTGCATTTAGATGTCCACAAGGTTGTGAAAGGGTGAGGGAAATATATACAGTCAAGTACCTTGTGACAAGTTTTTATTTATGAGTTACATAACTAAAGCTTTGTAGTTAGGTAAAATTTTTCTGTTTCCATCAGCCGTTACTTGCTACAACATTTTGTGATTATAAAATGTGATCCGCTTGTGGCTTGCCTATGCATATATGGTGGCCTCCATTTCAGATTATCACTCTTAATCTCTGTATCCTACTCTGCATTCAAGCAACGAATCCAACTAATTTAGTTCATGGAGTCTTGATTATATTCTCATTTCTCTCTTTTAATTTCCATAGTCGTGTTGTCCTACACTTCAGAGAAAAAGTTAAACATCAGAGATTGAATGAGTATGATTAAAATAATAATAACGTGCAACATGAGATGAGATAAATTAGTCATGACCTCAAGCATAATCGGATAAGACTGGGTATATTTGTCATGTGTTAGGAGGCTGATTTTCCAAATTCTGACATAAGCACGAAATCTGAAAAATTTGGATATAGGTTCAAGAGAATGGGCCACTCGTCATGGCCTTATATCACAGCAGCCCATTTATGTTACATGAAATTCATTTCTTTTGTTTTCCACGAAAAGCACAAGCAAATTAAGGGGAATGCAATTAGCCAATCAATAGAATGGACATATTGGCCAGCCACCAAACTACTGGCCTAATAAATTTAAAGGCATTGAAGAAGACAGATAGGTAACAAGTTGCTCCCTAGTCCCCCTGTCCCACTCTTTGCCAAAATTCAACCACGCTTACTCTAAGAGCAACTGGCTTCGTAGCCGCCAGGATGGAAAACTCGCCTCCATCAAAAACTCGCAATCAGGCCTTTGAAAGCGATATTATGTTAGTCATTATGGTCTTCTTACTCAGAGTATGGATCTGAAAAATTGATAAATATTATCAAACCATCCAGCATTCCTATGTAAACTTATGTTTGTTTTTCTTCTAATAATTTTTTAAGTAGCCATTTGATTTTAAATAGATTAAAAGTATATAAATAAAGCAAAGGTTACAGGAAAATTGAATAATAGATCATAAATTGAAAATTTTGATGTAATAAATAAAATTTTAAAAATTTAAATTCATCAATTAGATATTTTTATAAATTTTTTTTATGGTGGGGAGAATGGTGAAATTCAAAGAAAATTACACACAACTACAATAAATGTGAGAATTAAATTCTTGACCTCTTAGGATAAAGGGAAATGCTCAACAATTAATGGTGTGCAAATTCATCAATTAGATTATTAAGTCAAATAAAAAAGAAATTACTAAAATAAAATCTTAGTGGACTGATAATCATCTAATAAATATAAATTAGTTCACTTTATTGCAAAGCATAAACATTTATAAAAAATTAAAATTTAAAAACAATTAAAATGGTTTAAATGTAATTAAAATTTGAAAAACAACTAAAATGGTTTAACGGTGATTAAAATTTTAAAAACAACTAAAATGGTTTAAATGTAATTAAAATTTCAAAAACAACTAAAATGGTTTAAATGCCAAGTATTAATACATAATTGTATAATTGCTGAGAGTGAATTACAAAAACTCAAAAAAAAAATAAAATTGAAATCTCAGAGGGGGCGCCCCTAAGCTCAACTTGGTCCCGTCCTGCGTCAGGGCTAATCCTCTACGGATATTAGGCCAAAAAGTTGTTAAACATAATTTTCAGCCATCCAAGTTGCGTTTCAGAGTGTTTCTGCAGGAAGTACATTCGAATGAGAATAGTACAGTGTGTATGGCCAAGTTTGTGATCTACTGGCAAACAAGAGGTTTTTTCTTATTTTTTATTTTTTATTTATTATATTATTATAAAAAGCTGTTTTGGTGATTTTTTTTTTTTGGTTATTATTATAGTAGAGCTCTTAGAGAAATAAAAAAGTTTGGGTCTTCCTTCTAGTGCCAAAAGATGTTGACGTTCGAAAACGGTCAACCCAGAGATTCTGGGGTCCAAACTGCGAGTAAGGTAATTAAAGAATGATAACAACCATGGGTGTGTGATAAATGAGTAGTAAATGGAGTTTAAGGTAGGTGAAGCTTAGTTAAGGTGAGCGAGTGTTGGCGGTGGCAGTTGGGTGAATGTAACCTGGTGATCAATGAAGGCAAGAGAGAGAAGGAAGGATGCAACACACAAGAGTTTTTACATGGTTCGGTGACTGCGCCTACGTCTACGGTCACTCTGAAGTAATTTCGACAGAGTGACGGTACTTTAGTATGTTTAGCTTGTTTGTACAGTAAAAATCTCCATCTATTTATAAAGAGAGGGAGATGATAAAAGAAATACAAAAGAATGTAATACACGTTACAGGCAACGACCATTTTACAACTAATCCTAATATAACCATGCTGTATTAATTGTAGAGGCGATGATTGCTCTCCCCTTGCACACGTTTGCATTTAATGCGTCAGGAGAGGTCTTTCCTTCATTAATTGCATGGTTGCCGCATTGAATGCTTCTGGGTAATTGTGTAGGCAGTTTCTGGCGGAAAATCAGGGGAGTTGGTGACTTTGATGACTTGCTGCACACGATATCCCCTGAATAAACTCCTCTGGTCAGTCAGGCCGTGCAGGCTGTAGAGGCGTAGACATGGCCAGGAGAGGTGGACATGCGGTCTGGAGATTTCTGCGGGCTCGCGAGCTAAATGAGCTGGTTATGTTGGTCAGGAGGTACACTTGGACGGTCTGGAAGTTATTGCGAGCTCGAGACATGACTGGCTTCGCGGGCTGGTCGGGCTTACAGCCGCGACCTGATGCTCGGGTCTTCTGGGCCTCCGCTCCTGTTCAAGTCCATTGGACTTATACTGACCCATTTAATCAAGGCGAGAGAATGAGTATAACAGTTATTATTATAGTAGAGCTCTTAGAGAAATAAAAAAGTTCTTTTAGGTTTATTTATGGAAACTCAAATTTTGAATCTTTCTTAATAGATCTTTGTAATATATATATTTTTAAATATAAAAAATTTCAAAATATGTCAATATACTGACATAACTATATTATATTTTATTAATTTTAGTATACTCTCCTAACTTAAAATCCTATTGAACTTCTTTTTTCTAACGTGTTATAAAGGACTTCACATTTATATGTATATATTCATTTCTACAAAAATTGTTAAAGATTCTTTAACCTGTAAGTTTTTAAGATTTTTCATGTGCTTACAATTTATTGAATTTTCATTTTTACTTTGAAGATTATATTAAAAGGTGAGCCAAACAATTAATTGTTGCCCCTGATAAATGGTGGAATTAATAGAAAACATAAGGTGAAATTAATTTGAAGCTTTTATTTATATTATTCATTATAATTTATCATTTTAAATTTAATATACCATATAATTTTATTTTTATCATCGTAGTACACATCTTATAATGCAACAAATTTTCCTCAAAAGGTTTAAAGAATGTTGATGAACTAGATATATATTTTAATATTTAATCATGCATATCCTTCATTGAGATGTATCATTAAGAAATACATATGATATGTGGAAAATGGATGGAAGATTATATGTCAAATGCTTAAACTTATGTTTTAGTAAGTAAGTGAATATTGTGATTGCTTTCATAATTTTATACAAATTCATTTAATAATGATTTAGAGTTTAAACTGTATGATGATGATAATGAGTTTCTGTCAGAAGATGAAGTTAATGAAAGAGAAAGAGAAAGAGTAGGTGCAGTGGCGGACCCAGACAGTTATTTTATGAGGGGCACCTTATAATAAAATAAAAATTAAAGATAAAAATAATTATAGTTCATATGAATTTTTTTACTTGTAAATATTGTCATATAAAATAGTACATGTAGAAAAAAATAATTCACGATATATTTTTATCATCTTTTTTTATGGTTCGAACTTATATACGATGTATATTTTGGAAAATAAAAAATACTATATATTACGATGGGAATTAAACTGTACACAGTGCATATTTTTTGGAAAAGAAAAAAAGAGGAAAAAATGATGTGTTATGATAATTAAAAAAAAAAAAAATTATCTGTTATGGTGGGGAATTGAACCATGATGATACATAAAAAGGAAGATCAAATCTTATGGCACTAACACCTTTTTATATTCTTTATCTAATTTATTTTAAAAATTATATATAAAATAAAATGGTGCAATTTTGTTAAAAAAAAAAAAGAAAAAAAAACCTTTGTTGTCCTGAAGTTTCGAACCTAGTAACAAGTACTAAAAGGTGGGCCCCGTAACCCACACCACCATCTTCTGCAATATTATATATAACATAACAGTGTTTCTTTTTAAATATGGTTAAGGAAAATATCTATGCTGTTGTGGGAGATCGAACCCAGGTACTAAAGGCTAAGAAAACACGCCTCTAGCCAGCAACGCTGGTTAGGGGATACTGTCATTGTCTACTTCAAATTATATATATAAAATATTATTATGTATTCAAATATTTAGCAACTTTTATTAATAACTTAATTTATTTTTAAAAAATTTCAAGAGAGGCACGTGCCCCTTCTGACCCTAAGGTAGGTCCGCCCCTGGGTAGGTGAATAGCATATCATAAATTTATTTTGAAAACATGTGATGGATTGAGATGGATGAGGAAAATAATCAAATTGCTATTCTTCTCAAGCACCAAGAGTAATTAATTTAGTTTATTTGTGTTGATTTTCAAGTTATTACAAGAATTTATTATTTTTATGTTTTGAATTTTCGTATTTTATTTTGAAACACATACTTTAATACTTATTTATAATTTTTTAATTATAAAATATAATATTTTCTCAAATGTTATATAATATTTTACTTTCTCTTAAATGTCTTTATTTGTAATTTTACAACATAAAAAGGGTTATTAAAATTAATACAACGAAACGATTTGCTATCTTAAAAAGGATTTTAATCCACAACCAAATGATTATTAGCTTCATTTTAAAGCTCTATTCATATATATAAAAAAAAAAAAAAAAAAATCTACTTCTAAAGCATTTAATTGGAGGAGCTCTATCAAATGAACCTTAACTCTGATGCAATTGCTAGCTAGTGGTGGCGACATCACCTAGATCGTTCAATAGCCAGTGGTGGTGACATAACCTAGATCTTTCAATTTTGTATAACAAAATTAAGGTTAAGTTTGTTACGACGGGGAGTTTTCCACCACCTATATCTTTGAATTCCATATAATAACATAATTAGGGTTGTAGTTTGTTATGATTGAGAGTTTTTTGGAATATTATTCGTATTCTCATAATGACTCAATTGTCTAAGGTTATAATATTAAAAAGTTTTTACTAATTGATTGAATTAAGAAAATTTCTTTCAGTGAAAATAAAAAATTTTAACTGTTTAAATTAAGATATTTTCATGTTATTTAAGACTTGAGAGAAACTATATATATAAATTAAACCGAATTAAGTGTTGAGCGAAATTATAATTAAATTGAAGGAAAAAGAAAAGAACCAACCACCCTTTATTTTACAGGTGAGAAATAGTAGATGTTGTCTTATCTAATTTTAGAATAAACATGTTTTTACATTAATCCAATAGTAAAACATAGGTAACTTAAACTCATTTCAAATAAACCAACTGACCCAAAATTTCACAGGGAGAGGGAAAAGCTGGTAGCCGTTACATCTATTATTCAATTTATACTAGCAAAATTTTGAAGTAAAAGCAAGCATCTAAAGCACGAACAACCAGGCCAGCTGTTAATGGAAGCAAAGGAAAGGAGTGCCTCAAACTTGCATGGCTCTACAAGTAATTTACCAGTCCCTTCATTTTGACCATCCCTAGCTTAAAATGTTATCACAAGAAACGGATCATTTGCCATGCAAACACATCGAAAACGAACCACCCATAGTAACCCGAGAGGAACTATAAATTCAACCACCTTCTATTTAATGAAGAATTTAAGACAGTTGAACATCTTTCCACCGCTCACCCACTCAAGTTGGTGTGCACATTAACTACACTCCACCCACCCATTTTCAGTATCTTCAACATCTTTATATGTAACACTAACCTCTTCAACTTTCTCATCAAACTTTTAACAAAATGTCTAGAAGTGAACAAGATCTCTTGTCAACCGAAATTGTCAACCGTGGGATTGAGTCCTCGGGGCCCAATGCCGGCTCTCTCACTTTCTCCGTTCGGGTTCGGAGACGGTTACCTGATTTTCTCCAATCGGTCAACCTCAAGTATGTGAAGCTAGGCTACCATTATCTTATCAACCATGCCATTTATTTGGCCACCATACCCGTTTTGGTGCTTGTGTTTAGTGCTGAGGTGGGGAGTCTTAGTAGGGAAGAGCTTTGGAAGAAGCTATGGGACGATGCTCGCTATGATCTGGCCACTGTGCTTGGTTTCTTTGGTGTGTTTGTCTTCACGGTTTCTGTTTACTTCATGTCACGGCCTCGCCCCATTTATCTCATTGATTTTGCCTGTTATCTCCCTCCTGATGATCTCAAGGTACCATTCTAGATTTTCCATGCATGCATGATTCGTGTATATAATAAGGTAGATATATATGACAAATTATGATATGTGAATTCAGGTGACCAAGGAACAATTCGTAGAACAAGCGAAGAGATCAGGCAAGTTTGATGATGCAACCATCGAATTCCAGAGAAGAATCCTACAATCATCAGGTATTGGTGATGAAACTTACATTCCAAAGGCAGTGATGTCAGCTGAGAACTGCATAACCATGAAACAAGGTCGATTGGAAGCTTCAATGGTGATATTTGGAGCACTAGACGAGCTCTTTGAGAAGACCAAGCTCAGACCAAAGGACGTTGGAGTGTTGGTTGTCAACTGCAGCATCTTCAACCCCACCCCATCGCTCTCTGCGATGATAATAAACCACTACAAAATGAGGGGCAATGTCTTGAGTTACAACCTAGGTGGAATGGGGTGCAGTGCAGGGATCATAGCCACAGACCTGGCCCGTGACATGTTGCAAGCCAACCCAAACAACTATGCAGTGGTTGTGAGTACTGAGATGGTGGGCTATAATTGGTACCAGGGCAAGAATCGATCCATGCTTATTCCCAATTGCTTTTTTCGGATGGGCTGCTCCGCAATCCTACTCTCCAACCGCCGCCGTGACTACCACCGTGCCAAGTACCGCCTTGAACATGTTGTTCGGACCCATAAAGGAGCTGATGACCGGAGCTTCAGGTTTGATTTCTATTTGTTTTGTATTTTGAATAGCTTTCATTGTTCATTAATCACTTAGGTCCACGGCGATGGTGGAAATATTGGTTTCACATGATGACCAATAATTCATCTTAAAAAAATGAAACTATCGTAAATCAAGATATTTTCAAATAATACCCCGTGATATTATTTAATATGTAGGCACCAAAATTGATTGTGAGTGTATATATATATATATATATATATAAAGTAAAATTGATTGTGAGTATTGATTGTATTGGATTATAATAATGGTAGACATTTAATATTCTTTATCCAGTCTTTTCATCAAATCTTGTGTGATTGATATGCTATTTTCATGTCAACCTCAAATCTAAATATTTAATGACATATCGACTATTACATAAGTTGGATGAAAAAATTGGACAATCTTTTCAAATAATACACGTGATATTATTTAATATGTAGGCACCAAAATTGATTATGAGTATTGATTGTGTAGGATTAAGATAATGGTAGATATTTAACATTTTTGTTTAACTTTTTAATTCAATCGTTGTGTGATAATTGATATGTCATTTTTATATCAATCTTAAATATTTAATTAATGACATATCAATTACTGTATAAGGTTGGATGAAAATATTGGACAAAAATATTGGCTGTCTATCATTATCCATTAAACCTCATAGATGACCAATAAATTAAGAGTGAATTTTGTTGTTAATGGAATTACGTTTTAGAAAAAAACAAAAAAAAAAGGATGAAGTGTGAAGATTCGTGAAAACTGAAACTGACACGAGTGTGGCGCTATCGTGTGGCCCATGGACTAGCAAATCGGGCCCTCTGGCAATTGAAAGTGCCAGTATGTGGACCAGGAGGGTAGATACTGCCCATGATAGATCAAAGTGGACCATCGTATATAAGTAAGAGAACTGTATATATTAATATAGGTGGACTTTTAAGTTTGATCTGCCTTAATCTAAGTGATGATAAGGTCCTAGGGAAGAATTTTTATTAATGTTTATTGCACATGAAAAAATTTCTACTAATTATTAGTAAAGCCCTTAAGTCAACAGTAACAATAAAAATCATGAAAATGTCCATAAATTTTCCATGATGTAGAATAAAAAATTTTGGTGTTTAATTTCTTGTTTGATTAGGTGCATGAAATGAATGAACCTTGAAAGTTGTTAATTGTATAGGTATATGATGCCTTGAAATTTACTAGTAACTTTAATATAATCAGGTGCGTTTATCAAGAGGAAGATGAACAAGGGTATAGGGGCATAAAGGTGAGCAAAAATCTGGTGGAAATAGGTGGAGATGCTTTGAAAACAAACATAACCACTCTAGGGCCTCTAGTGCTACCCTTCTCAGAGCAGCTCCTCTTCTTTGCTACACTTGTTTGGAGACATTTATTTGGCCAAGACAGAAACCAACCATCAACAACGAAGCCTTACATTCCAGATTACAAGCTTGCATTCGAGCACTTCTGCGTGCATGCCGCGGGCAAGACGGTGCTAGATGAGCTGCAGAAAAACCTGGAGCTGAGTGATAAGAACATGGAAGCTTCAAGAATGACATTGCACCGATTTGGCAACACGTCTAGCAGCAGTATATGGTATGAATTAGCGTATTTGGAAGCGAAAGAGAGGGTGAAAAAGGGAGACAGAATTTGGCAGATTTCATTCGGGTCAGGGTTCAAATGCAACAGCGTGGTTTGGCAGGCGATGCGCCGAGTGAAAAAACCTGCTAGGAATCCGTGGCTTGACACCATTGACAGATATCCTGTGGCTCTTTAATTTAAGGCGTGTGTTTGGTCGATAATAATTAACGGTCTTGTAGTGTTTTTTCTCGTTTTATTTTTTAGGTCTGTTATATAGGACAAAATTGGCAATTTCATATATTTATGTTTTTGTCCCCCTCTTAAAGTTGTATGAAGGGGTTGTTGAATAATATATGAATTTGTATGAACTATTGAATTTTGGTCCTTTTGACAATTCTTGAACTACAGTTTCATGAATTGTTATGGCTTAGGGCTAATTTCGTAATATTATTTATAATAAAGTAGAATTAGTTTCTTTAAAAAAAAATACAAAAAAAAAATTCTGTAAAATTTTAGGAAGTGATATAATTGATAGTCTATTCTATTTAATTTGGCAGTTATTTATTGAGAAGTGCGAGTAGGAATTAGTTTTGGAAATGATTATTATATAATTTATTTGAGCTTAATGAACATTTTAAAGTATCCATAATGTAATTATATTAAGTTTAAGATAAAAGCATTTAATATATTATTTATCTTAATTATTAAAACAAGAAAAGAAATATATATATATATATAAATATATATATATAAAAGATAAGGTTGATCAAGTATGCCTCTCACACTGAGGTCTTTCGTTTGAAATTTTGAATTTTTTTCTTTTTTAAGATTTTAATTAAAGATTTTGTTTTGAATTAAAGATTTTCAATGAAGATCTAGGTAATTGAAAATCTAGGTTCAACTCAGATTTTAAACTTAGAAAATCTAGGTTGAACCTAGTTTTTTTTTTTTATAAAAATATTAAAATATTATATTTTTAATAAATTATAAAATTTTCTTTCAAAAAATTATTTTTATTTTTTTTATTTTAAAGGTGTAATTCTTTTATAAGAACAAAATGCAAAAAATAAATGTTTAAAGGCGAAATAGTTAATCTATCATTTCTATTAATTTTCGCTATTAAATATTTCATCAAAAAAATGAAATTAATAATTTTTCTAAAATTTTATAGATGATGGGTTCATAAAACAATTTGTATTTAAAAAGGTGAAGGCTTTTTAAAATATAGGAACAAAATTAAAATTTTCACTTAAAAGAAAGATCCCACATGAAGAAGTGTCATCTTCTACATCAAATTTAATTGTTATTATAATTTATTTTAACTACTATTTTTCAGTTAAGTCCGGAGTAATTTTAATATTACAATTAACCAAAAACTTGTATACCAAACTGACCTTTAGAAGTGAATTAACTGTAGAAAATAAATAGCATAGACATTGAAGCTGGCACCCAGCTCACGCTTCCGCGTGACATTACAGGTTTCATAAAAGGAGCATACGAACAATGCTTTGTTTGATTATGATTGGATAAAAAAGATAATTGTAGCAGTTAGCGGTGAAAATAATTGGCGAATGAGCCACATATCACGTGATTATCATGACTTGTCCTATTAATGGTCAAAATTTATTTGATTACAACTGGTAACCATCAAAGGCCCGTTGACTTCGTCTTATTATTAGTAATTTAGTTTTGAGATATTTTAACGAATTAATGGTATGAATGATGTCCATTGGAGAGAGTCATTGTTTTAGGTAGTGTTTTAATTAAACATTTATGTTAAAAATTATTTTTTAAAACCGTACTAAAATTAGTATGAGTTTTGAAATTAGCACTTAATTATAAAAACTAATTTTTCTATTTTGAATTATATATTGAATTATTTTTCTGTGACACTAAAATAAATGTGAATTGTAAAACTAACACCAAACCATGGAAGTAAGTTTTTAGCGTCAATCTTTGATATAAGTGAACTGATTTTATAGTTTAGTGCTAGTTTTTAAATTTACAGTAATTTTAATATATATATATATGTATACATTATTTTTAAAGATGAGAGAAAAATAATTAAATTCATAGAAAAATATCTACACATTCGATAATGGTAGAAGTTAAACCTTTGATTTCTTAATATTAAGGGAGGTGCTCAACTATTCTTATTAAGTGGTGGTGTGTATTATAGATGTAATTTTAGTATTAATCATTACAATTTTCACTTATTTGCATTATAGATGTAAAACGATGCAAAAAGCACTTCCATTTTTAAATAATTACTTCATAAATAAGTATAAAGAATGAGTCTACAAACAAAGAAAAAGCCCATATCTTTGAAAGAATGAAATTTTTTTCCTGTCATTTTGTGTTTTTGATGGATGGTATAATGAACAATTCGTCTAACTACTTTGATGCTAAATAAATTTATTATCATGGTTATGTTTTAGTTTTAAAATCCATATATACTAAACTTAGTATTGTTGATGTTGAATATTTGGTTGACCTAAAGATTTTAGGTCCAGACTATGGTTCTGATAACAAGAAGTAATAAAAATAGATAAAAAAACAACAAAGAATGAAGAGATGAGAGGAAGAACAATGCAAGAAAGAGAATTTTTTACGTGATTCAGTAAGTGTACCTACGTCTATGGTTATCACTCTGAATAATTTGATAGAGTGACTGTCTTACTTCTTAAAGTTCTCTCAAATGCAAAGAATTTTACCTTATTTATAAGGTGAAGATTTACAATTTGAGTGCAACACACATTAAGAAGTAATTATTACATCAACTACTCTTCCATAGCAATAATTACATTAACTGCTCTCCATAGCAATCATTACATTAATTGCTCCTTTATAGCAATCATTGCATTAACTGCTCTTTCATAACAATGATTACATTAACTACTCCCATGAATCTGAGATTGTAGAGATTTCATCGACATAAGATCGAGAAGTCTGAATCCGAGAGATTTGATTTGGCATAAGTTCAACGAGCTGACATATCACTCTCGCGAGCTGAAGATAAATCAAGATAACTTTGATCTAAAACACGAGCTAAAGAAGAAGATAGCGAGCTCGAAGCTACGATCTGAGCACTGAGCTTTCTGGGTCTTTTATCATTGGGTCTTTAACAACCCATTTATTCATGTCGCAAAAACAACTATAACAAGTATTATAAAAGAGGACATTTCCTCTATGTAACAAATTATAACCTTGAAATGCACTTTAACTGTTGTTTAAATTCATTCTGCATAATTAAATTGGCTTTTGATTTAAGGCCAATTGACCAAGCAACTTGAGATTTCTCTTTCATCGTCTGTAAATGAACTTTACAAAAATTTTTTAATTTGTATTTTTTTTTTGGATTGAATAGTAATAAGCAACACGTTTGAAATATATATATATATATATATTTTTTGAACTTCGTTTGAAAGAAATTATTAATATTATGATTAGTAAACTAAATTATTATTTCTAACAAAACAGAAGACTACGACCAAATGAAGAGTTTGTCAAATCCAGAAAGCTCAGAAAACTTGGGATACTTACAAAATTTTAGACAATTAAAAGTCCCAAACCAAACATTTACGAAGTCAAATAATTCTTAAAACTCGGAAAAATGGAAACAAAATCCTGACTAGATTTCTGATCACTAAAACGAAAAAGGTTCTTGACTGAGTGGTGGCTTTTGGCTTTGACAATCAATGAAAATTTTAGTATTTTATATGTGACAGGGATGTCCATGGTTGTTGAGGAATATGTTAGTTCGTTGAAATTTCCTTTCAGAAATTCGATGTCACGACACAAATATTTGTCACTAAATCAGAGTACTTGGCTAAATATGGTGTGGGGGACACTAGTACTTTCTAAGCTTGCCTAACATAAAGGAGAAAATAATGAAGGAACATTCGGTTCGTTATCAAAATTATTTTTATATAATGCTATCCAGGTGGCTACTTTTGATTTTTTTGTCTTTATAATAAGCAAGTTGTAGTCCCAGTTAATGTTAAAGTTCTTAATTAAGTTTTAGCACTGAAAATTCTCTCAAATAACACTAAAATTAGTTTGAGTTTTAAAACTAATATCAAATTATTAAAATAAGTTTTTCGCAGCATCTGTGTTCGTGAACAATTTTCTCCTTTGTTCTAGAATTAAATGGTATTAAAAAAAAACTCATTTTCATATTTTGGTTTTGATTTTAAAACTCACACTAATTTGAATGATATATCAAAAAACAATTCTTAAGTTTAAAGTTTTCTCTATAGATAAAAATATAATTTATTTTTCTCTTTTACGTTTAATTCGTATTTATCAGGACCTATCTATCAATAATACAAATGTAGACTATAGCTCTACTCTCCATACATATTGATTAATATGCTTTATAAGACTCAAACTCCTATTATGAATATGAAAGGAAACTGAACACAACCACTAGAATTACAACTGAAATTTGTTCCCAATACCAATTAGTGAGTGAAGATGCCAGTGGGCAAAATTGACAAAGTTACCATATACGACATATCCCAATGACATGCATGCAGCCACCGTAATTCCTATGGACCTTCTTTCTTACTTCCTGGATGTTTCTAACTTTTTTTTCCCGAATTATTTATAGCTTTATTTGGTCAATTAAATGGCATCAATCTTAGAGACGAAGTATGGATAAGTAACCTTTTAGGATTAAAGATTTATTATGTACATACGGCCTCATAAATGGGTTGGCAAGAATGTACTGTTAGACTATGACATCATTTACAATATATATGATTTCACATTTCACATTTTATGTCTTTTAGGTATGATCTCAAATTGACATTATGATCGACATTTAATAGGATAACATATTAAATTTTTTTAAAAAAATATTATAAATTTGAGAGTGGATGTATAATTTGAAGCCATAAATTTATCTCTAAACCACCCTAATTTTATATGGATAAATGATATGAACAAAAATGACTTGGCAGGCTCTGTCAATAAGAAATTTCTCCATAGCTAGCACAACTATACTTGAGAATTTAACAACAAACTTAACGAAGTAAATAACCTTTTTTTTTTTTTTTGAGATCTAAAGAACCTTTTTTTTATGGCGTGTTTACTTTATGGATTGAGGAATGAGATTGATTGATAGTGTTTATTTGCTTAAAATTCATTCTGTAATGAGAATAAAAATGTGGGCCCCACATCAATTTGGGATTGTGGAATGAGAATCTCATTCCCCCCAACCTACTTAGGAATCTCATTCTCATTCTTTTTGTTAGGATAAAATGTCTCTTATGCCCTTCTTTAAAAATAATTAAAAAAAAAAACCTTTTGTATTTGATATTAAAAAAAAAAAAAAACTGCATATTATAATAAAAAATTACACATCATTAGTTTTTCATCACCAATTTCTTAATTATCATAGTAGACCATTAAAATAATACATAATTTTTTTATTATAATATACAATTTTTTATTTGATATTTTTTTAAAAAAAACTGCATATTATAATAAAAAATTACACATTAAGTTAGTGGACTATTAAAATAATATATAGTTTTTATTCTAATATAGAGTTTTTTATTTGATATTAAAAAAAATGCATATTATAATAAAAAAATTACACATTATTATAATTAATCCATAATTTTAATTAAGAGCATTTTTGTAACTTATAATTAATTCATTCCGATTCCAGAGCAAAATAAACAATTAAATGGTAATACTGCTGATTCTCATTTCGATTCCTGCAGTTGATGTAAACAACTTATTATGATTCCGATACTTCATTCCAATTCTAAATTATTCCGATTCGTCCAAATGAAGTAAACGCACCCTCAGAGTTAACAAATTTAGGAGTTGATCGATCATCTATATTAAGCAAATAAATATATTGCATAAGTCAACGGATTCACAAATACCGGGTAGCGAAGCATCACTGACAAGAACAAGCTACAGTACAACTTCATGAATAAGTTAGTTTGAACTGAATTTAGATCTGAAAATAATTAATAATGCATTGACTTGATTCATCATCCTCGAACTTGAATGGATATTCATGATCTGAAAGATTATTGTGCAAATTTTATAACCGTACAGCTTTGAGAACACAAGAATTCAAACTATCCTCGTGATATATACACACACACACATAACACAAGGGTAGTTTGACATTCAAACCGGCCTGGTGGTTATAATTCACAAGGGTGAAAAAGGTGAATACATTCAAAGTGGATAATAATCTTTTCATTGAATAAAAAATGATATAAAAATGTTGAAGTTATTTTTTAAAATTTAATATAGCTTAATCTCATATATATATATATATATATATATATATATACACACACACACATATGGAGAGAGAGAGAGGTTGAGCCTAGAATAACTTAAAATTTTGACTTAAAAAAAAAATGGTTTCAATATTCATTCATCCATTTTCATTAAATCCAATGGTTGTTATTAATTTTAAATTCAATCTTTTTTTTTTCTTTCCATTAGATTGAATGAAAATAGAACGATGGATGTTAAAGTCACTTTTATGAGTTCAAATTTTAAGTTATTCTAATACATACATACATACATAAATATATATGTGTGTGCACACGCATGCTTTTTTCTAGTTCTTTGTTGATAATAACAATTGGCAAATCAAGAATTAAAGAAATTGAGGATTATAGCCAAAATCATTTACACTAATGAAAGTGGCTAGTTAATTTGGTTTATACTCATCATACACAAAGTATTTTCTAGTGAAGATGTTTACTTTTTTCTTTTTTCCATCTATACAAAGGATTGCATTCAACAATGATAATACAATTGTTTAATATGATATGATAGCAAATAACAGTCATTCAATCCGTTAATTATTTAGGTTCAAGTTATTCATTGTAAATGATATTGAAAAACAACAATTATTGACTTTTTTTTATTTATTTTTTTAAAAAATTCTTACCATATCATGTTTTTTGTATAGTAAACAATAAAATTCTCTCTTGATCTAAGCCTTTTTCTGATCTTTTTTAAGTATGTGGTTGATGGTTGAAAATGTTAATGTTACAAACAAGGTTAGGCTTGGAAAAAGCTATTCTAATCCAAAATTCTAAGCAATAGAGTTGAGCCTTCACTTATTATTATTATTTTTTAAAGGCTTTACTTGATAGTTTTAGATTGATCGGTTGTTAGCATTAGATATATTTCTCTCCTTTACTGTGGATTTCTTGCATTTTTTGTTTAATAGCTTACCCTTTTGCATTGAGTGGTTATTAACAATTTTTAACCTTTTTCAACTAATTATGTAATGAATTAAAAGAAAAAACATTCCACATTTAAAGAAACATAAATTAAGTAATGTGCGACTTAGAATGATTCAATATATGTACATACATATATATACCCACACATATTTCGCTTTCAGCTCACTTACGAGGAAATATATTTACTAGAAAATATCATAGCTGGGTCGAGAATCCGTGTGCTTAACTTGTGTACAAAACAGAAATCCAGGGTCACAACTAGTTTTATCTTGAAATTTTCAACTGGATTAATTTAAATAATAATAACGATCATGAACTGCTTGATGCGGAAAAGACACAGCTTTGACTACTGTTGAACCTACCCAATGAACACACACTTACCATAAATTATAAATTAAACATACATACAGTAATTATTCATTTTTATAAGAGAAATCATTTTTATAAAACAAATAGGCTGGTCGCCCCCGCCCGCTTATAAATAGTCACCATCTTTGTATACCAACATGCCAATATCAAAAGCTAACAAGCTAGTAGCTACATAGTTATCAAACTAAAATATGGCTAGTGAGCAAAACCATGTTCGGTCCTCTAAGGTTGGGATAATCGGGGCTGGAATAAGTGGCATTGCCGCAGCTAAACAGCTCCGGTTTCACAACCCGGTCGTTCTGGAAGCCACTGACTCAATTGGGGGTGTTTGGAAACACTGTTCTTTCAGTTCTACTAAACTCCAAACCCCTCGTTGTGATTTCGAGTTCTCGGATTATCCCTGGCCGGAACGGGATAATGCAAGTTTTCCTTCTCATGTTGAGGTGTTGGAATACTTACATGGATATGCCACCCACTTTGATGTGCTCAAGTACATCAACTTCAACTCTAAGGTGGTAGAAATCAAGTACGTGAATGACCAATATGATCAGACCAGCCAAACCACCACCATTCCTGGAGAGTACGGCCCTCTATTGAAGGGTCATCCTGTCTGGGAAGTCGCAGTAGTTGTAGAGAGTGACCAGAACAAAACTGTTCAGGTTATTCCTTTCAACTCCAATTTTTTTTTTCCACTATTTTTAAGATTTTGCTCTCGTATATATAGTTACGTGATATATAGGTTTTTAACACTATACTTTGATTTGCACATTTTAATGAAATTCAATTATTGTTGATGCAGTGGTATGCCTTCCAAGTACTCGTGGTGTGCATTGGAAAATACGGAGACATAGCGAAAAAGCCAGTTTTTCCTGCGAATAAAGGAGACCAAGTATTCAATGGTAAGGTGCTACACAGCATCGACTATTCCAAGCTTGACAAAGAGGAAACTAGAGAGTTACTTGAAGGTAAAAAGCTTGCAATTATTGGATACAAGAAATCAGCTATTGATTTAGCTGTCGAGTGCGCTCAGGCAAACCAAGGTAATTTGTGGAAACCTAATATATGAACAATTCAATATATGATCGTGATATATATATATATATATATATATATTCTAAGACTCATATTGTAATACAATTATTAATAAAAGGTCTAATATCTTTTAATGTTTTATTAGAAGAGTATGATTAATGCTTTCAAAAACATTATCTAAAAAAAAAAAAAACCACCTTAGATGTATGAACTATGATCATTGTTCAGATTCATCAGTTGACTGATATGGGAATAATAATTAAACCCAAAAAGAAATTCAAAATTTGCTAGTACGAGGAAAAATTAAAGAATACCTTTTAGCGCTGATCTATTTAAATAGATTATTATATACCTGATTTTTTTTTTTTTTTTGAAAAGTATTATATATATACCTGATTTAACATCCATTAGATTATTATTTTGCAGCTACAACATGAAAAATTTAGTTCTTGACCAAAAGTCCCCGCGGTAGTCACAATGATTTTGAAGTTATTTTAGGTACAACCGTTCAAGTAAATAAAAAATAAGTCTTGATTAAAAAAAAAAAAAAAAGAAATGCTACTCTGCAACACTTGGTTAAATTAGTTAAGAGTTTATAGGTAATATTGAATTAGGAATTTGGATTTTTTTCATGCTGAGTTTCATGTCTGCTATCATTTTTTTAATCATATAATGACTGAGAGTAGTATAAAAAAAATTGATTTTTTTTGTTTGAAGTATACCCAAAACATATTTGATTCCAATTAGTTTTACACAATAAGGGAAGACTTTACCCAATATACAGGCAATCACATAATAAACCGTGTATTAATTTTTTTTAAAAAAGATCTATTATCAATTTATTTTTGATATGTTTTCAGATAAATTTTTATAGCAAAGAGAAAATCATATTTTATTCGTGATAAAATATATATATATATATATATATATATATCTCTCAATTGATAGCAGATTATACAGTAGTAAACGTTACTAGAGCCTAGGAACTGGAAACGTATATGTACACAGTAAAATATACATCCTATAATTTCAATAACCTGTCCATAAAAAAATATCAAATAAAAAGCTATCTATTATTAGAGTATTTTTCTACTGAATCATCACATTATATATATATATATCTTCCTAGATGTCACATATGTTTATTGGATCTGATAATCGTTAGGCAAATGAATTTTGTATTTTCACTTTATTTATTATTAGTATGTTTAAAAAAGAGGAAATTTACTATATTTGTTTGTGAATTCCAGAGAAAATTCTCGCCTTTGATTTTTCTTTCTACTAAATCTGATAATTGCCTTTCGATTTTATAAATATGCTCATGCTTGTTGTTGACCACTGAAACATGAGGCCTTTATTGGCCATATGTCTCTTGTTGAAAAAGCTATGTATGGTTTTTTTTTCCTTGAAAGAGGATATATATGATCTTGATGGATCAAATTAAATTAATCATTTTAGAAAAATTTTACTGATTAGTTACTCTAGTCATACTCAAAAAATTTCACTGAAAAGATACTGAGTTAGAAACAACAAAGAAATTAAAAACTTAGATAGAATACTTTTCATTTTTACTTTTACTTTTTTTCCCTTTTCATCCAAGTTAGGCTGTCCTCCATTTACAAAATTGCATGACAGAAGATGAGGTTAGGTGGGTGGTTCTAGTCCAGATTGTGATTGACAAAAACATGGACGTTTCTCATTTGTATGCATATTAACTGACACATATATGTATATTTGTTTGGATTTTCCAATTAATGAAGGACCAAATGGACAAGCATGCACAATGGTGATTAGGACTTTACATTGGACTGTTCCATCTTACTGGATTTGGGGATTGCCATTTTTCTTGTTTTATTCAACAAGGTCCTCTCAGTTTCTCCATGAAAGGCCCAATGAGTCCTTGACCAGGAGCTTGCTCCGTCTTCTCTTATCTCCAATGGTAAGTTATTCCCATTAGAAACTTTTATCTCATCATTCAAACAAACTGGTATAATTTGTTACCTTTTCTACAGAGAAAGGCGATTTCCAAGTTTGTAGAGTCTTACTTGACCTGGAAGTTACCTCTGAAGAGGTTTGGACTGAAACCAGACCATCCCTTTGAGGAGGACTATGCATCTTGCCAAATGGCTATCTTGCCTGAAACTTTCTTTCCTGAGGCTGAAAAAGGGAAAATATTGTTCAAAAGAGCATCCAAATGGTGGTTTTGGAATGGAGGAATTGAATTTGAAGATAACACCAAATTGGAGGCTGATGTTGTGCTTCTTGCCACAGGTTTTGATGGCAAGAAGAAAATTCAATCTATTTTACCTGAGCCTTTTTCTAGTCTCATTATTGACTCTACTGGGATCATGCCCTTGTACAGGTAATTACACTAAAAATACATTTCACCTTCCATACATTGACCTATTAAAATAGTATGGATATTTGCTTGAGCTCTTTGAGATTGACTTAAATATAGCAAGTCAAAAAATTACCTGAATGTTGATAGATTATAAAGTCATCCTATATTACACTTAAACTAGATAAAAATATATATAATCCCTTCAAACCTGAAGAGAAACTAATGAGAAGACTATTGATGATGTGGCAGGGGCACAATTCATCCATTGATTCCAAACATGGCATTTGTGGGTTACATTGAGAGTGTATCAAACCTCCAAACAGCAGAGTTGCGATGCAAATGGTTGGCAAGATTGGTTGATAATCAATTCAAGCTTCCAAGTGTTGAAAAAATGCTTGAACAAACAACCAAAGAGATGCAAGTGATGAAGAGAACCACTAGATTTTTCAAGAGACACTGCATTTCCACTTTTAGTATCAACCACAGTGATGAGATTTGTGCAGAGATTGGCTTGAAATCTTGGAGAAAGAAGAACTGGTTCCTTGAAGCTTTCAGTCCTTATACCAGCCAAGACTATGAAGAAGAAAATTAGACTAAAACACTATTAATATGTGTTCCTACAAAATACTACAAACTTGTGTGTCTTATAGCCAGTAAACCCTATTGTGCTATGTTGCCAGTGTTAATTAATTAGTATTGAAATAAAATATTTAGCCTATGATTAATAATTAGAATTTGATTATGTTTTTAACTCAGATAAACTTGAAGTCAAAAAAGAAAATTTTTTTTTTATATATATATTTTAAATTAGACTTTTGGAAAACATAAAGAACATAGAACACGTTGTTGTCTTCAAACGCTCCAGTCATGAACTACGCGTGTCTAAGGTTACATTCATTACTTTTGGAGCACATATAAATATAATATTAGAGTTACAAATGCAAAAAGATTACCCAGAAAAATAAAATTAGGAAGATAAAATTTGTGTTGCTCAAATTATTTCAAAAGCACTGTTATTTACCCATTTATTGGATGTGCACAAAACAAAATTACAAAAAAAAAAAAAGAAAAGAAAAGAAAAGAAAAGAATGTACCTTTCTCATAAACTCAGGCTTACTTTAGATGTCATTTTCAGTAAAGAATTAAAGGGGAAAGGGGGGGCAAGGGGGGGGGGGGGGGGGGGGTGTTATGGTGGGGGCGGGCCGTGGTGTGGTTCTGATTCTGAAATTGATGCCCATCACATTTCGTTTATTTTCCAGCCTTTTTTGCTTTGTTTCTTTTACTGGGTTCCTTGTATTTTTCAATAGTACTATAAAGTTTTTCCAGGTGTCAAAGAATAAAAAAAGAGAGAGAATATAAGATGTGACATAAATTTCACCCACATCAGATTTGCAAGATATGGTTTATATTTAAATTGTATAATCATATAACCATATATGAAAAGAGGAATATCCTTGCATGTTTCTCTTTAAAATCTTAAACAAATGAGAAACTAAATGTATATACAAAGAGATACAGAGCAAAATGGTAGTTCCAATGTTCCCAGAATAGAAACTGCCACTTCAATGACATAGCACATGCACTCTTGCGTTAAAATAATAAGTAAACAAGCGCAGAGCTACATATATAGTTTATATATATATATATATATATATATATGATTTTTGGATATATAAGAAATAGAAGAGGGAGAAAAGCAGACTCCTCTCTTACATTATTTGCCACTATTGCCTGCCACCTTCAACATCTTTGCAAACCTTATTTGCTGAGAAGTTTCTTTAAAAGACTACCCAAAACAGGACAGAATTAAGGCAAAAAGAAAAATAAAACAGAAGCCAAAGATTTGATTGAAACAAAAATAATCAATCCTTCTTAAGCTAGCCACTCGCTGTTCATTCCATCAAATTCTCGAAGGTCCATGCTGTGTTGTTCAACACAAAATTACAATATAAACAAAAACAGAATCAGTAAATCTATCATATATCATGTACCAATCACCACCAACTTTTGTAAGGGCATGGAGATGCAAATAAATAAATAAATGAAATAAAAGTAAAGCTATTCTTTCACACAACTGATTAAAAAAACTCTTCTATCTGGGCTGATCAAACCAACGCAGCCTCTATAGAAAGGCTCTTGGACTTATTTAGACACTTCAATTTGGACACGGACACTATGCATGCCTCCAAAGTCTGAACTACAATTTCAACTAAACAAGCCCACACCAATAACATCTATTAGCAAACTGTAATAACAAAGAATTACTCATTATTTTTAACTCTGAAAAGTATTAAGTAGTAATAGTAATAGAAAAAAGTTGAAGTAAATCTCAGATTCAAAAGACGCTGTTTGCATGATGAGACTGATGATACATAACTTACCAAGGCAAGGCAGGATCTTGATAGTAGTCATGTGAGCAGTAATCGCTGAGTTGTTGTTGCAAGAAGCTCTCATTTGCATTCAACCAAGATGGGAACTCCATGACTTCATCAAATGGATGGTAAACATCATCCACTGCCTTCATTTCTTCAGGCTCAAGTTCCATAGTCTTCAAGAACTTGAACCACCAAGCTGATGTGACCAAATTCATAGTATCATTCCATTCCATCTGGTGTTGTTCTCCTATTGATCTGATCTCTGCTATCTCCTCGTCATCCATAGTTGGATGTAAACCATTTCCACCACAGGATTCAAGTACATCAACCACAGCAGGATGGCCTCCCACCTCCTGTGATATAGCAACTGAAGGAGATTCTTCAGTAGCAAAGGAAAGGGTAGGAGAAGATGATGGAGATAAGGATGAGTAGATTGATGGGTTGTTGTTGTGGTCGAGTGTGGTATCTAAGTTGTTGAAATCATGAAGGTTGAGGTTTAGGCCTAAGGGCTGGTTTGGGAGAGGAAAATTGAGAGCTTCATGAAAAGGTGGAGAAGAGACCTGTGAAGCAGGCCAGGAATAAGGATTTGGAGGGGGAGGACAAGAAAAAGATGAGTTAGGAAGATTGTCTATGTAATTAGAGAAATTTGATGAGTTTGATGGGTATATTCTAGGATTTCTCCTTGATTTTATCTTTCCTTCTTGTTCAAAACATGGCTGAGATGAGAGCTGCAAGGGCTGCGATTGTTGTTTTTGCTGTTGCTCTTGCTGGTGCTGGTGCTGTTGTTGTTGTTGTTGTTGTTCGCTGGCTTGTTTCATAGCTGCTCTATGGAACTTGAGTGCGGTGACAATTTCTCTTCTAGCCTCAGCCATATTTAGAAGCCGTTCTTGGTAAGGCCTACTTGTGTGGAGTCTCCTCCTAACTTGTTTTTTATGTTGTTGTTGAGGCTGTTGTTGGGGTTGCTGGAATTGTGGGGTTTCATTAAGTCCTTCAACAATTGTGGCCATGTTTTGGCCAGAGACATTATCAACTTCAACACAGTCTACTTCTCTGGGATTCATTGGATCTTTGGTTCTTGAAGAAGTTAGTTGTTTCACAAGGCTACGGATGTAAGCACCAGAGAGATGAGGCTGATTTTCTGCGAGCTTACTAAGTTTGCTATCTATTTCCATTCCTTGTTTGGTCTCTTGCTTTGAAGATCTACCTCTCATCTCCCTCTCTCTCTCTCTCTCTCTCTCTCTCTCTCTCTCAACTTGAAATTATAGAGAGAGAAGCTGGGTTAGGAGAATCATGGTTTGCTCTATATATTCTGAGAGACAAAAGTACACAATGCAGAGAGGCAGAGGGTGATCCGGAGTACTACTCCTGAGAGCCTATAAATACTAGTTGAGGACAGTCAAGCGTTTTTAAATATGTTTGGATTTTTCCTTGTTTTGGCAAACCACCTATGTTACCATTTTATTACCCATCTTAAACGGGCACTTATTAGGCTTGCGTTATTTAAGTACCCTTTTGTTCGAGTTATAATTACCGAATTATTAGAGGTCTCATCTCCTACTCTCTCCAATATGAAAATGATTCGACTAATAAATGGTTCAGCTTTAGTTCTTCAACAAAATAAGAAACCATATGTCCATATCATTGGATAATAAATTAAAATTAAACCATATGTCCATATTATCGAACAATGAATTAAAATTAAATGTCATAATATATAGAGACATTTAAGCTATAAAAGATAAGTATCTTATTTGATGTCTTAATTACTATAATCATAATTTTTTACCGTTCTTTAGCTTAGATTCCAAATACTGAAAAAGGAACAACATAAGCTACAATGATCTAGAGCGTCACATGAGAGAATTCAATTGAGTTAACATCATCACATAGGTGGGAATATACAAAAGGCGGATTCTCAGGTCCAGGCAGAAAAAAGGTTCTTTTGGTAATTGGATAGGCCATTAGGTGGTAATTTTGCCAGCATACTGCCGTACTGGTATCATTCCGGCTGAGGGGGGCAATTTAGACATAAAAATATGATAATAGGTATATTTTCCTCAAGTACCGTGGGACCAAGCTATTAAGCGTCAGCAAAAGCCTATGGAGACTGACAGAAGAATCTCCATTACTGTTGTAAGTTGAACCTTCTTTTTGGTATTTCCATTATTTAGGAAAGCAGAGAAGAAATCCAATTATTCTGTTTAAAAGAAATTGTTCAACATGATTTGAGTCTGTTCACAAAGAACAGAGAACTTGGGTCTTTTGTATAGGCGATCCACAGCAAGTTAAAGACAGAAATGCTACATACCCTCCTCTTTCTTTTCTTTTTTTTCTCGGTTCCCCACATAAAATTGTTTCACTCTCCTGCCGCCCTTTTTTTTAACTAAAACATATTTTACTGCAACTTCTTAATCCAACTGGAGGTGGCAGGGCCAGAGGAATGGCATCTATGTTCTTTACCAGAGTCTTCAGGCAACAAACAACAGTGAAAGTAAAGCCTAGAGAAAGAGGAGTTGTTATTGTTGTAAATGCAAGTAAATCAGCTCCTATGAGAAAATCATTTCTGTTTAGAACTGCCATCAATTTTTAATTCAGAATTGGTACTGACACTCTTTGCTCGCAAGACCAAATTGTTGTGTATACAGGGGGCAAAACGTAGCATTTTATCCCAAAAATAATGATAAATAAAACAGTGTACAGAAATATACAAACCTCTCCAACATTATGGATTGATACATATCATATATACACATCTTTTTTTAACTCAAACAAGGCTTAACCACTTTTCCCTGGTGACCTAAGCAAAAGAATTCTTCACATACAATTAGGGAAAAGATCAAGTTTCATATTTACTCAGTATTAATTTTTATAAAAAGATTTAGTTCTAATGACTACTCTATATTGGATATATTGCTTTAATCCCACAGAAATATATTGCATAACAATACAATGAACCATTAATCAAATAATACCCAAGTCCAGTAATTACCAATCATAGCTTAAAGGTAGCTTTCAAGCCATATCACCACTTTCCTTGAAGACATAAGTCTCTCGACAGCAATGCTGCCAGAAACGTTATCTATAACTTCCAAAATTCGGCCGTTATCTCTATCAATATCTTATAATTGATGGAGATTTCAGTCATTTTGGCCAACTTGAAGGCCATAATGATTCCGCATAAAAATTAACATCAATAAAAAAACAGTCAAATAAACCAACCAACCTAAGCATTCAGGTACCACGTGCACTACTCTTGGCTTTATATGATTAAATCCACCAACAAGTATACAACTTACTTCTTGAACCAACCAACTTCCATCAAGCACTACAACAATCGTTTTTTTTTTCTCTTCTTTTTAATCTTTCTTACTCATTACAGGATATATCTTATATTGGAAATTCTGCAGTGAATCTCAAGTATAATCCTGAACTCAATTCTTCACAGTTTCAATCAGAACTTTAAAGTAGAGATTACAATTATGTGGGACTTGCTAGGATGAAAAAATGTCACAAGATTCAATAGAATTTGGTGTTGTAATCCACAGAAAAATGAGGAACTGATGTCTCCATTTGTACTCAACTTTCTTCACAATAATCTCTACTTTACATAATTCCAATTTCAAACCCCAAGTTACATACTACCAAATACAGGTATAACCAAGGCTTAACTTGTGCAGTTAAAAACCAGTCCTAGTAAACAAACTGATAATAAGAAGATAATAAAAATTGATAAGAAGACTACGTATAGAAATTTATGTACTTCTCAATGTACCTTGTCAAAACATGAATAATTTTTTAATGGTCTTAAGAGAAATATAGAGAAAAGGGAAGAAAAAGGTTGATATGTCATTAGAAAGTACTGAATCCATATAGCAAATCCAACTTCAAAAATGAAGCCATTGTCGAATCTTATAATCTTTGAGAAGTAGAAATTTAGAGCCTTTAAGCATGTAGGATTTGAACCCTAAACCTTATGGAAGTGAACCATCAACCTAATCATTTTATTATTTCCAGGTAACAGCTTAACTAACTATAACCCCCATCACAGCGGGTTTACGATGGAGGTGACTAACCCCACTGGCTACCCTCGCTCCGTTGATCCACAATTTCTTTTATTAAATTTTTTTTTGAAACAATTCTTTTATTAAAATTTATTTTATATACATTTGGCTTTGGCATAACATCATATACAAAAAACATAAAATTTATGAGCTGAATGATGTCACATTCTAAACATAATTAAATCAAGTTACATGTCCTCAGAAAATAACGTAAACAAAAACATCAATACACCACAGCACTAGCACGTACAACATATAACCATTAGAGCTAACACAATTATGAAGTCTGATTAATGTGACCCAATAAGTTTTCCTAAACTTTTCATATTTACCTAATTATTTTTAAACATACATATAAAAACAAAGAATTAAAATGGGATCGGGCCAGGAGTACCTGTCCCTGCCCCAACCCTGATGATGCAGGTCACTTCCGCCCTTAACAGGGGGAGGGGGTCCCTCCCTCACGGGGTTCTTTTGACATGTCTACTCACAGGAGATGCAAATAGGTTTCTTGAAAATTGAATAAACATGTTTTCGGTTGTAAGAAAACAAATAAAGGAATTCAGGAAAGGGCACTTTCATTCAAAAAAGTTGTTTCGACCATTTCAAGCTATACGAAAACGAATGCTAAATGCGCTAGAAATTAAAACTGTAGATCAGTATGAGTCCATCTGTTAATCTAGACATGCACTATTCCATATGCACATTTAAAGCTTTGTTATGAGCACCTCTTACTCTTGTGTGATAGGCTAGTCAAATTGGAGGTCCTATCAGTAATTATTCCAACAACATTGATATTTTTCTTGGATATAGTTACCTTATTGGTTGGATAAAATTACTCATTAATAACAACATTAGATTCAAGAATTATTATTGATGAATAATCTTAGATTGTTCAACCGATATAGCCTATGAATTATAATTAACACATCACTCACTATTTTATCTGAAAATTTATATAGTGATTACAACTCATTTATAATTTCATTTTGATATAAATTTAAATAGAAATTTTCAACATTCTATTAGCATAACATCCTGCCGAATCCCAACATAAATTCGATTTCTAACATAAGACCTCTTACACAACTATAAAAGACCTCACCAAACACAATTCAACAACATTGAAGACCAACACTGAATTTGAGATGATAGTCCAAGCACTAACTTCTTATTTAATCAATAAGAAATTGGAGGGCTTATCATTAACTATTCCAGCAACATTGATAGATATATTTTTTCTCATATGCTAGATTGTCCAACTGATATAGCTTACAAACTATAATTAATACATCACTCACCACTTCATTTGAAGATTAACATAATGGTTACAACTCACATGTAAGTTCATTTTGACATGAATTTAAACATAATTTCAACATTCTAATATCATTCTATTAGCATAACAACCTACCCAATCCCAACACAACTTTGATTTTTAACATAAGACATTTTACACAACTATAAATGACCTCACCAAACACAATTCAACAACATCGAAAACCAACACTGAATTTGAGATGATAGTCCAAGCACCAATTCCTTATTTAATCAATAAATTATTAAAAAGAAAAGAAAAGAACAACTAATAAATAAAACCGAAGGCACAAAATGCTATAACATGAACTTGCTAGTCTTGATGATGACGCCTTCCGCAATCCCCATCCCATTGTGAACAATTGTAGCCAAATTATAAGCGACTCAGAAATAGCTGAAAATGTGGTTGAAATATCCACACCCTAGTTTATTCCACACAGCAGATATTTAAAAAATGTCATGGACAAAACATAGAAAGAAGGCGAAATTAGGAGCCGAGATTCATGACTATCAATACTGTAGCAGAGAGAGTGCATGTAACACAAAGGGACAAGTGGGCGCAGAGAGAGAAACACAGAAAGACCAAGTGAACGTGCAAAATTAAAAGCTTTACATGCATCTGAACACCCAGAAAAAGCAAGGCCTATAATAAAATATACATATAAAAAAATATTATAATGCAACTTAAAAAAAAAAAAAAAAAAAACATTGCATGAGATGAGAGAGAGACGTCTTACTTGAGAGAAATGGATAAAGATGCATCATGCATATGACTTTGAAGAGGTTCTGAAGAGAAAACCATCTTCCACCAATCCACTCACGCGCAGGTTTTGCCTCAGATAAATAAAAGATTGCTTCCACCAATCGCATTTTGCCACCGACTCGCTCAACAACACAAAAAAAAAAGAAAATAAAATAAAAATCTGTCTTCTCACTCTCTTTTTCTCGTTTCTTGCATGGTTTGAATGGCCTTTGGATTCCATTCACACGAGGGATGAGAATGGCGATTTTATCCTTTTGTTACGCCAAAAAACAGAAGTCGCTCCCGCTAAATTCAGGGGAATACTTACAACAACTGCTTTACTGCAAACTAATTTATTTGACCAAGGCGCCATCTATTCGGTTTTTACCTCTCAAATCCCATTTCATTTCTCAGCTCTTTCAATTTTCTTTTAACGCACAAAACAACTTGCAGAGGTGGGCAGGCGAGTGTCATACATGGATGAGGATTCACACGCCACTACTACTTCTTGGGCCCCCTTTAATCAATTTCACCATTGAACCGTCAAGGTCGTGGTTCTGGTTTTCTTTTTATTGGTTCAGATTCTATTGACTTGCTGCAGTTCCGTTATTATACAGCAACTTTAGTTTATTTTATTTTTGATTTGAACAAATTTAATTGAAATTCAATAATTTTTTTTTTCTTTTCAAAAAAATCCATAGAACAAGTGGTTGAAAGGTAACAAATTTATGTCATTGTACTTCTTTATTTTATGGTACATACAATGATTTTTTTTTTTTTTTTAGTATTGATACCTTATCTCATGATGCTTTTAGGACTAATTACGATATTATTTTGATGCACGATTTGAGAATTTGCTCTCTTAAAGAAAGAGATAACAACCCATATCAAGTGAGAAAACAACACACAATAGGTTGAGAAAAATTGCCCACAAAGTGAGACTTTAATAAAATTAAACTTGCAATCTTGAAGCCAAGGTTGTGAGTGCATGGTTTTTCCACCAGATTAGGCTTCCTTTCTCATAAATATAGTGAATTGGAAACATTATGATTAGCAAGGGGTAGAATCATGTTTTATCATTTTTACTTATCCTAAATTTTGAAAAATACGTCAATTAGGTCTTTTTGATATAAACTTTAATGGTTAAACTTAACGAAATATGGTTCAAGATCATATTGCTCATGTAACAACTATATCATTCTCACTAGTATTCAATATTCACAACTTGAATTTCATAACAATCTTAGTGTGATGCATGCACCATCAATAATTGCGGTGAGTCTATATTTTAAGGTTAATATAATATGGCTCTATAACCACAGCTTCAAGCATTATTGCCAAATGAATATACATATTATGGTTTGTATGAGAATTGTAACAACCAATGCAAAAACCACTACCATAGAAGCGAAGCAAAATAAGAATTTTGTTTGAAGAGAGTTGGCAATGGACTTGTAAACCCTGAGAAAAAGGTTGCACTCTATATTAACAATGATGTTCTTGTAAATGGTTCTAGTGTCTTTAATGTAAGGTGTGCCAAAGTGTATAAAGTCAATATGAAGAACTAAGGCCATCGCCATATGGCTTGAGATGATAGAAATAATTTTCAACTACATATTTGTATTAGGAATTGTCTTAATATCTTAAGTTAAAATTTGAGGAGTCGTTGAGGTTTCAGGTAAGTGCAAAATTGCAAGTACCCTGTTGTGTGGGGGTTAGAAGTGGTCAGCAGGGCAATTGATGAAATGATTATTGAAAAATGAAAAATGAAAAAAAGGGCAGAAGTGGGACCGCCTGCAAAGACAGATGGACATGATGTGACGGGTACAATTAAACGATTAATTTCCACTGAGGGAGAAAGGAAGCGATGCTGTGGAGCGTGGCCTGACTACAGGAGCCACACGGGCCGGGCTTTAAGATCCAATCAAAGGATTATTGCCACGTGGTATTCACGGAGGGGGACGATATGTTGGCAGCCGGCAGCCCTCGGGCCTCATCCCCTACCCTGTCACCGCCGAAAAAGCCTGCCACCCTCTTCATTCATTCATCTCTCTTTTTTACTCCTTTGCCCTAATTCGGCTCTACATTTGCATAATAAAACAAGAAGAAATAAGTTTAAAAAAAAATTATTAAAAAAAAAAAGAATTCAACTCCATATATATCTCTTTTTTTTTAAAAAAAAAATCATATATATCACCTTTTAATATAATCAATTGTAAAATTTTTTTATTTATCTAATAAATTTATTTTATAAATTTTTTATTTATTATAAAAATAGTTAATTCATATTATAAAAAATAAATTTTAAAATTTTATAAATAACAATTAAATTCGACATATATAATAGATATTTGATTCATTCAATATTAATTTTAAAATAAAAAAATCCATCCATGCCTATTCATATTTATCCATAAGTATTTTTTTAGAACAAAAAATTTCATATTTAATATTTTTTAATATTTATGGTGGAAATAAAATTTCATATTTATTTAATTATATAATATTGCGGTGGGGATTATGGTAGTTACATTATGCAGTTACAGTTAATGTCGTGATTCGTGAAGTTCCTAACATATATATATATATATATATATATATGTCAGATTCATGTCAAACTTCTAAAAAGAAATGTTTTACAACATTCATTTTCACATTATGCTATAAAAAATTAATTATATTAAACATTCATGTCATATTACGTAATAGCAGTAAGGTACACGGCTACTCTCAAAGTATAAGGAAACTTCCTTTTCTCTATACATTGAATAATTCAATTTCACTGTATTATATAAACCACTAACTGTCATACAAAGTTTATTACAATTTACAAGAAAGAAAGGTCTAACGAGTGAGAAATGACAACGATACATCTGTACATACACACATGTAGATGAAGGTCATGCCATTGCCAACCGTATTTGACGAAGCTTGAAGTCATCACCTGCCGTATGACCAACCGCTTTGTTTGGTTAGTCTACAAGATGGCTAAATTCTTCATTCTCGATTTATATACATTTAGATGACAATCACAATGTGAAACTACGTCGGTTGAAATATAATAAATTTGTGGTAGTCAATTTGAAATGGGTTGACTAGTCCTGGTAAATAGATTTGAATAGGACTTGTAGTAGCCAATTTTGCCATTGCTATTCTATATGTCTATAAAGTGGTGATAATAAATTAACATTCAGAGGTTAATAAATAAGAGTAGTGAAGGAATATGTAAGTACAAGAAGTAAACTTAATACAAAGTCAATGAATATATAAATAAGGGTAGAGGGTGTTCACTCACACACGCAGTGTATGCGTTTTTCATGATCTCCATTAAACATCCACAAAATGTAACGTCATTTTCCGCTATTAGTTGGGGTGGGGCTGGGGCCATTAATCCCATTTCAATCTGCCACCAACAATACCAAAATAAATAAATAAAAATAAAATAAAACATCTTGAGAGAGAGAGAAAGATAGAGGCAGATGCCTGAGTTCCAGAAGCTGCCAGTAGCTTCAAAAAGGACACTTGAACTTAAGGTCATGGTTGTCAGTGACAAGTTGCAAAGGCAACCGATTAAAACAGTGGAAAACCAATCCTTTTAATTTGTAATATGTTAAAAAATAGATAAATAGATGGAGAGATAGATAGAGAGAGAGAGAGAGAGAGACACATTTGGCTTTCTTTGTTCAACTGCAACCCCAGCTTTAGCTTTAGCTAGTTATCCATTCTATCTGTACATAACGGCTATTGGATATGGATGACAACAAAAGCAAACCTCCACCGTCTAGTGTCTACTCTATTTATTTTAATTTTAGTATTACTGTTGTTTTCTTCTTTGTAATAATAATGGTAGAAGAAAAAGATATACATGGAGTTTTAATTCACTTGAATGCAAGCACATGACTGTAGTTGTAGGTGTCATCCATGCAAAGCCGCAGAAAAGGAGACATGCACCACCAATGCTTTTAAACAAACTGTGTGGACTAACAGCTCTCCATCTATCCCTTTTTTCTATCGGTTTTCTGTATCCTTCATCGTATCAACAAAACTAATATTTTCAAAACAAAAAGGTAAATTTCATTATATCTATAGGCTATAATCTCATTTCATTTATTACTTTAATAAGATTAATACTAAATTATTTAAATTCAGACCGAAATAAAATATGTCAATCATTGATCTCAAAAAAAGAAAAAATGTGAATCATTTGTATTAAAGAATATATATATGTCAATCATTTCACCTGAAGATTAACAGTTTGATAAAGTGTTTACAAGTTACATAATATATTGTTTTAATATAATTTCAGATAAATAATTTAGATATTATAACATTGTGTAAAATGTAAGTATTTTATAATTCATACTTTCGAAAGTTACAACGTGACTTTTCAAAAAAATAAAAAGAAAGTTACAACGGGATGCCCCTCGCATTAAAATTTTATTTTGTTAAAGGGCTATTAAATAACCACAAAAGCCAACCATCCACAGTGGGCCTTATTACCCGAACAATACTAATTACTTAGGCCCAAAATAAAGGGGAAAGATAAAACCAACCCGGCAGCACAGAGGGCAAAAAATGAGACACAAACTGAGCCTACTCACATTACAAATAAATACGCATTGGTCAATATAGATTGTAGTGTCAACAACAAATTAATGAGTAGCACATATTGATGTCATTTTCTACAAACAAATTAATAAGAACTAAAAATTGTTTAAATAACCAAGCAAATTCGAATTATAATTCAACAATTTTAAGAAAATGTTATCTAATCAATAAAGTTAAGCCATGCGAAATTTATCATAAATTCACTTACTATCAAATGATACTTGTTAATTGCAAAATACTCATGACATTTTTTTTTAATATATAAAATGCTCTTGAAATTATTTGATACAAAATACTCATGACATTATTTAATATAAATTTTATATAGATTTCGATATCTTATCCAATCTCTAATTTTATCTCTCAATTGGAGCTCTTAGACTGGTTATAAAGATGGTTATGGATATCAATATAAGAGTTTCAATTGAGGGATAAAGTTAGTAGTTAGATAAGATAATTAAACTAATTTTTTATAATATTTGGTGTTGCTCAAATCGAATAGGTATCCAAAGCCGAGTGACGACAGCTTAATTGAAGCTAGGTTGCTGTCCATTACAGGCGGAAGGGGACGCAGGACATGGAAGTCTTCGCCCAAAACCGAGACCCAAAAAACAAAATGAGACATTGAGATCATCACTCTCTCATCCATCTCCAAGTTGAACATTCCTTATATAACGATATTGAACAATTTTAAGTTTCGAATAACTTCACGTACGTCTCCGGTGACACTTCACACACATATAAGGGAAAGAAAAAAAAGTTGCAAGTAATTAAGCAGCAGAAATGGCAGCCTTCCTTGCAACACCTGCATGTAGCTTTGCCACTGCCGGCATCAAAGCTTCCATGTCACCACAGAAGAGCTTCTCTACCACCGTAAGACATTTCCCATTACATTTTTACACTCTATGAGAGAATAACATAAATGAATTGTGTCCAAATACATACTATCTTGTTTGTTGTTTTTAATGGAGGTCCTATGTTTTGTGGGTTAAAGCACATCCCGAAAATCCAATTCTCCAAGGCAGCTAAGAGGTCTTTCACTACTCGCTCTAGATGCTTCAGGACTGCAATTTCATGTTCTGTTGTAAGAAATCAAACTCTTCCATCCTAGTGTTTTATCTTTATTTTTATTTGCTGAGCCTCCATACTCCATTACTAAACCTGGCAAGAACAAATCAATGACCAGGCTCAGCCTGAGACACTGAAGACTGTACAAAGCACCATTGCTAAGCAATTGTCAATTGAGTTGGACTCTGTAACTCTTGAAACCAAGTTTGCTGACTTGGGTGCTGACTCCCTCGACACGGTATTTAATTACCTTGACGAACAAGAAATTCATTATCATCATGAGTATGATTGATTTTGACATTGAAATTATGTTTATCAGGTGGAGATAATGATGGCTTTGGAAGAACAGTTTGGAGTGTCCATTGGAGAAGGTGGGGCCGAGAACATTGTAACAGTTCAAGATGCTGCAGACCTCATTGAGAAAGTGAAGGCAGCTGCTGCTTAGTTCTAAATGTCTCAACCATAGAAAGAATACATACATCTTTTGATGTTAGCTTTCATTCTGTCTTGTTTTCCCAGATGAAGGAGGCAACTTTTGTTCCAAGTTGTTCTAATTGTAATCAATGAGTTCCTCATTGATAAAAAAAATCATAAATACATGCATAAACGAAGTTGAGCTTCTTTTGAGCAGAAAATTGGACACCTTTTTAAGATCTGGTTCAGCAAACCGTGCATCTCTATTAAAATAAAAGTCCTGGCAACAAAGGAACCCAGTCACCACAATTTAAAGGGACATAAATTGATATATTTCATCGCACATTTCATACGAGAAACAAAATAAGAAGCTGTGAGAAGGGTAATTGGTCCCCAAATAGATTCATTTATACACATGTACCCGTACACAGATAAATGAAGTAGTCCGTTCAATGTGAAAACTACTAATAAATTTCGCTCCAATTCTCCAGTGGAATTTTGTTCCTTCTGAAGTTCAGCCAAAGCATGCTCTCAGTTAGATTGCTATGAACCTAGAGATTACCGATGCATGCCCGGAGCAGACATGTAGACCTAAGTGCCCTTTGATATTAGACAAAAAGAGAGAGAGTACTGAAACTTTGAACAAAAGGCAAAAGACTATATGATACATCATAGATATATCAAAGTCCTTTCCATGTGTGCTGTAATTCTATGACCTCACTCTTCCTATGATTAAAAGACCCTGTGCAGAATGAATTTAGGGCACTTCAATCTTCCAAACGTCTCAACCAGTCGCTGATGGTTCTGGAAAGAACTCTAATTTCATTCAGTGAAAGAGTTTTAAGTCCCTGTGCAATAGCATCTGCAGGAGTATACCAGTAGCCTGCTTGCCATTTTGGTTCCTGATCAAATGAAAAGGAAAAGAAAATAGTTAGAATAACAAGCAACATAAACAAGCTGCAATCTTCCATAAAGAGCTAAAAAAATGCATGTGCAGACATGTACAAATGGTATTATCCACTAATATTTTTCTAACAGTCAACTGATTGCCAGTAATCTCTATCAAAAACTTTCCTGAAGCCTCTCTCTCTGTAACTTCACAATCTCTGCCACTTACATGGCAAAAACTTAACAGAAGCAATCTAAAGAAAATAAAGTTTGCATGTATTACCTGTATGCATGGTGTGATATGGTTACCATTTAATTGGACCTTTTCCAATGTCCCATTGATAGACTCCACACGAGGTCTTAGAGTCTCTTCAAGGAGATCCGTCTCATCAATTGTGTCGAAGTTGAACTTCACCTAAGAAAGAAATGTTTTTATACGAACAAAGCCATCCAGAATACCCGAATTTCAGAATGAAAAAGAACTCACACATACCAGTAGCGTGTGTTGAACATTGTATGACTTTTTGAAACAATCACGATTCTCAAATGGTGTTGGCTTGAACTCCGATATCCCTTCTGTAACCTAAGAGATGCAACATAAATTTCGCAGATATATATGATTAGAATTCAATAACTTACTAACTTATCGCTTGATGAAAAATTAAATATTGCTAAAAGAAAAATGAACTATTTATGTTAATCAGTTCATGTTAGACTATCATGCAACCTACTGTAGTGAGCTGTCATCAGTTGTCCACCAATTGGAGTTTCAAGGACATGTGTGAATAAATTTACACTGGTATGACCTCTTCAGTTAACTTCTAGAGGGATTCTCATCAAATTGAATGGTCATATTCAATAACATGTTTTCCACAGCAAGGTAGGGAGAGGTGAACGAAGATCTAGAGGCAACCAAATAGGCTATCTAATGAGTTCTCTCAGTAAACATTACACAGATACCAAAATACCTGATTAAAAACTGAGGGCAACTGATTAACAAAATTGTTCAGCGAAATTAAGGCTTCCTGATCAGTGCCTGGTATAATAGCTCCAGCTGTATCAATTAGCATTTTCCATGCATCACCTACGTTTGTTTAATCATGCCAAGTAGGAGCATCAGAACAAATACTGTGCATATATATATACAAATGATGTACTTGTGTATTGAAACAGCAACATGACATAATTATATAATGTTGTGATAACTTTATCAGCAACTGAACACATCAGAAGAACAGGACAGTGGAACAAAAGCATAAATTGAGGTGATTGAATAAAGAAGTGATGGCCCATAATTATAATTCCTTATGTGAGTATAAGATAAAAATTACTTTTGCTAACCTAAATACTTAAGATTATTGGTTTTTCAAAGTACTATAGAAAACAAAAACATGTTGATGTGCATCGTCTTCTTTGAGATTTATCGTCCGTCCATATTGTTGCAAGCATGAGAAAAGTTGAGGAAATGCTTGTAAAATAGCATGAGTTCCCAGAGATAAGGAGAACGGTAAGTAGCCCATCTTCAAGAAAAATGTTACTCAAATAGAGGGAACATCGTACTTGGATGGTGACAAGACAAAGGAATTATTATACAAATTTTCACTTTCTAGATTGAAAAATTGCCATAGTGTTTAAATTCAATTCGTATATTCTGCTCTCTCAAGCATAGTAACAAACAAAGTTCTCCTACAGAGTTTAACATAGGGAACAGAGAGATGTAATCATCTACGTTTAAGAAATGTAATATCCTATACCAAAACCATAGAACGTCCAAACAAAATTAGCATACGTTTGCAGTTCACCTGAGGCACTCCTAGCCATCGAATACGCTGGAGATGCCTCCACAAGTGGCATCATCTGACTGAGTAGAGGACCCAACTGCAAAATGGCATGACAACCTTTAAGTATAAGATTTGATTAGACCTAATCGATCAGTATTTTACAAGTTCAAAATCGTGAAGATCAAGGATCATAGAAAATTGACCAGAGACACGTGTGAGCTACTCTAATCTATCCAAATTTCTTGTTCAAAAAGATCAAAACAAAGGTAACTATGCCAAAAGGCAGAAGGCACAGTACTATAGAGATACTCTTCGGTAACACCGAAAAAAAAAAGAAAAAAGAGGCTTCTTTTCCCATTTAGTGACACTGAAACTGTGGATTCCATTCTGTTCTAAAATTTAATTCATAAATCCTATAAGATTCACTCTAAAGAGGAGAAAAATAGATACATAATATCCAAGCATATAAGTACAAATGAAACACATGTAAGTACCTGCTCAAAGTAGGGTACTGCCTCTGTTGCCGGCCTGTTGTTGAATGAGATTATGACATTAGCCTTTCACAAGAGATAACATTCTTTGTCACACTCCACAAAAATTGCTTCAATCGTATTAAACAAAACAAAACATAACTTTACAACCCGCGTTTCCATTAACAAGTCTATAACCTACTCTTTCAAATAATTTCCCACTTACAGACAATTAAATTTTCAAAAGAATTAGAAACCAAACCTTTGGTATCTTCTCGGAGAAATAACTAGCTGTGAGAGCTTGGAGAAGTGCACCATTGCTACAAAATAAAAACAATTGAAAAACAAGAAATGAATCATTATAGCGAAAATGTAGCAGTGTTGAATCCAAACAAGGACAACAAACACTAGTCACCTGTGACCAACGGAGTAAAGAGGAAGGTCAACAAGTTCAACAGCCGTTAAATTGGCATCAGGCAGTCCAGAGACGAGAATAGTATCCAAGCAGGAATGGAATCTCTCAAACACTTGATTGGCAGCACGCGCGTGATCAAATGTCACATTGTACGGCACTGATATCACAAGATACCCTTCTTTTGCCAAAAGCTCTATCAAATAACTGTCACCACACACAACACGTTTTTTTTTTTTTCCAGTTACGATCTCAAAGATTTAATTTATATGAAAAAAAAAAAAAAAAAAAAAAGAAGAAGAAGAAGAAACAAACAAACAAACCTGTAGGTGACTTCAGGAACGGCTCCCAAGAAGGCGCCGCCCAAGAATTTGATGATGGCGCTGGGCTTCTTGCCATTTGGTGGAGGTATGACCAAACAAGAATCGATCCTCTTGTACATCTTGCCGTTAATGTTATTGTAACTACTCTTGGAACTTAAATCACTGTAATTGAAGGTGGAGCTGCTGTTGATTTGACCAGCGTATCCGTTGCGAGAAAGCGAAGGTGTATTTACGAGAATTTGTGGACGTTGTTTTCTACTAGTGATCGGAGGAAACACAGACAGCGAATACGAGCAATCTGTTGTAGGAGAGCTTTTATTTGTGAGTGATTTTGGCGAGATAAAGGAACCGCAATGAGTGGAGGTCGCTAGTTCCATACTAGAGCTAGAGGATGCTGCTATAGAGGTAACTTGGTACTGGAAACAGTTTCTTTTTAAAGAATTTTCTCATGGAATGGAACAGTTTGAGTCTGGTTAGTCGTTAAGCAGGATAGTGAAGTGGAATGGAAAATAGATAAAGAAATAAAATGTTTTTTTTTTTTTTTTTATGATAATAATTACGCCACGATTGAAATGTAATTTCCTCATCATTCATGTGGCCCGATGGGTCGCTCCTAAACGATCATTTTCTTGCTCAAACTGGGCTCTTCTTGGGCTTTTTGGCAAAAGAAAGTAGCAGTGATATTCCATTCCACTCACACCACACCACACCACACCACCACCACCACCAGCAGCCCCCCACTCTTAAAAATTGTATCTATATCCCACAAAAAGTTTAAGACTTTTTTAATTTGTTTTTAAACTTCACTTGATACCTATAGTTTTTTTTTCTTAATTTTATTATATTATATTTTTATAAATACATTTCATCTATACCTACTTTATTATTTAGAGGAGAAAAATTTATAAATAACAACAACAACTACATGAAACAGTAACAGCAATGTGTTTGATGGAAATAAAATATTTTTCAGATTTATTTTCTCTTTTAAATAAATTCGTGTTCCAATCCTCGATAGCTACAAGCAATAACAACGCAGCAGCCATCCATCTAAGCATTCAAAGGGTTAAGAGTCAAACAATATTTTTTCAGCTGCCACCATCATATATCAATTTCTGGAGATGGAAGTTTCCAAAAATTCCATGCATTAAAATCCTCCTGTAACTATTTCCCAGAAAAAAAAAAAAAAATCCTTCTGTAGCCAATGGAAACAAAAAAATTGGAAAAATAAAAAAGAGGAGGGCAAAATATGAACAGTCAACGAAACAATTAACTAAACAAATCGTTCTTTTTCAATTTCCATAAGCATAGGACATGCAAAGTTGATCAAGCCAGTTGCCTTTAGTCACTAATCACCAGTGTTTATGTTCTCCAATAAATTCCAGATTGAAGAAGGAAAGGTGGAGAAGGAGCTTATTAAAATTGAAGATTGAGGCTGTATTTTGAAGAACGGCACCTAAACTATTACAAGCGTAGCATTTAAAGGAAGCAGAACCAAACCTGCTCGGAAGAGGTCCTGTGAGGAAACATGCCGTGGACAAGAGCATGAAGAGAACTATATGATTGTGTGTGAACACGTCTGTTCACAACAATCTCATCCTGCAAAACTTGCAGGTGTATGTGTATCTACAAAATGTTACCTTTTTAGTAATTATACTCGAGGATAATATTGGATATTTAAAAAAATAGTAATTTGAGGTATGCATATAACTTTTGAGGGTTGATAATGTAACAGCTCAATTAATTTTGCTGATTCTATCTTGGGCCTTTTGTCCACTTTATTTTTTAAACAAAATACCATAAGTCTTTGTTAAAAAGAAAAAGGTAAAGTCTGTGAATGAGACTCCATAAAGTATGCTTGAACTGCAAAATAATAGTTCATGTATTGGCACAAGAGCAAATGGAACCGAATCAAACAAAAGTTCAAGATGATATGTTTCTCAACTGAAGCTCTTAGGGGCTCAGTTTCAACTCTGCCCCAGTAAGTGCAATTCGGAATTTGGTATTAGAACTGATAAAACCAACTAGCATAGAGGATTAGAGATCTTGAAGTCGATTTTTATTATTAACACTCAATAAAATAACATGTTACAAATACAATGATAGGACATCAGTGTAACTAACAGGCACTCCATGTAAAAGTATTCACTGTCATGTGGAACCATGGATTTTGCAGTGCCTCTGCTTTCTTCTTTGACATCTTTCTCCCGATCCCTCAAGCTCTCAAATTCACGATCATCAGAATGCCCCAAGAATCCAATAACAGTCACTAAACATACATGTATTCACCACCACGCACTGCATTTGCAGCTCCTTTCCTTTCCTCTTCAGCCTCCTTCTCCCGCTCCTTCCAGCTCTCATATGCATGATCATCAGTTTGTAATTCATGCCGACAAATTGGGCAAGAATTGTGCTCATCCTGCCATAAAGTCAAAATGCTATAAGGCACATGCAATTCCTATCCCATCTAATCATTGATAAAGTATTTATCAGGCGGAAAAAGTATCAAAGGACACTGGCAATGATAGGTTGTGTATTTTTTTCATCCATCCTAAATTGAATAAGTCATGGAAAATTACCAGCCATGGTTTTAGACAAGGTGGATGGAACGTGTGTTTGCATGGCAATTCTTGCATTTTGTCACCCGAAACCAAGTTCTCCTTGCAAATTGCACACTCTGCATTGTGTCCCAGCTTGCTCAGAATTTCATCTGTGAGAGTGATGACTGGAAGCTTTGCAACAACTTCTTTACTTGCAGGTGGAGCTCTAGGGGGTGCAGCATTATGCTCCAGTAGCTTAAAGATAAGATCAATAATGTGAGTTGTGAGATTGATGTTATTTCAATAAAAATCTGAAGTCTTTCTAAACTAGACCAATAAATCAACAAGTAAACACTATTCAGACCAAGATAAAACAAGAGCCACTAACAGAGTAAGGAGTAAATATGTCTCCACAACTCCTTGAATTTTTTTTTTTTTTTTTTAAAAAAAAAAAATCTCTTTAATTTTGTTCTCTTTTGCTTGTAAGAATCGATAAAAACTCATTGACTATTGGCTTATTCAATGGATTTTATCATTCAAATACATCTTGCAATAATGAATTAAAAAACTTTTTATTTGTTCAACTAACATCCTTTCTTTTGCAGCGTTGCATAATTATCAAAAGCCTTCCCTCTTTCTCTATATCTTGTTGAACATTTTATAAACTTCTAGTTGCCATCATCTTCTACTATAAACATCTTGCACAAATATTAAGTAGATAATTGATCTTCCTAGCAACACAATTATGTTTTTCTAACATTTAATTTTCTTTCTAGATCTCGTGTGTAGCAACCAAGACAAAATCACTGAATATCTTCAAGTAACACTAATAAATGTAAACCGCAGAAAAGTAGGCACAGAGTACCTCTGGTATAACAATGTCAAGGTTATTCATAAAGTTCTGTAAAAGAGTGGCAGCAGTTTCAGAAGCGTTCTCACTTTCCGCAGAACCACGAGAAGACTCAGCATGCACCAGTGAAGCAACTGCATTCATTAAATTTGTTTGCTGCAGCCACTGAGGCTGAGGAGGCTCAGGATCCACCGTCAGATGCCCCTCAAAAAGATATCCTGAATCAACACGAATAAACAAAATAAAAATATCTCACGCATCCAGTTAACCACATATAACCAAATAAGCAAGGGCAAAAAATTATTTCAAAATTAAACCTCTATCTGTTGCATTGTTGGTGTGTGAAGCCTCAGATTGGTTATCGGTTTCATGCAAATGTTCTTTGGCTTGAGCAATGCAAGTCTTCAAGTGTTGTTTCTCAGAGGGATTGGAAACAAGGGACTCAGCCTGCTCAAACAGCCTCAGGCCAGCAAGCCAGAAACCAGGCGCCGTATATCTAGTCTTCAAAACAGTCACAACTCGGCATACAACAGTATAGAACTGCCACCACAGGTAAAAATTAAAAAGCACTAATTAGTACATGTTTGGTAGAGCTTCTTTAGTTTACCCAAATTTTTTCATGTTTTTGAGTTGCCACTCCTCTAAAGCTTTTAGTTATTAAAAAAAAAAAAAAAAAAAGATTTACATTCACCCAGTGAAGCTCAAATTTTAACCTTTTTCAAGTACATATATATTAGCTTTTCTAAAACATTAAAATGTCAAAGATCCTAATTTTCATATGTCATTCCTAATAAATTAAGTATATAAAGTTGTTTCACAATTAAATTTAAACAATCACACTACCGACAAATTTTTTCAAAAGTTCTCTAATTCTAGAAATCTACAAGAACAATTATCAAGCTCATAAAACAACTAGCAAAACTATTAAACGAAGCGATTTATGAATTTACATTTGGATGTAGTAGAATTACAAATAATAATAATAATAATAAAGATTCCGATTTAATCTACAAGAACAAATATCAAGCTCATAAAATAACCCCTAAAATTGATCCAATTATGACCTATTTCTAATATTCGAAGATAGCAAAGATTCGAATATTAAATAATGGAAAAGAAGAGGGAGGCAGACCAGATTGCGCAGAGGAGGGGAAGCAGAGGGAAATCGGCCACGAAGGAGAGAAGTGATTTTGGAGACGGAATCCTCAAACCTCTGTTTCTTTCCAAGCTGTTTTTGCAATTCTTCTAGTTGTTGTCTCAATCCTTCTTCTGACTCCATTTTCTTTTGTTGTATTGTTTGGTATTTTCGAGTGAATGATTTTACGCGTTTTAGAAATGCATTATGATTTGAATTTATGAGAGTTTTCTTTTTCTTGTTCAAGAGGAAACCAAATTCACGGTTTGGGTAATGTCCGGTGGTGACCGTCTATGAGTTGCCAGATTTAGCCACGTAGATATTAATGGATAATGACTTTGGGCTTGGGTTACAGGGTTTTGATACGATATAAAGAATTAAACACACTTATAAGAGAGAATTATTTCTTACATATTTTTAAATATAATTTTTATAAATTTTTTTAATCGAAATTTAATGATTATTACTCGATCCAATAATAAATTTATAAGTTGAAAAACGAAAATCCAGTTAAAGTTGGCAGGAGACGGGTTTATTTGAATGATTAAAAGCTATAAAAACGAAAGTCGAATTTGGAGGTGTTAATTGAGTCGAGCTGTCCAGGCCGCGTCCAATTCTTTAAGTTGTGAGGGCCGGACTTAACTCAAAACCAGTGAGTCGGGAGGGCCCAACTTGTGGGCATGGTTTTTGAGCCTAAAATTTAACACAAAAGTTAAAAAGAGTGGTGATATTTCCACCCCTCTAAAACTGTATGTAGACCTCCAAAATACAATTATTTAAAAATTGCAACATGGGACTTCACCCCCAAAGCCTTAACTGTAAAACTCAACTCTTGCTTCTCTGACAAATCAACTTCATCGCTCTCCTCAGCTTTCCACTCAAAACTCCAAGCCAGATTAGCCACAAAATACTCCAAATGAAGCATTGCCAAATTAAGTCCTGGACATATTCTCCTTCCAGCCCCAAATGACATCATCTTTATCTCCCTACTCCTTGTTATATCAAACACTTCTCTACTGCTTGTCTGATCATGATCATCACCACCATTCGATAACCTCTCAGGCTTAAAAGCCTTTGGATCCTCCCACACTTTGGGGTCCCACCCCATCTCAGCCACCATGAAATTTACAGCTCCATCATTTGGGATTTTATACCCATGCCTAACTCTACATCCTCTGTCACAAATGTGGCAACACAAAATGCCCCAGAGTATGTCTCCTTAAACCCTCCAAAATCACTACTTTCAGATATGGCAGTCTTAAGCAACTCCTCTTCCTTCACTTCTTCTCCCCTGCATTGAAAGAGACCAAAAACGGTGTTGTTATCGCCTCCTGTAGTACTTGGACTTGGAAGAGTGGGGCAATAGTTATTGAAAAAGAGAGGAAAGGGATAGTGAGCAGATTCATGATCAGTTGAGTTTGTGAACCCCTAAAGCATGATGATGAGGGCGGTGGAAATTAGAAAGAAGAGAAGGATATATTAGTAATTTAGGAAATGTGGTTATAAACTTTTAATATTTTAAAAAATATTGATGGGGTAAACATGTGAAAAGGGGTGTACGTAGAATATTTTATGGGTGTCAATACCGATAAGTTAAAAGTTTTAAATAACAAAAAAATGAAAAACCTAAAACTGAAGCTTAATGGACCATCAAAATCTATCGAGAATAAATATCATGCACTATTCAAAAATCTACTCATACCTCAATAAAGAGAAAAAATTCCTCATGTATACTAATAAATATGCATCATGAGAATTAAACTTCTTAATTTCAATCTATTAAGATAAAATATTATGAATAGTCTAAAAATCTATTTTCACATCACGATAAAAGGATAAAACTTCCCTGCAATATACTAACAAATTGATTATGGACTTCGAACGTATATTATGAATATGAAGACAAAGTAGACTAACTGATTCAATTATAAGTAAATTTACACGCTAAACATGTTTTGATATTCAAACAAGAAAGAAAAACACGTCTTTGGCGGTTGGTGTTGTTGGTTAAGCGACAGTAGCGCCCATGCTTTAGTGGTATGGGTTCGACATCCATCCATCAATTCAAATAATATATATATATGTATAATAATAATAATAATAATAAAATAACAGTTCTCCTACCATTATGTGTGAGTTGTCTTTCATCCTCGTATGACCCTCCCCCATTTTATGTGGACAGATTCTTCTCATATGAGAGTAGTATCCTAGATCGCACTATCGATATTTTTATCTCGATTGATTCCAGTAATTTTCTAGACTAATTCTTAAAAAAAATCATACTCTAATCTATGCACAAGTATCCAAAAAAGTACCCGCCTTGCCCCATGTACTTGCTGATATCCACTGTGTTTGGAGTGATGTTGGAATGTTTTAATAGAGTAGCGGGTCAACATTCCCA